>JALPQD010000172.1:3987713-4323692 GCA_023101885.1 Typhlomys cinereus | reverse complement strand
ATGTCCCAGAGCTCTGATTCGGCCTTGGGCTGTGGATGTCATACCCTCTTCACATCTGAAGTACTAGCTCCTACAGGGCCTGGGGGTTGGGGGGAGGATGCCCTTATTTTCATTCCCTTGTTCAGATGCAGAATACTGTGCATAAATAGGGAAGACTGAAGAGCGGATAGATGGCTGAAACTTGGCCCCTGTGGTTTCGGCCCATTCTCAGGGGTAATGTCGTGGGACCCACGGTCTCTGTCAGCACTCAGTACTGGACTTTTCTGACCAGACGGTTCACTCCCTGGCAGGAGGATGGGATATGCACTTGAGCAGCTCTATGGATTACACATCCAGGAGGAAGGAGGATCAAAACAGGCAAAAGTAAATAAACATAGCTGTCCTGTGGACCTCTTTGCCTATTCTGTCCTGGCTTTTCCTTTTGTGATTTTTCTCCCTGGACATACAATTTTAACTTTTAAAAAATTCGGTTTAGGTTAAGTCATAAGTACATCCTTAAGTCATTTATTTTTTTCACGAAGAGTGCATATTATTTTTCTCATGGCTGTGACTGAATCCCTAGCAAACCAACTCAAGGAAAAAAGGGGGTTTTCTGGCTCATAATCTGATGGGATACAGACCACCACGATGGAGACGAGATAGCGAGATAGCTGGGCACACAGCGGCCACGATCAGGAAGCAGAGCGTGGCGAATGCTGGCACTCGACAGACTTTTTTTTCCTGTTTCTTTTGTATTCAGTTTGGGACCCCAGACTGTGAGATGGTGTTCCCTAAATTCAGGGTGCTTTCCCCTCTCTGGAAACGTCCTCACAGACATGTGAAGAAACACATGTTTGTTCCAGGCGATTCTGAATCTAGTCAACATCGCACAACATTTTCATCTTATTCTTTATTTTTTCATGTGTATGTGGTGAGGGAGGTGTTACTACACGTGCATGTGTATGGGGTGCATGCCTGTGCGTTTGCGTATTTGGGGGATATATGTGCGTGAGTGCATGCGCGCAGATGTGGGCATGTGTGGAGATGCAATAGCCAGTGCTGGGGTCTTCCATTGCGCTCCACTTTTATTATTGAGATAGCCTCTCTTGGTTGAACCCAGAGCTCACCAATCAGCTTGCCCACTTGCTCATCTTTGACCTTGGGGATCCCCTGTCTTTGCCTCCTGAGTGCTGGGGTATTGGGTGACCACCACTCCTGCCCCGCTGTTACACGGGTTCTGGGGATCCGATGCAAACCTCATTTTTGCAGTGCAAGTGCTGAATGCACTGAGCCATCCCCCCAGGCTGGGTATTGTATTTATTGAGTTTGCACTGGGGGAAGGAGCTCTAGTTCCCAGTGCTACATGCAGCGTGTGTGTGGAGACCAGAGGACAGCTCAGCAGTTAGGTCTTCCCTTCCACCGTGCAACGTGGGCTCCAGACGTAGAACTCAGGCTGGCAGGTTTGAAGCGCAGGCACCTTTGCCCACTTGAGCCATCTCGCTGGCCTGATGGTGGTGTTTGCTTGTTTATTAAAAGTATTTGGAAGGGGTAAATATATATCGAGAGAGATAAAATGAAAAATAAATTGTGTGTATACTTTCAAAAATTGAGATTTGAGACTCGCTATGATGTCTGGCCTTGAACTCTTGGGTTTAAGTAACCCTCCTGCCTTGGCTCCCTGAGGTGGTGGGACTACAGCCCACCCAGCTCATAATATTCATAGATGTTCCATTGCCTGTGCGGATGTATAACGATAGGTCGCTCTAACTTCCCACTGACTGGCCAATGTTATTTCCAAGGTTTTTGATAAAATGTGCTATAGCTTTAGTACTTTGCATGCAAATATTTGCCTGGGGATGGATTCCTAAGGAGTATAGGCTGTGATGTTTCTTTAATTTCAGCATGAATTAATTATGTGGATCTCTGTTAGGACCCACTGCCCACCTGCCCAGCACACGGGTCTGCCCTGACACCCCACTGTACCTAGAAAAAAGTGCTCAAGTAGTTGTTTTCAGAGTTGTTGGATTGGGCTGCCAGTGTAGGCAGAAATGGTCTCCAGCTCTCTACACAGTTGGCAAATATTCAGGAACTCGATGAATGTCGGAGTGGAACGTCCGTTCCTGACACCGTCAAGCATGGACACAGCTATTGCTCAGGCCATTACCAGAAATACTTCGAGAAGGGACAAATCTATGTCCATTTGGTACAGTTCCGCAGATGCCTAAGACTGGCTTCCTTGGTCTCCCTGTGTGGCCTTCACCCGAACCGACCCCCCACCCGCTGCTCCAGTCCTTCCTCAAATCTATTCTTACTCTGAGGCGTCCCTCCAGCCAGTGTCATGCCTGTCACTCACATCCGGCTCAGCAGAATCTGCTGGACCTCTCCCAGAGACCCAGGCGGCCACCAGCGAAGAAGGCGGAGCCTGCTCCTCGCCTTGTGGCTCAAGCAGATGCCTCTTTCAGCCTCCAGAAGTGGGCTAGATGGGACGCTAAGATGGGCGGCAAAGGGGCCCGGGGCTTTGAGTCCAGATGATCCCGGGTGGCCCAGGCTGTGGAGGGGGCGGGGACTCCTGTTTCCTAGGCCAGCGGCCATCCCTCAGGAGACATGCCACGGGCCTGGAGGCACCGAGGCTGTAGCTTGGGACAGTGGAGGAAGGTGTGGTGGAAGAGGGAGCAGCCACAAAATGACAGCCATCACATCACATGTGTGACTAGGAGGAACAGGAAAGAAGCTGACTGAGCAGCATCTCCCCCCCCCCCCGTTGTACTGCACCCCCAGCTATGTGAGTTTGGGCAAACTTCTTAAATTCTCTGGGCTTTTCCCCAACACACACCTGCCAAATGGATCCAGAGCACTGCTTCCTTCCGGGACTGCACTGAGAGTTGAGTTTGGTACGGTTGGTGCTATGTTCTTGCCAGGCTCACGGGTGGCTCTCTGCAGACATCTATTGCTGTGAGCAGGGCACAGGGCTTCGGATCCACGCGTGCCAGTCACACCTTGTCAGGAGCATGTCCAGGCCCTCGGAACCCACATTGGGGCCTTCGGAGTAGCCCCCGCCCATTTCCCTTGCCCATATCTGCATAGTGGAATCTCAGCTGGCAGTGATATAATAGCCTACAGGGAGGAGCAGTATAAGTCAGCCTTTACCAACAGAAGTTGTTTCCGGGCAAGTGATATGTGGCCCTTGCATGCCACGCCAACTTGCCAGCCCTGGCTGTGCCCACTGGTCGCTTATCTTGGCATCCGCACATTGAGAACTCCATCCTTCCCTGGAGCAGGGCACACGCTACTACAGGGTACCAAGGCTCAGGTTGCCACCGCTGGAGGGGCCCTTTGATAGTGCCGTTCCTTTTAGACTCGGGAACATGCTTTGTACCCCTTGTGTTGAGACTAGTCACATCGTGCATGGCCAGATCGTCAGAACATGATCCGCTGCCATGGCGGGGTCACCAGCAGCCGGTAGACACAGAGCCAGGGTGGAGCAGACTCTCTGAGGATATGTAGGGTTTGAGGTCCAAGAGCCCATCACCCCCTGCCTGCGCACGCATCACACCATGGCTGCAGTCCCTTGCAAAGGTGTAAATTACTCATCGCATCCGCATTTCACAGGTGAGGAGATGGAGCACGGGCAGCCCCTCAGCTCGGCTTCCACCTTCGGAAATCTGCCCAGCAACCTAGAAACTTCGCTTCCTTGCTGTCTGTGACCTGGGCTGAGAGGAACAAGGATTTGAGAGCCAGGTCATTCCTGCGTTTGAATCCTGGCTCTTTTGTTTACCTGACATGTGACACGGAGTTAAGTTTTTTAACCTCTGTGTGCCTGTTTCTCCATCTGCACAGTGGGGATAATACCAGCTTCATCTGACATTTGTAAGAACTGAATGCAACTGATGCGTGTGAAAACACCTGGTACGGTACCTGCCCGCCCACACGCATGAAGTGGAAGCTTCTATCAATGTGCTACCTGCTCCTTAGTAACGGTGACACTGTAACCCAGGAAAGAGCAGCGTCTGGTGCCCACATACACAGCAGTCTGCTTGAGTCTCTTCTGTGGTTGTGATAAAATACTCCCACAAAAGCAACCTATGGGTGAAAGGGTTTTATTGACTAACAATTCCAGGTTATAGCCCGTCATGGTGGGGAAGTCAGAGGCAGGAGCTTAGAGCAGCTGGTTGCCTGGCATCCACAGTCAAAAACAAAAAGAGAGAGGGAATGAATGGTATGCATGTTACCCAGTTGGCTTTTACCATTTTCTACAGTCCAGGACCCCAAGATCAGAGAACAGTGCCACGTGCTTCTAGGCTGGGTCTTCCCGTGTCAAGACAATCTTCGCGGGCATCCCAGAGGCTGATGTAGCGCTGAGAGGCTCATCTCCCAGATGCCCAGGCGCCAAGCCATCCGTCACACAGGCTCTTGACGTGCTGTCGAGAGAATGAGCTTTGTGGGTCTCACTGCCCGTTCCTCCCTTCTTCCGAGCCTGACTGTGCCTCGCCGTACCCCACCTTGACCTCTGCCGCCGAGTGTGCTTAGCATCAGACTCTGGAGCCCTAGCAGTTCTGCGTGCTCAGCAGAGCTGACTCCCTGTTATTTTCCTTGAGGAAGATGGAGGTGTTATCGTGGCCAGAAGCGACATTCCTCTGCTGCAGGCAGACCCCAGGGTGACCTCAAAAAGCCCCTAAATTGGATCCCGCTTCTGCCCATGGATCTCTGATAGGACTGCCAACCTGATCCGCATTCGCAGGGATGACTTACAGCCGTGGGTGAGTTAAGAGGTGAAATGAACACGGAATGATTTTCGGATCACGGGCTGGCAATGCTCGGCCTTGGCAAAGAGAAAAATCGTCTTTGCCTTGTAAGCTGAGCGAGTGTGATATTGAAGAAGGAATAAATCCAGATCCCAAGATGTCATTTTTACTATCGCTTTTGGGCGTGTGGCTTGATAGTGCCTCCTGAAAAACTGTTCACACCCTCCCACGCACACGCGTGCACGCTCACACAAGCACATGCATGCATGCACACCAGTCTCCCCAATGTGTTATGGAGTAAGAAAGAACCCCAGCGGGGTTCTCTTGTCAGGTGCCAGGCTTTGCCCACTAGACGGTTTATGAAATGCACCTGGTTCTGCTGGACCTCCACCATGCCCGAGTTTGTCTCTGGGACGTAGCAGTTGTGACTTCAGAGAGTCACCAGGGTACGGATCCCCATCCCCAGCACCCACGTCCCCAAACTCTCTGAACCTGTCTGAGCCTAGGTGAGATGGCCAGGGTCCAGGGTGGGGGATTGGCGTGAAAAGGGGTCTCACCAGACATTAAGAAGTCTTCCACCCAAGTGGAGGGATGAATGGCTCAGTCTGCAAATCACTTGCCGTGTAAGCACGAAGACTTGAGTTTCGTTTCTAGAACCTACTAGGAAAAGAGAAGAAGAAGCCAGGCATGGTGCTGGTAATTGTAGTCTGAGCCCTGGGGAAAAAGACAGGTCTTGGGTCACGACCAGCAGGACTGTATGAGAAAACCAGTTAGTGCTCAGTTCAGCAGCATGTGTTCTAAAGTTGGAACGATACAGAGATTAGCATGGCCCCTGCGCAACACAAATTTGTGAAGCGTTCCATATTTTTCCATGCATAATAAAATGAATTGTTACCCAATGAAAGTTAATTAATAACTTTTAAAAATTAATTAATTAATATTCTGTATTGAAGAAGGATGCCCGAGGCTGGCCTCTGGCTTCCATTTGCATGAACAATGCACACACACACACACACACCCTTCCCAGGGCCTTTCTCCTCTTTGGTTAAGTAACAGAGCTTTTGACTTAACGGGTCAACATAGCGTATTCACTTTTATGAGTTTTGTGTGTTTCTCCCAGAAGAAAAACATTCACAGTTCCTGGAAAGTCTGCATGAGGTCAGGCTGCCCGCTGAGCCTGGCAGGCTGTGGTCTGCATTCCTGCCCTGGGCCGGGACGCTGCTCTGAGAAATCGCATCGCCTCTGCCAGGGTTGATGCTGCAGTTCCTTGGAGAGAACAGGTCCGGCCTCCCGGCAGCCAGCAGGCCTTCCTGGCAGTCACATGCTCCGGAAACCTTGACTGCTCCCTCCGGGAGGCCAGAGGGTGTCGCAGCTCAGAGGAAGTGAAGGAGGAGCAGTACCCGTGGCTGGCCACAGGCTCAAGGATAACCGTCACTGTCCATGTTTGAAGGGTAGGCAGGAGCGGCAAGAGCCAAACAGATGCTGCGGCCCCGTGGAGTCTCTCCCGGGACCTTGAGTGACACATTCCCCACGCCTCAGGCACTTAGCCGTCTCCCGGGTCAGTCACCCTGGGCGGCTTCAGAGCACAGCGTTCCCCTCTAGTCTGGTCCCCTGGATGGTCTGGCTCTCGGCCAACAGGTCTGGCCATCAGTGCGGGGGCGGGCGGGGGGAGGGGGGGCTCTACTCTCCTCCCTTGGAGAGCTATGTCTCTGCTTGTCCAAGCAGTTTCCCATTTGGATGCACTGTGGCCCTTTTCTTCTTCTTTAAAAGATTCCCCCGGCCCCGGCACAAAGGAGAATTTATTTCTCTAGAAAAAAGAAAAACAGGTTGTTGTAGAAAAGAACACTGAGGCGAGAGACCTCTGGTTTTTCCCAGGGCACTAGTGTGGGCAGCCACAGGAGCCTGTGCCTAGGACGACATTCTATGTCCTTTCCACCCGGACAGAGGGCCGTGTGCAGGGCCTTGGCCTGCCTCCTCCTGGGGGCAGGGTTATGGCTGATTCTCTCTCTCTCTCTCTTTCTCTCTCTCTTTCTCAGAAAGGTATTGTATTATTGCTTGTTCTCTCAGAATCTGAAAATCATAGCAACAAGTCTCGCTCCTGTTTGGCGAGGAGTGAGTCAGGGTCTCTATTCCCAGAGTGAGTTGCTGGCACCGCACAAAATGATTCAGATTGAAACTGACGTTCCCTCCTGGTGGCAAGCGTGTTCCGCCCACTTTCCGAAAGCCTTTCTTTCCTTGGAAACGAGGCGAAGCAGCCAGCAGCCAGCCTCCTCTCCTCTCACCGCAAACGGCAGGCACTTGCCAAATTTCCCAGCAAATCCTGTGACTCATAGGTATGTGGATTCGCAGACTCTCAGCCTGACAGTGCCAGTGGGATTCTTTGCAGCCATCTGGGTCTGTGCCTAGGGTGGAGAAGGTGCCCAGGCGGTGGGCACTCACCTGAAACCTGGCAGCAGAGATTCAAACCCCACTCTGCTATCTTGGACCGATGTGTGCGTTTCTTTGTCAATGACTTTTGTCAAGCTCTCTGCTTTGTCTAGTGGATGTGGGGATACCCAGTCTATAGTGGGTGCAGATGGATAAGATGCAGAAAGCAGGGTTAATATTTTGGCATACTTCAGTAGTTAAGCATAGATACGTTGGCAAGTGAGAAAGTACGTCCCTCTCTCAGCTCTTAATGTGACTGTGGTATAGACAGTTCCCTCGGCCCCTAATATTGTTATGAATCTCTCTCCTAACAGGCCGATAAACAGTAACCAGAAACTGTAATCAAAGCTAAACCCTTTGTTCCTTTGAGTTGTTTTGGCCATAGAGTCACATCAGCATATCGGTGAAGAGTTAACGCCAGAGCAAGTAAAGGAAACGTACAAAGCTCAGGCAGCTCCTGAAACTGACAAGATTCACAAGGCCCCTCCCTGGAATTACACAAGCAGTAACAGTTGCTAGGGAGAGGGACTGAACAGTTGAGCTGCCTGCAGGGAGTACAGGCCACTCCAGCAGGCTGTTTCTAGGACTGGCACCTCACCGGCCAATGCAGCTGCCTGTGGACCACGTGTGCTTCAGCCCTGATAAAGTCACTGCTTCATTCATCTAGCCCTGGGTGGAATCATTGCTTTGGTCTGTCAACAGTGCGGGCTCTGAGGTGAAGAGACAATATGCTCAAGTCTTCCCAGGAAAAAATTATTTTGAGGGAGTTACTCTGGAATAATTTCTTAGACACTAATTAGGATGGAAGGGAGGAACCTTATTCACTGATGGTCTGGACCCAAGATCGCCCTCCAAGGGGCTCTCGCCCTGAGTTCGACTTGTGCTTTCATTTTATACTGCAGCAGGGCAGAGGTGGAGCAAGCAAAGCAGAGCTTTCCAGAAGCAGGAACAAAGGTTACCAAGTGTCAGCAAGGCAGGCAGACTGCAGAAGGCCCAGGACCTTGGCAGTTATCAGCACCAGGTACAGGCTGCAAGAGGTAGGGGAGGAAGGGGGTCTGAAATGTCCTTATCTGTTGCCTTTGGATTTCAGCAATTTCCCATCTCAACTTATGCTCAGTCTCAACAGTTTATGTTGTTTTTCTACCTTAGTCACAGAACAATAGCAGCAAAGGGCACAAATCTTAGGCGTGCAGCCCATGGGGCTTCACACATGGGTGCAGTGGAAGGGCCCGCTGCGCAGGTCAGGATGGAGAGAGCGTCTGTTTCACTAGAAGGTTCTTTCTAGGCAACAGGCTCCCGGAGACGGCCTGACTTCCATCACCATGGATTCATATTGTCTTAAGATTCTGTATCAAAGTGATGATTTTTAGTGTCAACCTGACCCCAGGAGGACAAGCTTCCGGGCACTTCTGTAGGAGATTTATGTCTTAATTGATGTGGGAAGGGCCACCTTAACTGTGGGCAGGACCACGCCCTAGGCAGGTGGTCCAGGACTATATTAAATGGAGGACCATATTAAATGCAAGCGTGCATACATTCTTCCTGCTTTCTACTCTGTATTGTTTACAGTTTAGTGATTTTCGAGCATATTTATAGAAGTTCGATTGTCACACTTAATTTTGGAACATGTTGTCACTCCCTTTTGTGTGACACTTTTCCCGGGGAGATGCCATGTTGAACATCTATCCATCCCACACAGGAATTCGATGACAGACCGATTATGCCAAAGGCCAACTTGACAATGTTTATTTGGGTTACTTCTGGGAGTGTGGGTCAAGTTTACTTGCAGGTGCACTGGAAAGCCTCAGCCCCAGCATGAATGATCGCTTTCTTATGGCTGCATTTCTGGGAAGCCCCCTGTCAATTAACCTTCCTCAGGCTATACTCTAAACCCTCCCGAGACCTGGAGGAATTAGTGCAGAATCACGCCCTAATGGCTAGGAGGTATTCCAGGTGAGACCAGACTCCTAAGTGAGGGTCCAGGGACCCTCCCACCCCCCGAAGTAACGTCAACAGCCAACAGGTCTAATGCTGATGCTCTCTTGCAAGTACTTACTGTTGGTCAGACAAAGATGGAGCCTCTTTGCTTGGAGGGAAATGCCACGCAACACTCCCCAAATGAAACCCTGTTCTCATCGACAGACACTCCCCACTTCTCCCTGACTCTCCTCCCTGTTCCCCTTCCTCCTTGTGTAGATTTGCCCAATTCTGGCCACTTTTTTTTTTTTAAATATTTTATTCATTTATTTTATGTGTGTATGTGTATGTACACATGTGCATATCAGAGGGCACTGTGTGTCCCTGTGGAGAACCAAAGATGACTTCAGGAATCATCCTGGATTGCTTCTCCCTCCTTCTTGCTTCAACTTCCCAGGCTCTGCCCACCGGGGCCAGAAGTGCAGGCCACTGCCATTTCTGCCTGGTATATTTACGTGGGACCTGGGATCTGAACTCAGGACCTTCTGCTTACAAGGCAGAGTCTTAACACCTGAGCCATCTCTCCAGCCCAATTCTGGCCACTTTATATTCATGACATGTTATGGCTGGAATCTGAAATCCCCCCCCCACACATACACATACACAGACTCATGTTTTAAACACTTGGTTCTCAGTTTGTGGTGCTGTTTAGAAATCTGTGACATCTTTACGAGGTGGGGTCTAGGGGGTAAAATAGGTTATGGGGGGGCTTGGTTCTGAGCTGCGTATCTGCTTCCTGGTCTGCCCCATGTGAACAAGTTGCTACAAGTTCCTTCCGTTTGCATCGAGCCATGCCATCCCTGCCATGATCAACTGAGACATTGGAAACCACGAGCCAAAATAAATCTTTCCTCCCTGAAGTTGTTTCTCTCAAGTACTGTTTTTTCAGATTTTTTTTTTTAATTTGTGAGAGAGGTCAAGCAAGGGACAGAAGGTACATGACAGGCATATTGTGGCACCCAGGTGGAGATCAGAGGGCAATTTGCAGAAGTCAGTTCTCTCTTTCCATCATGTCGTCTTCCAAAATGGAACTCAGGTCATCATGTTTGTGAACCTTATCCACTGAGCTCCTGGCTTCAGTATTTTATCACATCGGTGCAAGTGTAACTAATACTTGTTATCATACAATACCCGGTCTTTTGTAACTGGCTTCTTTGGCTGAGTATGTTTCGTGGCTTATCTATATTGTACCATGCACCAGTAGCTTGTTCCTATTTATTGTTGAATGGTATTCCATTTTATGGATATGCCACATTTTTTATATCCAGCAATTGATAGACACTTGGATTGCTTCTTTCTTTCCTTCCTTCCTTCCTTCCTTCCTTCCTTCCTTCCTTCCTTCTTTCCTTTCTTCTTTTCTTGCTTGCTTGCTATGATGAATAATGCTGCTACAAGCATCCATGTGTGGATATAGTTTTCATTGCTCTTGGATACGAGCTCAGGAGGGGAATTATTTGGTCCTATGGTAATCGGATGTATGAACTTTTGCTTGCCTGTTTTCACAGGCCTGCACCAGCTCACAGTCCCACCAGGAGTGTGGGAGGGCAAGAAGCATTTTTGTAAATGATTTTGGTGGGAATTGGAGTTGGTTATATGGCGACAAGCCCAGGATTGAAGCCACACTGTTTTAGCATGTTCAGCTTTACTGGGGAGCTGCCAGTTTATAAAGTAGTTAACAAGTTGGCACGCCCCCCCACCGCCATGTTGGAGAATTCTAGTTGCTCCATTGTTCCTGCCAATACTTGCTGTCGTCGATATGTTTCATTAGCCTCCTGCTGCACACTGCCTCCCTCTCAGGCAAGTTCTAATGGTCTAAGCCGTATTTCCTAGGAGCTTCCTAGAGTTGCCAAGCTCAAGGTCTGTGGGGAGGGGAGGTTCCCTGATCTTTCTACCTGATCATAGAGGTGAATTGGGGCACTACAAGTACTTCTTTTTTTTTTCCCATGTACATGCATATGTGTGTATGTTTGCATGTGGGCGAGTGTATGTGCATGAGTGCACTTGAATATGCATGCCTGTGGAGCCCAAGGGTGATACCGGGAATTATCTTCGATCCTCTTTCACCTTATTGTTATGACCTGGGAATTCCTAGATTCTACCTTCCAGGACTACCAAACCCACGTGGTATGTTTACATGGGAACTGGGGATTAAAACTCAGGTTCCTTTACCTTCGAGGCAAAGGTTTTAACCACTGAGCCATCTCCCCAGCCACCTACAAGTAGTTCTTGCAGCAGAAAGTACTATCGTCACCCCTCCAGGTCTCTCCGGTGCTACCAAGCTGCCTCTCTGTCACCCTGGGTGTTACATATTCAGCTAAAACAGAGAGAAACGAAACGGAACTGCTCCTATTTGGAGACTGTGTAAGAAGGAGTATTTATGGGGACAATACAGGCCTGGGGGTCACAGGTTCTCTCTAAATCCTGCCTCCACCGTTCGCTCACTCACTAGCAGGAATCATGCTTCCTTTCCAGCCCTCAGTTCCGTCTCCTGTGGGATAGGAATGGTCATCCCCACCTCTCTTCCCAGAATCGTGGTTGAAGTCATAGGTGACAGCAGCTGTTTGATGCTGCCCATGTACCAGATGCATCCGGAAGCAAGCTAGACACTGCTGGTGTGGGGTCCCTGGCTGGCATGGAGGCAGACCCAGGAACTCGGAGTTCCAGGGTAGAACTCAGAGCTCAAGCGTGCAGACTTGGTTTTCATGCCCGATGTTGCCCAACTTGAAGGAATGGTTTCCTTTTAAAAACACAAATGGAGAAGCCTGAGCAGAGAGGGTCACGGCACAGAAATGCACTTGCAAAGACCCCGAGGAGGGATCGAGCAGAACGCGGCCCCTGTGCATCTAAGTTCGTCGTGGCTGAAGTCAGCGCGCCTGTGGGCAGAGATGAGCTGTGAACCTGGTGGGAACGGGTCTGGGAGCGGGGCTCCTCCCATCTCCTCCCATCCCTGTTCCCAGGAGACCTGGCTTCTCGATGCTTTGCAGCCACCTCTCTGGGCTCCAGGATTCTGCCCCCCCAACCCTGTGAGGACCTGGCACAAGGTCCCTCAGGACTCTTCTCAGTCTGGGCCGCCTTTGAGCGCGTTTCTTTGAGTGGCAGATGAGACCCTGTGCAGCCCGGGTGGGCAGAGAGGTCAGCGGTGGAGCAGAGGGGCCGTGTGGGTCACAGACACGGCACAGAAGTAGGACTTGGCTGCAGCACCTCCCCTGGACGATGCTGGGCAGGGTTGCTCTCCCCCTCGGCTGGGGTCCTCTGGGCTCAGGCAGATTGGTTTTCCACGCTCGGCCGATGGTGGTTTCTCTCCAAGCATCACCAGCCCGATGAGAACCACGCAGGGATCAATGGGAACTATTGAAAATTTCTGAAAAGAGCCCCAAGGAGGACAAAGAGCCCGGGAAGTGTGTTGTCAGCACGATTTGGTGCTAATGCTCGAGTCCGTCTTCTCTTTCATCGGTCTGAAATGCGCTTGCAGTTACCGCTCGCAGTTTGGGTTTTGTGTTTCAATGACTGGATAACCCACAGCCCCATTTTTCTCCCCCAACAGCTATGAATTCTGGGATCAGACCACGGGAGGGTGATTGGTGTTCTTATACCCTCTGCCCATGACACTGTGGCATGAGCCGGGGAAGGGAGCCGCGGTGGCCTGGGGCCTCTGCCTCCAGCAACAGTGCCCGACTGACTCCCCATAGGACCCCCCGCTTCTGCAAACAGCCCTGGTCCGGAAGCGCCTCAGGTTATTGTCTTGCAATGAGTAACTACCGGTGTGCAGAGGCGTGGAGAGAGTGAGCTATTGCTAAGTTTGCATTCAGTTGGGCATCTGTGTGCCGAGTCCCCAGGATGCACCCAGCTGGGCCATGCGGGGAGCTGAGAGGAGGGTATGACAATGAGCACGTTACAGGGTACTCAGAGGAGGCAGGACAAGCAACGGCTCCTTACACCACCAGGCTGCGTGCAGGGGACCACGTGTAAGGAGACATCGCAAGCGTCATCTGAGGGGGGGCGTGTGCCACTGTGGTCACCTTTCCTCCAATCTCCCCCACAATGCACTGCAGGGGGCCGCAGAGGCAGCAGCATTGAGAAGGGTCACGTGGAAGCAGATGTACTCTTGAGTACCAGGGTTGCTGGGAATGGTACGCATGACAGTAGAATCCGTTATACATCAGGGACACACAGGTCACGCTGAGGAGGTCGCACAAGGTGGTGCTGTTGTGGCAGGTGGGATGGGAGGTGTGGGGTGCAGGAGGTCTGGAGGGTAGAAGCCTGGGGCTGCCAGCCAGGTATTCTGCCCGGTGACCCTGCACAGCGATGACTTCTATGTGAGTCACAGTGCCTAGGCTCCACAAGAGTGTTTTATTTTAAGAGCAGAAGAATAAAAGCAAATACAATGAGCCTAGATGAGCCCTGGCTGTGACTTCATAGCAGATGCAACTGCAAGGGATAATTTCACTTATTTTTCTGGAGGAAGGGAAGGGATGTCTGGTGGCAGGCGCACACCCCAGCACTTGGCAAAAGAAAGCAGCAGGTCACTGTGTTCAGACCCAGGCCGGACTACGGAATAAGACCCTGTGGCGGTCAGCCTCGGTGGTTACCCGAGCCTCACCTGTGAGAGGGGCCTCAGGGAACGTATTCCCGAGGGGATCATCTTGAGCAGGTCAGTTGAGGAGGGAAGACCCGCCCTCTGTGGATGGCATCGTGCCTTGAGCCAGGGTCCTAGAGTACCAGCATGCACTCACTCATTACTGTCTGCATCTTGATGCAGATGCAGCGCGACCAGCCCCCTTAAGCTCCTGTCACCATGACATTCCCCGGCAGTGATGGACTGTAACCTCAATAAACTCTTTCCCCCTTCCGTTGCTTTTGTCAGAGTATCGCATCACAGCAGCAGAAGAGCAACCAGGACAGAGTCTGCTTAAAATAATAATAATAATCATAATAAATTTTTTTAAAAGTCACAAGGGATCCAAAAGATGACATCATCAGAGCCCAGGAAGTCAGTCAAGCTCCCCCCCTCACCCTGGGAAGGGTCCAGAACCTATTCCTGCTCGGAGGAAGGTCCTTCCTTCTCATTGCTGGCCAGAAGCTGGCAGGGGAAATTGCCCGCAGCTTAGGCTCTTTGTCTCCTTTTGCATCGGGTGAGCGGGTGACCTTCACGCCCCCACCTGCAGACGCCCCCTTATGGTCACACCTTAACGTGTTGTCATGGTGACAGAGAAACTGACTCTCAGAGGTGTGACCAGCTCCTTGCCCATGCCGAGGTGGGCTGGTGGGGCACATGGGATGTGAGGTCTAGAGGGTGCAGGCCTTGAGCAGCCCAGCATCAGTTCAAAGTGACACTTGGAGCACCCAGAGGAGGTAACTGCGCCTGATGGGTCAAAGGAGGCCGCAGCCATCTGTTGACACTGTCAACCTGGCCCCTCGTGTCCCTCCACCCGGCATTAGTGTCTAAAAATAGAGCCCAAACGGTTATCTTCCCCAACCAAGGATGTTAAAATTCCAGGCATGCAGGCCAAGCTGTCTCTTGATACTTGTGGAGGGGTCTGGAGAGCAAAGCTGACACTCCCCTTCTTGCCTGAAGCAAACACACGGCCTCTCTTTGAGCAGCAGCTTCATTTGAAACACTTGAATTCCCAGAACATAAAACCCTCCAAATCCACACGCGAGCACAGAAAAGGTCCAGCAGCCCACAAAGTGACTTGTACCCTCTGGGCCCCCCAGATTCGGAGGGCTGGCCATGCATCTCTTTTCCTTTGGGGGACAAGCTTGCCAGGTCCCCAGGAACCAGCTCCCAGAAAACATCCCCCAAGTCCACAGCTCAGCCCAATGACCCAGAAGAAGAGATCGGAACTGGGGGGGGGGTGTCCCAGTGCATTGTGGTAGTTAAAACAATTAGACAGGAACATGGGTGTCACACTAGGGTGCTGGGTGCACTGTTCTTTTTCTGTGGCTCTTTCCTTTTCTGGAAACTTTGGAATTAATGACTGTGGCTGTAAAAACTCAACTAGTGACTATACCGTGAAGGACTTAGAGTAATACTAATAATAAATAATAACTCCTATCATTGTCATATTTACTTTTAATATTTTTGAGACCATTTCATGGAATCGAGACTAGCCCTGAACTCAATATGTAGCTGGGGCTAGTCTTGATTCCTGATCCTCCTGCCTCCACCGCCCAAGTGCTGAGCCACCATCATCTTTATCACCTTCATCTTTATCTTAATTTATCTTGATACTGTCTAGTCCGCCCATTGAAGCTGGGTACTGGGCTCCTGCTCCTTGTGTAAAAGCCACTGACCACGCATCTCCCTTGCTGCTCTGGGATGTGGTCTTACCACCAATATGATGAACAATGTGGCTGAACCCTGTGTCTTGACCGGGGCAAGCACCCGCGCCTCCCACGGGGTTTTGGCAAATAAGGACTTCGGTTCCATCCCTGCGGTTCTAGCCTGTTGGATCTAGAGCTTGCCACAGTGGTTCCGATCGATGCATGTTGATCCAAGCAAGGAACCCCAGTAACAGGACAGGATACTCCCCTAATTGGCCCAGGTAGAGTTTCAGCCCACCGTGATCCCTGCTCCCCGCCCCTCCATGGGTGCAGTGTCTACCTCATAGGTGGGTTCTTGCTCTATTGGGGGGTGGCGGGTGTCTTGGAGAACAGCTGTGCGGTACACAGACTGCTCTAGGGGGCTGTCCTTCTGCAGGTGTTTGGTGAACATGATGTTGGGGCACGGCAGGCAGAAGCAGTTATGTGAAAGGGGTGTTTCCCAGCTGGTCACCTGACACTTAGGGCCCATGCCCCCCAGTGGGCTGATGTGCTCTGGGACCCTCCACTGTTTTCTAAAGTGTGCTTGAGGAAGGGCGGGGGCCCATAAGTGGACGGCAGCTCCTGGCTCCCTGCATAACCACCTGGAGACTCAGACACGTCTGATAAGAAAGGGCTGTAGCCAGGCGTGAGAGCATGAACCAGGTACTCGGAAGGCTGAGGCAGAAGGATGGCTCTTAGAAGTTGGGGGCTAACCTGAACCCCAGAGCAAAACCTTATCTCAAAACTAAAACAATAGAATATCCTCAAAGAAGATTTACTGCAACAAACAGACTATCATCAAGGGCAGGGCAGGGCAGGGCAGGGGGGTCGCCTTGCCTCTCCTCAGGTTTGCTCTACCTGCAGATACCGCCCTCCTAGCCCCCAACCCTCACACCTAGGCCTGGCTTCTACCCTGGGCCTTCTTCCCTGATCAGTGTCCACGCAGGTCTGTGGCCTCGGGGTTCCGGGACAGTTCTTAACTCTCCCAAAACTGAGCAGCTCTCCATGCAATTGCTCCATCCTGCCTGTGTAAAGTCCGCTGGATTGGAGCCTTCAGCTCCGAGTAGACACTGCTTCTTTCTTCTCTAAGGCAGGGGCCACTTCCACTGAGCCCCCCAGCCCCAGAGTCCCCTGCAGTACAGATGCCTGGATAGACAAAGCCACCCCGGGTTAGAGAGATGGCTCAGTAGGGAAGCCGTTTGCCTCACAAGCAAAAGGATCCCCAGGTCCCGCTTAAAAATGCTGGGCAGTCTGCAATTCCTGGACTGAAAGGCAGAGCCTGGGAAACCGCGGAGCAAAGCAATGAGATGGAAGTGCCATCCAGGATGATTCCTGAAGTCACCCTCGGGTCTCCACAGGCACACACACTCTAGTGCCCTCTTGTACCTATACCTCACGCATATGAATACCCAACCTTCATGCGCGCGCGCGCGCACACACACACACACACACACACACACACACACACACACACACACGGTGGACCTGCACAGCCCTCCGTGTGGAGGAGGAGGGGAAGCAGGCTGGAGCAGCACCGGGCAGGCAGTGGTAGTAACGTGGCTCTGGCTTGAATATCTCAGCACTTGCTTGAGACGGAGCCCCTGGGAGGTGGCTGTGGCTTACACGTCCGTCAGCTCCGGCACAGCTGACGGAGTTAGAACTCCTTTTGCAGTTTCCCTGGCCTCCAGCTGATCCTGTTAGAAGGTCGCCCCTGCTATCAGAGAGCTAATTTGTGGCCCAAATTTCCCCATCTCCTCGCGCAAGGCCTCTCTGCCGGGTGAAGCGGATCCGCCTTCATCCCAGGCTCTGATGCAGTGTGGTCTGGGGACAGGTACGCTTCCTATTCGCTGGGTCACCTGTCTTCAAGGCTGGGATCCTGAGGGACAGAGCAGCGGCGCGTGGTCAGAGATGCCTTCATGTTTAAGCTGATTTGCTGAGTGTAAACCTGCTCATTAGTGGGGTTCCGGCTGTTCTTTGAGTATCTTCATTGGAGACCAGTGAAGTTTTTAATTATTTATTTTATGTATGTGTATGTGTGCGCATGTGTATCAGAGGGCACTGTGTGTCCCTGTGGAGGACCAAGGGTAACTTCGGGACTCATTCTGGATTGCTTCCACCTCCTTCTTGCTTCACTCTGGGATTTCCCAGGGTCCGCCTGGCAGGGCCAGAAGTGCAGGCCACCGCTCTTTCTGCCTGGCGTATTTACGTGGGACCTGGGATCCAAACTCAGGACCTTCTCCTTGCGAGACAGAGTCTTAACCCCTGAACCATCTCTCCAGCCTTTTATCATATATTTATATACCGCATGTTCTGGCAGTTTCTGGTTTTGGTGTGTGTATGTATGTTTGTGTATGTGCTGGTGGTTATGCTTGTGTATGTGCTGGTACATATGGATGTGTGTGAGTGTGGGTCATTGGTGAATGTCCAGTGCCTTCCTCGGTCACTCTCCATCTATTTTTTGACACGGGGCCTCTCCCTGAACCTGGAGCACACCTGTTTGGTCCCCTGTTTCTACCTTCCCAGAACCGAGTGTCCAATATACTGCTGCATCTGGCTGTTTGCACAGGTGCTGGGAATCCAAACAGTTCCCACGAGGGTGTGACGAGCTCTTTCCCAAAGGAGCCATCGCCCCAGCCTTCTTTTTTCCTATATATAAAAAAAGTTTTTTGCCACAGAGGCCTGAACCCCCACAAGAATAGACAAGCCAGAGGGAATCCTGGAGTCCATAGAAGCCGTCAGGCAGGAGGGTGGGAGGGAGTGGAATGGAGGTGAAAGGAGGGAGGAGAGAGGGAAGCAGGGATTAGTACTCCGCATGCTTGTAAAACTAAAAAATAGATTAATTTAAAAAGTTTTACATTATCCATGCCCATCATAGAGGACTCTGAGATACCACATAAAAATTCAGAAAAGCTTCTGAAATTGCCCCCATCACGTCTCTGTGCAGACAGGTTTCCATGAAGAAGTAGAAAGAAATGTGCTTTAGAAAATCGAATAGAAAAAAAAATCGCAAGATAAATACCATCTGTGACCCATGAGTGTTTTCGATACTTTGTGGTAATCTTGTCAGGTTGACGCCTGTATTGTTGTGTTTAATGGCTCCTCCACCGTGTGGGCAAACTGCTGTTACGTAGTCGTCATATTGCACTTGTTGGTCGTTTAGGTTAACCCTATTTTTTTTCCCCATATGAAGCAGTTTTGTGATGAATTTCCTAATCCAGTTAATCATCTGAGTGTTTCTGCAGGATAAAGTTTTAGAATAGGTCTAGCTAATGCTTTCAAGTATTTACCCCATGGCCCTTTGCTAAGTGCTTTAAATATATCTATTTGTCTGTTGAACCCTATAATAGAGTCTCTAGACAAAAATATCTACATTTTTCAGATGAGGAACCCAAGGCACAGAGAAGTCAGGTTTCTTAATCAGTGTCACACAGCTAGCATGTGGCAGATCAAAGATTGGAATCCAAGTTCTCTGACCCTGGAAGTCTCTTATGCAAAAGGCTAGACAAATGTATTCTCTTACTGCACAGAATTAGGCCGCTTGTGTCCCCCCCCACTCCGTCTCCTCTAGCTCTTGACCCACACGGCGGAAGAGCAGGAAGGAAAAGTGGTCAGTGTTTGTGCTGAGCCTGCAAGATGGCAAAGCGCATCTCCACGTGACACTGCTTCCCCGACAGGAAGGGAGGGAGGGAAGATGAGGCCCCTGGAGACTCACCTTGGGGAGACCCCTGAGCGTGTCAGCTGACTGAGATACAGCCAGGGTCTGGGAGCCCTTGAGTGGCAGGAGTTGGTGCTCTTCCTAGACCGGGTTCCTTGTGGGGTGGTGGACTGGGGAGAACCCTCGTGGGCGCCTAAGGGGAGGGCCATGCTGGACTCGTGCAAGGCAGTGTGGGACTTAGCGCCATAGCCAGTTCATTGAGAAGAGAAAGGGGAAGAGTGAGAGACAGATGCTGGGGCGATGTGCTGTGTGAAAATGTCCCTAGAGGGCTGGAGATGTGGCCGAGAGGTTAAACATTTGCATTGCAAACAGGAGGATCTGAGTTCCAGTCCCAGATCCTACAGAAAAATGCCAGGCAGGAATGGTGACAGCCTGCAATTCCGGTCCTGGAAGGCGGAGCCTGGGAAACCCCGGAGCAAAGCCAAAAGCAAGTAGAGCAATCCGGGATGATTCTCAGAGTCACCCTTGGGCCTTCAGGGGCACACACAACTCAAGTGCCCTCTTGTACTCTCGTGCATATACACATGTACTCCCTTTCACCTGCAATACATGTGCATGCATTCACACACACACACACACACACACACACACACACACACACACACACCAAAAAATCTCTCCCTCTGAATCACATCCGGCTCCAGAGCCTGAGAGTGGGTCAGCTGTTTTGCAGGGGCTCAGAGGAAAGTACCTGCTGGTGCCCCGGAGAGGAGACCAGGACCCTCATCACCAGACCCTATCTAGGTCCGGCTGTCAGTGGCTCTGTCCTTTGGAGACAACTAGAGGCTCAGGCATCTGACAAGAATGGGGGATCAAGGTTATGACTGGTTCCCCTGTGTGGGCACAAAGGTTGCAGTGCAGCCCTAGAAGCTACAGCAGAGGGGTCCTACCCTGGCTCCCTCGCAGTCCCCATCTTGACCCAGCAGATGAGATGGAACGGGGTGGGTTTGCCCTCCTGGGCTCAGCCATCCCTCCCCGGCTCAGCCACAGATTGAGCTTGATGAGGCAGGCTTGTATTCATTCAACTAATCACACGAGTTATTTCTGCAATTTGGGTCTTCAAATAAGTGCACTCGGTTGCTGAATATGTGATCAGGCGCAGATTTCTCATTCTTTAAAACCCAGGGAGTGGAAATGTCAAGGCGAAACCATCAGCAGGCGGCAGAGACTGCCAGCGCCATAAAATCAGGCCGCTTGGTGCGCTGGCCCCCCGGGCCACCCATCAGGCTGCCATCAGACCTGTCCGTGCCCCATACAGAGCTCAGGTGGGGGAAACCTCGGCCGTCAGACCTCCTGACATTCTTTCTTGCTGGGCCATAGAATTGGTTTGCAGCCGAAGCAGCTCCGCCTGGAGCGGAGAATACAATGGAGGACTTGAGATGCACCCCGCAAGTTTCCAAGTGGGAAAGGTGGGTTTCCCCTCTCCAGAGCCTTGCTGTGACCTTGAGCACCTACCACCCCTCTTTCTCAGTCATGGTTATCATTATGGATGCCATCACCAGCTGGGTGTCTGAACAGGTCTCTTTCAGAGTCATTGTTGGGCTCCCACGGAGCTGGTCGCGGCAGAGAGAAGCCAGACCCAGGTTCTGTCCCTCGCGTGTTTGAAGTTGCACAGGGGAAACAGCTACAAACAGGTGAATCGGGTGTGGAAAGCCAGCGCGGAGTATGGAGAGAAGCTCGGGCCTCGGTGCTGTGGGGGTCTCGGCCTGGCTCCCGTGCCCAGATGGGCCCTGTGTGAGAAGTACTTGGATACGGCACACCAGGAGGCTTCATGTGGCTGCCAAGACAGATTCACGGTGGTAACCACTGTGCACCGTAGCTGGGTTCTTCTAGCTACGTCCTGGGGCTGTCGACGGCTGCTCCAGCCCAGCCTGGTGCGTAGACGTGAGGTCACGAGTGAAAGCATCCAAGCGTCCACCCGAGGGCAAACCCAAACCCAAAGGAGCCGTCAGGAGGACCAGCCCTTCATCCCTCCAGACGGTCTCATCCTGACCTCAGAACGGAAATTTTGCTTTTGTTTTTGTTTGTTTGCATGTGTATGTACATATATGTGTGTGCAGACCATTGTACCAGAGGGTACTTGAGCGTCTGTGGCCATGGAGGTCCCACAATGACGTCGGAAATCATCCTGGAACGCTCCACCTCCCTGTTACCTTGCTGGAGTTTCCCAACTTCTGCCTTCCAGGGCTGGAATTTCAGGTTGCTGCCATTTCTGCCTGGCATTTTTTATGTGGGATCTGGGAATCCGAACTCATGTCCTTTTGCTTGTGAGGCAAGCGCTTTAACCCCTGAGTTATTCTCTCCAGCCCCGGATATTTTTCAAGACCTGGGGCTGGAGAGATAGCTCAGTGGGTAAGACCCCACTCACAAACATGGCAACCTGAGTTTGATCCCCAGAAGCCCACATGGTGGAAGAAGAGAGAACTGACTTCCAAGGGTTTTTTGATATCTCCCCATATACCATGGCATATATATTTTCTTCCTTCTTCCCTTCCTGCAAACCCCCCCCCCAATAAATTAAGTTTCTTACAAGAAAGAAACAGACATGCTGGAGGGGAGACTTGCATTTAAAGCCAGCTCCTCTTTCATGCTGTTGCAGTCAGCCTGCATGGTTGCTGATAAATGACCATCACACAGCTTAAGGGAACAAGGAGTTTACTTTCTTACGACAGTCTGGTTACAGTTCTTAGTTCAGCTTGAAGGGAGAGCACGCACCAACACCAGGGCCGAGGGAACTGGCCACACCATCACTGCATAACGGCTGAGAGATGGACAATCCTTACTTGCCAGACCAGCATGTCTGGCCAAGTGAACAGAAGGATGCCCACTCTCTCAACCAGTCTCCGTGATTTATTCCAGGGCCTAGTCCCACCCACCATGGGCTGGGTCTTCCCCAGCAGCTAGACAATCTCCTTCAGGTTTGCTCTGGGTTTAACTCAACCATCAACTCTCTACAACTGTGCCCAGAGCTCAAACCCTCAACAGTCAAGTTGACATCTGTGCTTAACTATGACACATGCCAATCTCAAAGCAGCCCCTGCCTCCTGCCCAAGTCGCTCAGCGGGGGGTGAAGGTCTTGCCCCACAGTGACCCCCCACTCCCAGCCTTCCCAGCTGCAGGGCGAGTCCTCTCCCTGGAGTTGTGTTTCCTCCTCTGTAAGATGGGTTGGCACCTCACAATAGTGTCGCAGAGAGAAACTAAAAAAATGTTTGAGAGGACCCGGCCCGCGCAGGGGCCGGTGAGTGGTGGAGCTGTGTGGCTCTTACTCTCCCACCTGACCTGTTGGCTGATCAATGGTAACAGGCACCAAAGGTTGAAGAATAATATGTGGAGAGGGTAATAATAACAATCATTAAGATGGATCAAATATTCACTATGTGCCAAGTGCAGTTCTATGCCTTTTGTAGATCATCACTAATATTTAAAAGTCCTGTGAAATTCCATAATTTCTCCCAAATTGGGACGAGGTCTCTGGCTTGGTTTTCCAGTCACACCCCAGGGTGTATCAGTTAGTGATGGCCATGTAACAAAACATCCTCAGTGTTTTTAAACAAAAACTTGCAGTTGATTCTGAATGACCCTCTCTGCAGTGTGTAGACTGCACTTCTCTCCGTGACAGAGACAGAATCCAACAGATCAAGGAGGGGGCGGCATGCATAGCACCTAAAGATCAAGGCTTGGAGTGGCATACTGCCATGCCCTCTGTCTGCAAGGGAAAAGGCCTGGACGTACAGGCCAGGACATAGTGTCTGGGTCTTGACAGGAGCAGCTATTAAGTCACATGCCTGAAGCTACGGATACGGACTTTTCCCCCCAAATGCACCATGGCCAGATTCCCTCCCACTAATAACATCCCTATGACCAAATCGTTCACAGAGACACAACTCAGTAAAGTGCTTGCTGCAAAAGCTTGAGGAACTGGGTTCAATTCCTGACACCGATATAAAAGAGCAAGTGTGGGGGCACACACCTAAAATCGCAGTGCTGGGAAGACAGAGATAGGTGGATCCCTGGGTCTTCCTGGGGCAGCCAATCTAATGAAACTGATGAATTCCAGGCTCAGTGAGACTCTGTTTCAAAAAAATAAGATGGAGAGTGATAGAGGAAGACATTTGACATTGACTTGATGCCTCCACAGGCAGGTGAGCGTGCAAATGCACACACGCATACACACGCACACACACAAATAGAACCCAAATAGTTCACAGACCAATGTGAGAGAGACATGCTGAATTCTCATCTTACCAGCCAAGGCCAGATGGGGCCTTCTTGCATTGGGATAAGTTGCCAGGTACCCCAGGCTGCTGGGGCTGAGCCGAGCGCCATTCAATTAAATGGACAGAACCAAAGGACACATTTTCACTCAGTCACTCCTGCATTTATTGAGCACCGCCGTATGCCAGGTCCTGAGCTGAGCCAGACATATGCATTGTTATATTGCAGCCTACAAGGGGGTAGGGGGAGATTTGAAGAGAGTGCATTGCTGGGGCCTCTCTGTGGGGGCTTTCCTTCAGTCCCATGCTGACCAACCCCTCTTTTCAGGTCACAAGAAAAATACTCTAGAAGCTTTAGGCCTGAACAAGTCCTTGCAAAGTCCTCCAGCACCAAGCAGCAAAAGATAGAAAGTAGAAGCAGGTGCCCACAGCCAGTGTGTCCACGTGACTGCGTCCCCTCCACGTGCCCGAGCTATGGTCTCAGACCCCAGGCTTCTCACACTTGCAAGCGACTGGCTTCAGAGGCAATTAAATCAGCCTCGAGTCTCCCACAGCCCCTCCTCAAATAGACACCCAGCTGGCATTTTTCCTTAAATACCACTCATCTTTAAAAGGGAAAAAAAATGTTGGTGGCATTGAAGGAGATCACACTTTAAAATGCAGAGTAGCAGAGAGTCAGCTCAAATTATTCTCTTAATAGAGTTCTTCAGTGTGAGGAAGTGACGAGGAAACATAATTGCTTCTTTTGTCGTTTGAGCAAAAAATCTAAAGGCTGCAAGCCGTTTGTCTGCAAACGTGTCTCCTGTGCAGACTGCAGCAAGCAGGCCATGCAGGGTGAATGGATTTTAGCTAAAGTCAGTTGTCCTGGGCGTGTGCGGGAGGCAAGGGGGCGGGGTGGAATCCAAATTAATAGGAAATTTTGTTTCTTTAAAAATGAAAAATAAAAGAAGAAGAAGGAGAGGAAGAAGAAAAATCAGGGGCTGCGGAGGTGGCTCGGTGGATAAAGGGCTTGCCGTACAATCACAAGTACCTGAGTTCAGATCCCTTCGCACCTGTGTAAAAATGAATCATGATGAAATATGTCTCTAATCCCAGCACTGGGAAGACAGGGACAGATGGCTCGCCGGGGACCCACTGCAGTCAGCATAGCTGAAAAGATGAGTGTCAGCTTCGATGGGGAATCCTAATTCAAAGAGTAAAGAGAAGCAATGACTAAGAAGCCCCAAGTCAACCACACATATACAACACACACAGACACACAAACACACACAGACACACACACGCACATACCACGCATGAGCACACAATTATACCTATAATGTCTGTGTAGATGTCGGGGTGTGTGTGTGTGTGTGTGTGTGTGTGTGTATCAGAGGGCACACATTCCATGTGTGCCTGTGGATGCCCAAGGGTGACTTTAGGAATCATCTTGGATTATTCTACTTCCTTATTGTTTTTGCTCTGGAGTTTCCTAGACTCTGCTTTCTAGGGCTGGAAGTATAGGCCACCACCACCGTTTCCGCCCAGCATTTTTAGGTGGGATCTGGGATCCACACTCAGGTCCTTCTGTTTGTGAGGCAAAGGCTAAATTTAACCCCTGAGCCATCTCTACAACTCCAAAAATATTTTTAAAAAAGAAAATATGGGAAAAGTGAGACAGCTCAGAGGCTAGTTAAGATGTTTGCTAGAAAACTTGGCTACCCTGAGTTTGAACCCCAGAAACCCACAAAATGGAAGCAGAGTGTTGACTTGGCCAAAGTTGCCCTCTGACCCCCACCATACAATATATGGTCCTCTGCGTCATGACATGTGTATATGTTCTCTCTGTCTCCATCTCTGTCAGCGCTTTCTCTCCCAAATAAATAAATGAAATACTTAAAAATATATAACCAGGTATGGTAGTTCACACATGTAATCCCATCACTCAGAGGTAGAAGCAGAAGAATCAGGAGTTCAAGTCTAGCCTGGGATACATGGCTGACATAAGACACTGTCTCACAAAGGCAAATACATTTCCTCCTTAGTTTGATAATTAGTTTTATTAATAAATCAGACTATGCTGGCTCTTATCCATAAATAAAAATGTCTGCATAAGGCCCTCTGAGGCGCAGCGGGAGTTTTTCACAGCGTCCCAATGTGGGGGTGTCCCCATGCGTGGATTTTTGCGGGCAGTCCATTACCTGCTCAGCACAAGCTTTTTTGAAAGCTTAGATAAATGAGGTAGCTCAGAAAGCAGCTACAAACCGAGGAGGAAAAGCAGGCTGATGCAGAGGAAGATAAATGTCCACTAATCTTCAGATTAACATTTCAGACACCTGTGTTTTCTAGGGGAGCGTCTGCAACATTGTGTATGTGATTGATTAGTTTCTGATGTCACCTCTCAAGTAGAACTGGCCATACCATATCCACAGGGCTTAACTCGGTTTCTAATTCTTTACAAATGTGCCCTGAACTCAAGCCTTCAGTTGTCAAATCAGAACCTGCATCTAACTATGACACCCAGTAAGAGCGTCACTGTGAGCAGAGAGGGCTGGAGATTTGAACTCAGGTCTTGCTTGTTTGTACAGCAAGTGTCTTATAGATAGGACTGTCTACCCAGCCTCCTCTTGTTTTATAAACTCTCTTCTCAGGCATATAATTCATGTACTGTCTGAGGAACCTGTCTTAAGTGTGCTGTTCAATAAGTTTGAGTGTATTTGCAAACATCTTGTGACTTTCAGATGTCACTACTTAGGAAGAAACCTTGGTCTGGTTAGTCATTTCCTGCTTCCTTCTCTGCTCTAAGCAGCTGCCAACTCCCCTACTATCTCCATACATATGCATTTGGAGATATTTCGCAGTAACAAAGCCATGGAACCTGACATCTTTCATGTCTGAATTCTTTCCCCCCAGCACGTCCAAGTGGCAGCGTTTCATCCCTTTTTATTGCCCAGTAATAGTTCGCGCTGGATCTAGCTCGCTTTACTTACTGCTTGTTCATCTGTTGATGGGCTTGTGGGTGGTTTACACTTTTTGGCTAACAATGAATAGCGCTGCTGTGAATATGGTGTACAAACTTTCATGTGAACATATGTTTTTTGTTTCTCTTGGGTTCACGTGTGTAGTAGAGTCATGGCCACGCGGAACCTCCGTGTTGGACTTTTTGAGGAACCACCAAATGGTTTCAGAAAGACTGCGGGGCCCGGCAGTCTGCGTGCAAGGAACAACTTTGCACAGCCTGGTCAGCACTTCTGTCGTTTGTACTGACAGTTGCATGGGGTGGCGGCGGCGGCAGGGGGTGAGGGGGGTCTCTCATCATGTCCTGCCTAGCATCGCTCAAAACTCTCAGCGTGTCAAGTATCTCCTCATGTGTTTGTTGATGTTTTTGAAATCTGAAACCCTATGCTTCTGCTCTATGAGAGGAATTATGGGATGGAAGTCGTTGTCCCTCAGGGTTTTGAAATAGATGTATCGTTTTTAGTCTCTGACGGTCCCAAAGAGAAGCTGTTTGCCATCCAATACCTAATGGCTCAGATGTGACTTGTCTGTCTTGAAGCTCACGGGGACTGACCCTGTGTTCTCAGTTGTTTCTGAACCTCTTGATGACAGTCTGAGTGTGGGGGTGCTAGTTAGATGTACAGGCATCAACTGGACCGATTAAAGGCTGAGCTCTGGGCACACTGGTGAAGAGTTAGTAGTTAAGGCCAATCCTGAGCCAGCCTGCAAGAGCTTGTCTGATTGACGGGGAGGACCAGCCCGGGGTGTAAGGGACCATTCCCCAGGCAGGAGGGAGGCGGGTCAGTAGGCTGGCATTCTTCAGCATAATTTGGCAGACTTGCTGTCTGGCGAGTAAGTGGCATAGTTAGATACAGGTGTCAACTTGGCCTCTGAGGGTTCGAGCTCTGGGCACACTTGTAGAGAATTAAAGTGAGCCTGCAGGAAATTGTCCGCTTGGTGGGGAAGGGCCAGTCCATGGAGGGTGGGACTAATACCTGGGCAAGTGAGTAAGACAAAAGGAGCTGGTTGAGAAAGTGGGCGTCCTTCTCTGTGTACTTGACCGAATACGCTATGCGGCAA
This sequence comes from Typhlomys cinereus, assembly GCA_023101885.1. Taxonomy (NCBI): domain Eukaryota; kingdom Metazoa; phylum Chordata; class Mammalia; order Rodentia; family Platacanthomyidae; genus Typhlomys; species Typhlomys cinereus. The sequence continues at coordinate 4,296,279 of JALPQD010000172.1, read as the reverse complement.
GAAAGAATTGTCCCTCTCAATAGTCCTGAGGATATGATGTGGCCAGTTCCCTTGGTGTTTGGTGTTGTGTGAGCTCTCCTGCCAGGGTGGACAAGGACCTATAATCAGACTATCATAGGCTAGAATAAACCCCTGTTCCCTTAAGCCCTTTGGTCATGCATTTGGCAGCAACAATGCAGTGGCTGTGACAGTGGGGTGTGTTCCTCTGTGAGCCGTCCTGTGGATATGATGTGGGTTCACTCGGCTCCTGCTGTTGGCGTGAGCATTTCTGCCAAGTTGGACTAAGAACTGTAGCCGAGAAGTCTAAGAAAGAATAACCCCCCCCAAGCTCTTGGGTCGTGATTTTATCGGCAGCGCACCGGCACACTGCTACAGCGAGTGAGTCTCCCGTCTTCCACCAAGCTGGACACGCGTGGACTTCTGCAGTCTGGAAGTAGCGATCCTCTTCCCTCGGTTCTCTCCACGTCGAGTTCCTGCAGGTTGGAATCTTGCACCGCCGAGCCTGTCCTCGAACGACCTCGTCGTGTCACTTCTGTGGTCTGTCTTGTTGCCTTCGGTTCTGTGTCCGGAAGTTTCGAGCCTCGGGTGCGTCTTCCGGCTCTTCTATTGAGCTGTCTGTCTCTGCTGAGCTGGTAGCCGCTGCTCTCTCCCGGCTGCTGAGAGTCAGTTCCCCCACCCCCGGCGCCCCCGCCAACAGGCTTTTTTGTCCCTGTGAATTGCTGCCTCTTCATTAAATGCTCACGCTGGTTTCTTGGAGTTAGGGGCTGGGGCGTTCCTCCATCTCAGTATCCTTAGCCACGGTCTCAGGCTTTTAATTGATGGGTTCCCTGGGCTTCTAATTGATTGGCTGCATAGGATGAGACCAGCGAGCCTGGGCCTGCTGGGAGCCTTGGTGAGGATCAGATGGGTTCAGAGATTCATTGCTCTGGGCTGGGAGGGATAACTCAGTCAGTAAAGTGCTTCAGCACACAATCACAGTGACCGAGTTAGATCCCTGGTATCCATGGTGTGTGTGTGTGTGTGTGTGTGTGTGTGTGTGTGTATTGTATCAGAGAAAGGAGGACCAAGGGTGACTTCAGGAATCATCCTGGATCGCTTCTACCTCCTTCTTGCTTCACTCTGGGATTTCCCAGGCTCTGCCCACCAGAGCCAGAATTGCAGGCTGCCACCATTTCTGCCTGGCGTTTTTTACATGGGAACTGGGATCTGAACTCAGGACCTTCTGCTTGCGAGACAGAGTCTTAACCTCTGAGCCATCTCTCCAGTCCATAAAGTATATATATTTTTAGAGACAAGTGCCTGAGGAAGAATGATGCCCAAGGTTGTTGTCCTCGGGACATATGGAAAGAGAGAGAGACTCATTTTGCAAATGGGTGATGGACCCCTCCCTCAGTGAGGTTTCCTACTCTTATTACATCTACCCTTGAATGTGCTATTACAACAAGACTCCAGTTTAACAGCTTTTTGTCTCTGGCCAGGGGGTGACATACAGTGCCCAGCAGAATGGAGTGAAGGGAATTGCAGGAGCAGCAAAACTGCAAAAGAAAATCAACAAACCACAATCCAGAACTTCAGAGACTCTATATCAATCACATAGAACTAGGACAGCCTAATCTCTCCCCATCCTGGAGCTCAGGGACATTTGCGGAAGAGGGGGCGGTAAGATTGTAAGAGCAAAAGGATGGGAGGAGCAACGATTTGCAAGATTCTCAACAATAGTTGGGGCCAAAGCAATCATAATGGAACTTTGCATGCCCTGCGCAATGTCCAGCGCACTGTTGCCCTCATAAAGTCTAGCATCTGTTAAGGGCACCGAGACCCCTGGAGGCAAGGGATTGACAGCCATAGTAGTAATCTTATGCTTAAGGGGAACAAGAGAAAGGGCTTATGGAAATGCCACTGGGTCCTTATATGTCATCGGAGAGGAGGACCCAGTGGAGAGTTAGGCGCACACAATAAAGGACTCTCTGGGAATTGGGGGGGAGACACTGGGGGAAGGGGAGGGGGGAGGGAGGGAACTGGTAAAAAATTTTAAAATGTATAATTAAATTTTTAATTAAAAAAAAAAAAAAAAAGAAAGAGAGAGAGAAAAGACAGACACACAGTGAGAAGATTCACTGTTCAAGCCCTAGGATGTCTGACGCTGTGTTAGATAATACTGGAGTTGATAGTTGAGGGAACTTTCTAGAGACTGTAGCCGCAGCACAGTTGCCCTGGCACAAGCCTCCTTGGCAGCCAGCAGTGTCGGTGCTGTGACTCGGGAGAGCTCACCTGGCGCAGGCCGTGGGCAGACGACACTCAGTGGCCCTGCGGGTCTGGACTGGGCCCGGCTTTCAGGTGCAGTTGACCATCCACTGACTCGGGAGATCATTGGCCGGGAACGAGGACAGAGAAGCAGATGGAAACGTTCAAGTAGACCTTGAAGGCTTGTCACACTGGCTGCTGGTGGCTGACTGTATCCGGGGCACCCTGCTGGGTGGAGCGAGGCGTAGACATGGGGGTCCAGACAGTGTTGTAAAACAGCCTTCTCCCTGACGGCAAGCTTTCTTCCGCTAAACTCAGTCACAAAAATATTTTGCTCAAACAAGGGCCCTGCGTTGCCCTGCTTTGCTTTCCAGTCAAAACTCTCCTTTCCTGCCAAACAGCCATTGTGCATGTCGGTGGCGATCCCAAGCGATCTCTCAGATCCAGCGTTGCTCTGGGTTGTTGATCACAAGCAGTCGATTTAATCTGCTTAATTATTTGATTCAATCAGAAGTTGGCTTAATTATTTTCATGCTGCTCCCTCCTTTGAATCCATTCTGGAAACTGATTATGTCTTTAACACCAGTCCAGAGATAAGCGTTTCAATTGGGAAATGTAATTAGCCCAGGAAAATGAACACAGGGACTGCCTTTTGTCAGCTCGCCATTAAAACCCGGCACGGTCAATACCAGGATGGTCAGGGACAAAGCAGGGGTTGGCCCAGCGGGAGGTGGGCAGACGGGGAAACTCGGACCTCTGGAGTCAATTCCCCGCTAAGATGCAAAGGTGAACTGACCGTGCCTTTACCTCCCCCCACCCCCAAGAACTGGAAGGATCCACACATCGCAATGAGGTCCTGTAGGAATACAGATAAGGAGGTCGCCTCTGGGGACCTCAGAGCAGACGACACAGCTGGGCTTTGAAGAATGAGCTGATTTCTCAGCAGAGGAGAAAGGCGGGGGCTCCCAGGGAGAGGACGTGGCGCCTGTAGCAGCCAGACTGCTCAAGAGTGCAGGTGTGACCACAGGGGCTTTAGTGAGCTGCCAGGACCCTTGGAGGGCCCCCCAAGGCCCTCCAGAACACAAAGAGCCTATCCAAACACCCCGCCTTGCTTTCCCACTATCTCCCTCTCCCCCTAACTGGAAATGAGTGTTTTCTTTTAATGGATGTTTAAGACGTGTGGCCTTTGAGTAGACTCTGGCCATCTGGGGACAGATCCAGGGTCCGTGGGAGCAGCAGGTGTGCACGAACAGACTGGAGAGTTGGAATGTGGGGGAAGGAGGGCGTTCTGGGGAGAGCGTAGAGTTTGGCTCCGTCATGAAACGTGAGAAGGGACGCTAGATGGAGTGAGGCACAAGGGGCCTCTCAGAGGCCATCGTAGACCAGCTCCTGCACGCGGACCTCTGTGACGAGGGGCCCTGGCTGGTGCTATGGGAGTCCCCGCCTGCAGGTCCTGGCTTGAGCAGGTGCTCAGAGCAGGTGTGGGGATCACAACCCAACGTAGCAGCTGAGTCGGAATGCTGAGGAGTGGAGAGGTCAGCTGGCTAGGTGCTCTTGCGCCTGGCAGATGGAGGGGCCCCCTTCCTCCAGAAGGAAAGGTGGAGAGGCCACACGTTCAGCCAAGGATGACCATAAGCTTACAGAAGACACAGGGCCTGATCCTGTAGAGTCCCACACCCACTGCTAACAGATACCATTTTAAAAAATATGTGTGTTTGTGTGTGTGTGTGTATGTATGTGTGTGTGTGTGTGTGTGTGTGTGTGTGTGTGTGGTGAATCACGGGCACTTGAGTGTGTATGTCTTGGAGACCCTCAGGTGGCACGGGGACTCTTCCTGAATTGCTCTCCCTCATTGCTTTGCTCTAGAGTTTCCCAGGTTCTGCCCACCAGGGTGGAATTACAGTCCACCACCATATCCGCTAGCATTTCTACATCCCAGATCTAGGGATCTGAACTCAGGTCCTTTTGATGTGAGACAAAGACTGTAACCCCTGAGCCATCCCCCAGTCTCGCCATGTAGTGTTTAACGGAGCAGTGGCCAGCATGCCGCCTGACTTTCCCTTCAGGAGTTCTTGACCCCTGTTTCTCTACTGGCGTGGGAAGAAACCACGGTGCCGTAACATTCAGGCGCTACGGCCCCTGCTTAACAGTGTGCAATCTGGGATAAATTACTTAATCCTCTGAGCCTGTCACGCGGAAAGGAAGTTACTCTGATACCACCTGTGCGGCAAATTGTTGGAAGATCGAAATCCTTGGTTTTGGCGCTTGTCACGTAGGATGTAGTGAACAAACGGCCATGACAGTCGTGGAAGCTTGGAAACCCAGTTCAGATCACCATCGGATGGACTAGCTGGTTGACCTTCCGGTCATGTGACTTCCGTAGCTGCAGTGTCTCCCTACAGGAAGCAGGGGATGAAGTTGCACTCACAGCAGGTATAAGGAGCAGATGGGTCCATCGCTGCGTGAGAAGACACAGCTGCTGACGGGTGTTGCCGTGGTCTAGGACATTGGTGGCTTTCACTCTGGTGGGCAGCGTGAAAACTTGCATGTCACCAGCTATAGCCAGTGCAGGGATGGAGGGGCCTAAGAAGGAATAAGAGAATCCAGAGGGGCTGGAGAGGTGGCTCAGGGGTTAAGCCTCCGCCTTGCAGGCGGAAGGTCCCGAGTTCAGATCCCAGATCCCACGTATAGACGTCAGGCGGAAGCGGGGGCGGCCTGCGCTTCTGGTCCTGGTAGGGCGGAGCCTGTGAATCCCGGGGCAGAAGGAGGTGGAGGCGTCCATGGTGGTTCGCGAATTCGTCCGTGGTTCTACATATACACAGACACACACACAACACACACAGACACACACGCGCACACACATACACACGCACATGCGCACAGTTGAATAATAAATAATAATAATAAAAAAAATTTAAAAAAAAAAAGAGAATCCAGAGAACCCATGTGTCTCTCTGTTCTGCCACATTCAAGCTAATGGAGACCAAGGTGCAGAATGAGGTGGCCCTGGGCTTTAGAACCAAGGGAGCATTCTCCACCTTGCTCCGTGTTGTGGTAAAGGAACTCCATTCCGTTCAAGGGCAAGGATGGCCAGGGTAGCAGCTTCCCACGACTGTAGGCGGTTCATCATCCCTTACTAGTCCCCTTGCCTCCCTGTGGGCCCACAGCACCAGGCTTTCAAGCCTAGAGCGTAGGACGCTGGGGTGTGAGGACCAGGCCAAGCCTCACCCACCCACGCAGGCTTCATGGCCAACCCTCCGCCCAGCCAGACACACAGCAGGAGCGTGCTCAGCGCCGGGAGCTGTTCAGAGGCCGCGTGTGCCGAGCAGGACTTGGCAGAGGACGCGGAGTGGAGCGCGTGGGGGCCGCGTGGAGACTTGACAAGGTTTTGATAAGACTCCGCCTGACGTGTCTGGAAGTCAAGCGAGCATCTTCCTGGCAGGGAGGGCGACTTCCTGCTAATGAGCTGCGAGAGGAGAAGTGATCAAGGGGAACTGGTCCTTCCCGGGGGAGCCGCCTGTAGATGGAAACACGCTCCACCTCCTGTCCTCCGCGCTGTGGGGCTCAGCTGTCCCAGCGTGTCAGCAGAAGAGTGTGTCTGCTGCCTGCATCAGGACCAGTGGCGGATGCGGGCCTCCGGCCTAGAGCTTCTGCAGCTTTGGCTGCATCCTTTGCTCGCGGGTGCAGGATGACCAAGTACTGAGCCAGCAACCGCCCTGTCTGCAAAGTACCTCGACACTTGGGGTCCTACTGAGCCTCCACAGTGATCTACGCGAACAGAACTGAGAGGTGCACGCAGGTACCTGAGCCCACGTCATTAGTGGACATGTGTTCACAGTGAGCCTAGCTGCTTTGACAGGTAAACCCAGAGATGGCGGGGCACTAAGGCAAGCAATTGTTCATGTCTTGCATGAAAGCAAGTTTGCTAGGGAGGCGGCCATAACCTTAGCAGGTTTTATGGGCTGGGTTTCTTGGTGGCATATGTAACTTACGCCACACCTTCTCTTGGGCAGAACTGGGCCCAGGTCCCTCTGAGTTACAGAAGGCCCCATGCACACCTCTCCGGACAGTAGCTCTCGACTAGGGAAGGGCCTGGGAGAAGGGCATTCTCGTCCAGCAAGGGCTGGGCCCCTGGATGGACTTGCTGTCAGTGAGCAACTAGTGTGATCTCAGAGCCGAGAGGGAGGATGCCGAACCTTCTAGATCGTGCACGGAGTCTGGAGCTGCACGCGGCTCACACTTGCAGCTCCCCCTGCACCTCCAAGCACTTCTCAGTCCCCACCAAATCCACACAATGGCTTCCAGCCTTGTCCTCGCACATCTCCTCTTGCTCCCCCCTTGGAGTCCAAAACACTCAGCCTGATCCTTTCCCGGGAGGCGGGGCGTTCCAGATCAGCCTCTTGCCCTTACACCTTCCATTCTCCCCAACCCACGGGACCATTGGCGTGCAGAACACTCAGCCTAGGACTCCCGAACACCAGGTTCTTTCAGTAGATGCTAGGTGGAAAAAACAAAACAAAACCAAACGAAAAACTTCCTCACTACCTCTTGGGGTAGCCCACTGCACAGATGAGGACCCCAAGGCCCAGGGAAAGGTGTGCGGTCACATAGCCAGTAGCAGTGCAAAGTCCCTTTCCAGACCAGGGCTGGGTCACGCACGTCTTAAGCACCCGGTCAGTGCCCTTCTTCCGAGCGCCCGTCACAGTGAACTCTGGTTATTCCTCTCCTGGACTTCTGAGACAACGCCGTGGTCTCCCGTGGTGACGTCAGGCCCCAGCCACCCTGGCCTCTCCCCAGCTGCTCTCTCTTCCACCACAGTCTGGGGGGGGGGGTGTTTTTTCCTCCCGGATGCCTCAAGACCCCCAGAACCCCCAACCCAGAAACCCACAGGTCACCTTTGCTGTGAACCCCTCCCGGCTTGCTGCTGGTTTCTGAAAATTACCCTGCAGCCATGGTGTTTTAATGACTTGAGCTGAGGCTTCCACGGATCACCTTGTGGTTCTGAGACCCGGGCTGCTCGGTCGGATTTGTATAAAGCTTTCTCCTCGTTCTCAACCACCTTTGCCAAGAATGAGAAGGCAAACAGGCAGGGCTTTAATTGTGAGTCACTGGGAGTTCTGAGAACTGCCCTGGCCCGGAGCCTGGCCACACCCTCGCCTTCAAAAGATTGCGCCCCACGTTGTCTGCAGCCAAGAGAGCCTCTTCCAGGCTCTTCCCCGCGCTTGTTAAATCTGTGCAATGCAGAGGCTCAGAGGCAACGTTTGCACCCAGAAAAGTTTGGCACAGGATGAGGCTTGAGCTGGCTGTGAATAGGTGGGTGTGGGCTGGTGGGAGGCAGAGACAGGTGGCTCCCTGGTGCTCACTGACCGATGGGCATAGCCGATTCGCGGAGCTCTGAGTCCATTGAGCAATTAAGGAATCTGACATCAACGTCTGGGCTCCACATGTGCGTGCAACACCGAAGAGTTGCTCTCAGGGCCAGGGATGTAGCTCAGTGGTGCAGCGTTTGCCTAACATGCATGATTCCATCCACGGCACCAAAGAGCAGGGCTTGCACAGTGCCTAGGGCTGCCTTCCCCGGGCTTCCTGACTTCCTCACTGATCACTATGGCTGTTGTGGTTGCGGCCAATCACGGGACAGTCGCTGCAGCCCTCAGGATAGTTTGTCAAGGAGGAGGAATTGTTGTTCCCAGCAACTAGATAAAGAAACTGAGGCAGCACGTAAGTATTTGAGTTAAACTTGCTTGGGTCTCCAGAACTTGTCACATTCTTGGTGCCTGGAAGAGGACCATTGGAGGGGGAGGCTTCCACTCTGTGCCAGGCTCCCCCTGACACCGCCTCTGCCTTACGTCTTGGAGTGAGTAGGGCGTCTCTGATGGCCTTACCAGTAACCATTACTCATCTGGTTATCAGAGCCCCACATCTGTGCCTTTGGACTCAGGATCCAGCCCACCTCTGTGCCTTTCCTGCCCTTGCAACCCGAGAGCAAGCAGATAGCTCTATGTGACCACGATGTACACCAGGTGGCCAGGTGGGGCCAGGAGGTCCCAGCAGCCGTCAGAGGCAGCTGGAGGCTCCCCCAAGGGACTGAGTGTGGCACTCGGCTGACCCAGATCTTCATTCTGGTTGATCTCTAGCTCCTGTTTACTGTGGCTACCACTCCCCCCCCCCAACTGCAACACCTCCAGGTGCCCAGAGGGGTGAATCTTAAGGCCCAAGTGCCACGTCCTTCTCTCCATCCTTACGCAACTACTAGGCACACTGCAAACTGGAATCGCTCTGCCTGGGGTCCCCTTTGGGTCCCCTCTGGGCCACGCTTCACACAGCTATCAGTCAATCATATTCTGTCCCTAAGCCAGCCAGACCCTCTCTCTGATTCTCCCACAGTTCTGTGGGGGCTGACTACCTCTCCACTTGCTACTTACCCTCTTTCTTGCTGTCCCAACCCCCTTCTGCTCTGTGAAGTTTTGAACACGGCCCACCCCCCAATCCCAGCTTCGTGGGCTGTGTTTGCCTGCCACACCCCCATCCTCTCCCCTCTGTGTGCCTTAATGGAAGCAGTTTAACCTGGGCCTCTTGGGAATCCAGCCCCAACCCAGTCTCCCTGCCCCTATTGAGTTCAGATTCCGCCCTCCTCCCCCATCCTTAGCAGCTGTGATTACCCATGTGAAACCCTTGCAAGATCAGGCTTGTTGAGGCCCCTTCATGGAAGTGGGGGAGGAGGGTCCTTGGCCTCTCCTGCCTCCTGTTCTTCCCTCCCAGCTGCGCCTGGGTGCGGGAGCCGCAGGTGTACTAGAGGTAGAAAACTAATTGGAAGGAGTCTGCATTATAAGCTTTGAGGAGGTTGTTACTCATACTGGGGTGGGCCTTTTCAGTGACACAGCTGTTTTTAGGGATCCCCGCAGCTCCTATAGGTGACCTCTCGCCTGTGCTCCTGTAAGTGAGCTCCATGAACTCATTACCTCGCCAAGCTAGACAAAGCCTTACCCTGGCCTTCTGTGGGGCAGGCAGATGTCTGCTGAACTCTCCCTAGAAGAAATCATGGAGTATGAGCTTCACATGTAGTGCTTGAGAATCTCCGTAGCGTCTAGACTTCTCCCCAGCCATGCGCCTGGTGAGAGGAGGCAGGGGCCCTTCTCTTATCACGGCACCCCACAAAGAAGGATGAGGCCAGGTGGATGACTCTTGATCAAGACCTAATCTGCTGAGCCGACCTCCGTCCGTAAGAGAGGCGTGTGGTCCTCCCGGGCCACTAGTGCTAGCCAGGGGCGCGTCCTACTTTGAATGGGAGTTGTGCCCCACAGGGTCACACATCTGCATCTTTAGCCACTGGGAGCCTTTGGGAAGGTCACGGCCCCTTTAGGGGACGGAACCTTGCTGGAAGACGGCATCACAGGGCAGGCCTTGCGTAGCCTCACCCTGCTTTCTCCAATAGTCTGTTCTAGCAGTTTGCTGTGTGTTCTTTCTGCTCATGATGGCTGCAGTGCCCTGAGCCACCTATAGCTTCTGCCACCGGCTGTGCATTTCCCGCCACGGTAACAAGTCCCCTCTTTCTCCCCTAAGTTGGTTGTACAAGGATTCTCAAAGTGGAAGGAAGAAAGGTAAGTCTGAGAGGCCTTTAGCAGGTTTCCACACTCCACACGCAAGTCCTTTTTTGGGGGGTGTCTACCCAAGGTTGGGATCTGGGGGTCATCATGGAGTTGGCTCCTGACTTCCAGCACCTCATGACTCAGAGGACCTGCCCCTCACCGCACTGACGGTAGCAGACACCTCTCACCTAAAGGAGACAGATAAGCATCTCTCCCTCATTCTCCAGCCCCCACTGCGCCTTGGCTCTGTGAGGCCTCTCTGGGCTTCCATCCAGCCCCGAGGCCACTTCCTGCCTGGGACGGTTCTAAGGAAAGGCTACAGGTGACTAGAAGCTGAAAAGTCCCTTCTACCCACAGGCCCTGGCAGGGCCAGGTGTCTGCTCACAACTCATCCGTCCAGCCTGTCATCTAGCACTTGGAGGCTGAGGCAGGAGGGTCAGGAATTTGAGCTGGACCGCTCAGTAGGTACATGCTGCACAAGCACGATGACCCGGGTTCAATTCCCAGGACCCGCCTAAAGGTTTCAGAAGGAAAGAACTAAATTCACAAAGTTGTCCTCTGATCTCTACACATGTGCTGCATGCACGTACAGCTCCCTGTCATAACCAGACACACACAGTGATGATAATAATAACTTATTTTTTAAAAAGTTTGACATCAGCCTGGGCTAGCGAGACCCTGTCTCAAATAAGTAATATCCAAACAAAGTGAGGGATGCAGGGGGCCTCTGTGGAAAAAACCTCTTATCTAGAACTTACAGTGGTAGACACTGGACTGAGTCGAAATGGGACATTTTGCTCGGAGGGAATTACTCCAAGCGGAGGCAATGAGGGGAGGTAAGTAAGCCTTGGCAGCCGGGGAGAGAACTGCATGCAGTCAGCCATCCTCACCAGAGCATTGCGTGACAAATGATCCCGCCCCTAGGGTCCACACTCAGCTCAGACCTGCGCGTCCCCCACCCTCAGGCTTTCTGGACCGGTGGCCGTGTGAGGCTTCTTGTGTCAAAAAGCAGGAAGTCCAACCATACAGCGTGTCCCAACCATCACGTCCATGAATCCCACGGGCAAGTCCCACAGCTGAAAAGTGAGGTGGGGGGGAGGCATTTGTGTTTTCCAAGGAGGTCAGCAGGGAGCGAAAAGTCACCTAACAACTAGCTTACCCAGGCAGGCGGAGTAACAGAGCGTGCATGGTCAAGGTCTCTTGGTCTTTCCTTATGATCCACCAAGGCAGCAGCAGCTAGACATCTGGTGGGACAGGACGAGCTGCTAGGGGCTCTGATGCGGGTTCCTTTCCACCAAGGCTGGGATCACACTGGGCTGTTAAGCCACCTCCAGGCTCCCTCCTGCCTGCCCACTGGGCCAAGGATCTGCCATGAATCCTAGCCTATGACTTTGTCTGCTGGAAATGAGTCCCATGCACTGAGCACCTACTGCATACTACGTGTTTCCTACCCTCCTTGGAATTCTTTATACACATTTGTTTGCACTTATTGGCATCCCCCTTTTAAAAGAAGTCTTTATTGTCCTATTTTGCCGAGGCTCAGGAGGTCAAGTCAGTATGTAGCCCAAGGACAAGGCTGCTTTGGAACCTAGGTGGGTTTGACTCCAGAGCCCAAGCTCTTTCCCCTGCTGTGTGTCTGCCTGGAAGTCACAGGGTCACACGGTCTTGAAGGTGTTTTCTGGATCCAGTGATGCCCAGTCACTGAGTGGCTTTGGGGATGGCGACTTTTTGGTTCCAGCACCTCTATCTGCCTTTGCCAGCTCAGAGAGGCTCTGAGAGAAAAGAGTCAAGACCGTCCTCCGGCATGCTCTGTTAGGGCGAGGCAAGACTGGAGGAAAAGAAAGATGCAGAAAAGCTGGGATCAGGTGAGCTGCTGGTTCCTGGTGGGACACGACAGCTCAAACCAGCCCACATGTGTTTATTATATGTAGATAAACCAATGAAACCTCCCTCACGCACCAGCAATAGGGGATATAAAGAATGGCAATCGTGTGTCTGTCTTGCATCATGCCAGATACTCTGTACAAGGTAAACTCTGCAAACATCTCTGACCTGAGGAATGAGACGGACAAATCCGCCCCCTTAGCCAGTTCCTGGCTTCGGCCTTGCGGGTCCAGCTGTTCTGACCTGGTCTTGCGCATTGCAGCTGTATGGGTTTGAGTTCTGACGACATCTTCAGTGCCTGCTTAAAAATTAGCAAATCAAGCATCGAAGTGTCACAAGTGTGTCCTGTTTTCTGATGAGGATCATGTCCAGCAAACCGCTCCAGGAGCCAGGGCCTATCATTGATTACAGTGACCCTCATTCGGTCTCCACCAGCTACTGCACCCGTCCCCTTCTGTCTCTCCCTCGGTGGTTTCCCTGCCCTCTGCTGTCTTCTCTGAGGTGCAGAGGGCTTGGACAGTGTTCACACACATTTCCCCAACACACCACAGAGCGTTCCCACCTTTGTGGTATCTGGCGAGGGGGTGGGGGTGGGGGGTGTAGACTCTGCCAGTGGGAAGAGGGCCCCGCCACCGTTCCAGGGACTCTGCTGGAGAGCGCCTTGGAGGAGTGAATGTTCCAGACTGAGCCAAGGCCAGAAAGACAGAAAGGTGCTTGCCAAGCCAGCGCTGAAGAGGCCATGTCTCAGTCTGTTTGGCTGCCGTGACAGAACGCCTTTGACTGGGCGCTCCACAGTGAACCAAAGCGATTTGACCCCCAGATCCAGAGGCTTGCTGTTGCAGCCCGCCTGCGTGGTTGCCGATAAATCACCATCCAACGGCTTAAAGGAACAAGGGGTTTATTTTCTTACGACAGTCCGGTTACAGTTCATAGTGCAGCTTGACGGGAGAGCATGCACCAATACCAGGGTTGAAGGGACTGGCCGTACCATTTCTACATAATGGCTGAGAGAGGGATAATCCTTACTTGCCAGACCAGCATATGGCCAGGTATACACAAGGATGCCGACTCTCTCAACCAGCTCTCTGTGTTTTATTCCAAAGCCTAATCCCACCCACTTGGGCCTTCCCCAGCAGCTAGACAATCTCCTGCAGGTTTGCTCTGGGCTTAACCCAACCACTAATTCTCCACAAATGTGCCCAGAGCTCAAAACCTCAATTGTCAAATTGACACCTGTGCCTAACTACGACACTTGTCAAGTCTGTAACAGAGGGCCACATCTGGCAAGGGTCTTCCCTTCTGTCCTTCCATAACGGGAAGCAGAAGGGCAGTGGAGAGGGGATGGCCACACTCATCCTTTGACTAGGACCAAACTAGTGATAACTAGCTCACTCTTGTGATGGCAGCTTTCTCTGTGCACATTAGCAAACCACCACCCTCCCCCCCACCACACACACACACAGCCTGCGTAACCTCCTATGGTCCCACCTCTCACACTGTTGCTTCGGGAATTGTTTCTAACACACGCAGGATATGTTGGAACCTGAGCAGAAGGCATCCCGAGCACAGAGCTGTGTGTGCACCGCAGACACCGAAGGAATAGCAGAAATAGCGGCGGTCTCGTGCAGCGCTTGCAAAGCCTGGCCCACGGCTCTGCATACTCAACGGGAGGAGAGCTGGGCAGCTCTGATCGTTTCATACTCATCAACCTCTAGTGAGAGCGTTCTGCCAGGTTCTGGGAACGGTCCCTAAAAAAATGCCTCTCAGAGACTCCAAGGATCCTTTACCTGGAAATAATCTCCGAGTACAATTTGTATTGACCCAAGAAATAACTATCAGAGGAACATTCTGGGAAAAGACCCGGACCACAGAGAAATGAAGACTGCTGGGCACGGTGGCCTTTGGGAAATTATTGTGCGACCCTTTTCCCGGGGAGACAACACACAAGCACCTACCTGAGCCAGACAGGATTCTGACACAGACCAAAGCAATGATCAAAGTCTAACTTGGTGAACCAGTAAGTTTATAAGGGATACAGGAGGTACAAATGATGACCCCAGGCATTATTGGAAAACTCATCCCTAGCATAGATGATGAAGGCTTCCCCATAGATGGAAACCTCCCCTCCCCCCTCACCCACATCTATGTATTCTGGTCCCCAAGACCAGAATTGCATACAAATGGTTGGGAGGTGCCCATGGAAGCATGGAGGTGACCCTTCCCACCACCTCTGTCTTTGAGGGAATGTCAACAGTCAACAGGTCTAATCCTGATGGTCTCTTGCAAGTACTGACAGCTCATCAGACAAAGATGGCAGCTCTTTTGCTCCGAGGATGGTATTCTACGACAGAAGCCGAGACAAGAGGACCATGAATATGAGGCCAGCCTGGGCTACCTAAGAAAAAAAAATTTGAAAAGGGTCCCACTCCCTAAAAGGATTCAGTGCAGCCAGATGACTTCATCCTGTAAGGCTATACACAATAGGCTTTGGGGAAGTGATAATGTCACTTTAATTCAGCTTCCTAGAAGTCCACGTGGCAGAACATTCCAGATGCTGGTATGACATAAGAAATGACTCAAAAACTCAGTGGCCTAAAACAATGATTAGATTGCACTTACAGACTTGGCAGGTCAGGAGTTCAGAAAGGACACAGCACGAACAGCTCATCTCTATACCTAGAGTGTGGACATTTGCTTGGGAGGTTTGGAGATGGAAGCTGGAAGAATCATCTGGAAGTTTTTCCGTTGGCGAGTGTGGCATCGATGCTGGTCAGTGGCCAGATCTGCATTTGGACTTTTAATTTGGGTGCAAGCACTTGGCTGGACATGTGTTCTCCTGGTGGTTGTCTTGGGCTAATCCCAATATGGTTCCCAGGGCAGCGCCCCCAGAGGCAGAAGGGGAAACTGCATGTTTCTTAAGGTCTGTCTGGAGACCATCGTATTCTTTCTGTTTTATTCTGGTGGTCACCACCTGGTCTGCCCAGGTGTGAGGGGCAGAGCCACGGGAGGATTGGCATAATCTAGAAAAGTCTTGTTTCTGGTGATGCAAGGTGCCACAGCCACCATCTTTAAGACCACGCTCTGCTGCATGCAACCACCGTGGTTTCTGTGCAGGCTGAGAAAGACTTTTATGTTGTTTCGTTACAGATCAAGAACAGTCTCAGTGGATTATATCATTAAATTAAACGCAGTCATTAGTGTGTGGCTCAGGGGATGCAGTGGTAATAGGCTACGCCTTGAGTGATTTTTTTTTCTTCTAAATATTCTACCTGGGACTAGAGTCACCCAACCTGACCCATTTCTCTTTGCTAATCTAACACACACACACACACACACACACACACACACACACACACACAAAACCATTGTCATTAACATGGGAGAGTTGATGGAGACGCAGACCACAATCCAGCAGGCAGGTGGCTCTGGTGGGGCAGTTCTACAAGGAGGTATCAGGAGCTGGGGGCTCTCTCACGTAGGGACCACTTCCTCTTGGTGAGAAGCTCTGTCTGTGCAGAATTCGATTTGAACAAATGTGATTAGCCTGGCAGAGCTGCATCGGCTGGAAATAAGTCATCTTTGTCAGTTGGCTCTGGATCCTGGATATTCTTCCTTTTGCCCTGGGCATAGCACCCTGGTGCTCCTCAGAGGGAGGGTTTGCTCAGAGGGACAGATATGCTGGGACTGCTCTGGGAGTCCCAGGCCGTTGCTATGTGAATAAGCCACAGCCCCAGGTTGGGCGGGCTCCCTTCCTGAATACCTAGGACTCTTTGGCAGTGTTCTGGCACCCCAGAGGACAGGTCAGAGAAACAGGCGAGCGGCTCCATGTGCCACCCCTGGTGGTACAGGTTCAAGGAAAGGAAGAAGACAGGATGGCGATGGTGTCCCCAGCAGAGGGACCTGTGCTGTCAGGCCCCAAAGGGGCAGAGTGCACCCATGATGCGGAAGACAGGCCTGGTGGGCTGACCTGTAGAGATCTGGCAGCGGAGAAGACGCCACATCACATGGGAGTCACAGCAGGACTTTGACAGAGAATACTTGGCGTGCATCATGCGTGCATGAGCGTGCATGAGCGTGCATGCAGAGGCCAGAGAGCGACCTCCAGAAGTACTCCTCCTCAGGCATCATGCGCCTTGATTTTTGAGCTCACTGATCAGACCAGCTGGCCAGTGAGCCCCAGGGATCCTCCTGTCTCTGCCTCCCCAGCACTGAGGTTGTGACCACATGCTGCCACATTTGGCTTTTTATGTGTGTTCTAAGGATTGAACTCAGGTCCTCGGGACCAGGACCTGACTTTTGGGGAGCAAGCACTCAGTAGATTAAGCCATCTCCCAGCCCGTAACTTGTACTTTTACAGGCTCCTGCTAAGTGTGTTGATGATAGGTGATGTAAAGAAGAGGGACGGGCAGGGATAGGAAGGTCAGGGCAAGTAGGAGGCCTTTAGGGTGTACTCTGGGACAGAGAGACCTGGGAGATAGCCAGGGCATGAATTTGGGGGTGCAACTCCTAGAGGAGGGAGGAGGGAGGGGCAGGGGATCCACTTAGAGGGAAGAGCAGGAAGCTTCCAGAAGCATTAACAGAAGGTGTCTGTGGGTCTTCAGCAGTAGCAGGTTGGATGTCCACATGGAGGTGCGCAGGACAGAGGGTGTTGAAGTCGTGGCAGGAAGATGGAGGCTGTGTTCTCGGCATGTGAATGGAAAGACTAAGCTACAGCCCGTGGCAGCCCCATCCATGGAGCAGGCAGACAGAGAGGGGCTGGCCAAGGAGACCGGGAAGCAACTACCACAGGGCAAGCAGAAGCAAGAGGGCAAAGCCATCCAAAGGGCAGAGCCAACGGGGGTGGGGCAGGGCGTAAGAGTCGCTGTGACTTCCCACCTCCCGCCTTCTTCCCACTGTGACTCAACAGCCATTTTCCAGGCAAGCGACATCTCCAGTGCAGACTGGAGGGGCAGGACGTGGACAGTCCCTTCGGAGAGTGACAGGAGCAAGGCTGCCCAGAGGACACAGGAGGACGAGGTGTCACGCCTGACTTGGGGGGTCAGAATGGCACTGATGGCCACCAGAATGGGTGCTGGAGTGTCACAGAAGAACACTGACGCGGGGGCGGGGGTGCTTCCCAGCAAAGTAGGCAGGGGAGCCCCAAAGCAGAGGTGTATGAAGAGACTACAGGAATGGCAGGTGACCCTTTGAATGGGGCTCTGGGAGAGAGACCCTTGTTCTCAGGATACTTACCAACTAGGTAGAGAGAGAGAGACAAAACCCCACAGCGCGTGGAGGGAGTGCAGGGTTCCCAAGGTAGAGGCCCAAGAGAGCACCGTGGGTGTGCTGTGGGCGGGAGGAGAGGTTCACGCGAGGAATCAGCGGAGGCTGCTGTGGGAAGCGGGCCTTAAAGAATCGCCCAAGTTGAACCTGCCTAGGTGCGCACTGGCTTCGTGCAGAACTGGGGGGTGGGAGGCAGGAGGGATGAACATGTCATAGTGCACGGATGCTGGAGAGCTGTGTCAGGTCTCAGCTGGGGAGAGACACCATTGGTTTCGGGAAGACCGTTTTGGGGAAGTCTGATTTTGCAAGGAGTCCTGGAGGCCGGTGCACGCCGAGGTCAAGGATAATGATGGCTTAAGAAGCAGGCACCAGGGACTCTCCCTCCAAGACTTTGTGCAGCCAGGGCTGAGGAGGGACGTACCTCTGCTAATGTGCGATGCTTCTGTTGACAGCTCCTTTTTACACAGTGCTCCAGTCATCCTTCCTAGTAGCCTCATGGGGCAGGTCCTGCTGTCCTGCTAGCAGAAGACCAAGTGAGGCTCAGAGGCCAGATGATTTATACTAGGCACAAGCTAATAAGCCATGGAACTGGGGGTTGGGGCTTGTGTCTCTGCAACACCAACGTCTTAACCCCTCTGAGGTTGCTGGAGAAAGCATCCCCATCCCTTCCATGGAAAGGGCCCAGAAGAATTTCCCGCACTTTGCATCCCGTCCCCACTCCCTAGCCAAGCCATGGTTTGAAGGTGAACAAAGGGAACTAAGAAGAAAAGAACAGTGAGCTGATTTTTTAAGTACTTGATGTTCACTATGTAAGCCCAGGAGGATCCTGCTTGGGAACCTAGCCCCAGGGGTCTCGGCCTTGTTTTTCAGAGAACTTTGATGCTTAGAGCAGGTCTACTGCTGGACCACACTGGGGTTTGAGCCCAGTTCCGGCTCCTTCTGGCCTGTGATCTTTCTCATGCATTTCCCTATGGCAAGATGTGTCCTTTGTGAATCATGGGGTTGAGAGCTGGAGCTGGGGGGGCGGGGGGGAGGTAGGCTGGCCTAAAGCCTGCTGCGTGCAGCCGCAGCCTGGGGAAGGGTCTAGGCTGTGCCTCTGAGCCCTGTCGTTGGTGCCGTGCTTGTAAATCATGGCCTATTTACCGGAGTGTGACTTTTCCCTTGGGAGCTGCCCCAGCTGACACACAGGGTCGGATTGGGGATAGAGCATTCTCTCCATTCCAGTCTGACCACGGGGTGATGCTGGGCCTGAAATAAAGACTCTCAGTAAGTGCCTTGCTGGACCCCAGCCCAGACACGTGCTAGCTGGCTGGGGGGGGGTGGATGGCAGGGGGGAGAGCAGTGGAGATCGTCCAAGAGAAGGAGTCAGGACCTCACCAACGAACTCTGCCAGCTGCTTCTCAGCTGTCTGGTATTGGTGTCCCCAGAGATGTCACGGGACAGAGGTAGCCACGAGGACCCTGGCTGCCCTCCCAGCTGGGCCCAGGAGATTGAGTGCCTTTGAGGTGAGGACAGAGGCGGCCCGGGCCAGATTCCTAAATCAGGCTGTTGCACCACCTCTGAGGGTCAGTGCTCCGCTCAGCGGGCTCCTAAGCTGTGACCGACCGTCGGGGGCAGCATTCAGATCCCCCTCGCATGCAGAATTCCTCGCTGGGGCCTTGTCTGTGAGATGAGGTAACGGGGTAATGCAGGAGGAACCCCAAGTCCCTCCGGGTCTGTAAAACACCAGGTTTGCAACTCGGGCTAGCTCGGGGCATGGAGAAGGACCTGTGTGCAGTCGAGTGTGAGCTTCCGCCCAGCACCCTGAAGCCGACTTGCCTCGGCTCACCGGTCTATCTGTGGTTTCTCGGTGTGCCCTGGCCCGTGCGCCTCTAGTGGGCTAAAGGGCTCCAGAACCTTGTCCAGCCCCGCTACCTGCACAAAAGCAGCTGAGACAAACCAGGAACGGAGCTGCTGCCTGCCCATGCGGTGGGTTTCCTACTAGGCTGAGGCCCTGTGACCAGCCCTCCCTGGTGGTGCGATGTGTCCTTCGCCTCTGGCTCTGGCTCTCTCCAGCTTCTGCCTGGTCGAGGTCGGGTCTCGGGATTCTGTGTGCACCGTCCACACAAGTGAGGAACACGTGACACTTTTCCTGGGGAAATGCCATGTAAACATCTGTTCGCCCCAGATAGGGATTCAAAAACAGACCAGGTAACGATTACACCAAAGTCCAACTTGATACACCAGTGAGTTCATTACTTACAGGCGTGGGGGCGAGGGTTACTTACAGGAATAAGGGTCACTCAATTGTAGCCTAGCTACACCACCAGAAAGCCTAGCCTGGGTGAGACTCAGAAACTGTGCCCCGACTCTACAGACCGGCAGCTACCTCCGCTCACCCAAGAATCTCCTACAAATTGCTGGGCTGGCCAGGGAGACACCCCACCCCCACCCTGCCCCCAGCAGTTGTTTATCCCGTTCTTTACTACAGAGAGCCCCTCCCCACAACCTTGTTAGTTTCAGGAATTTCCTCGACTTAGGACCTGTTTGCTTGCTGAGTCTCCTGATAGAACATTTCAACTTGCTATGCAACATCCTCCTTAGGTTAAACAGGGGCAAAAACCCCCACGTTACACCAACCACGGAGCAAGGCACTGGCCTGTGACCCTGGTAGCTCACTAAACGCAGAGGGGCTCGGAGGGCGGAGTCTGTGACTCCCACACTTTCAGCCTCGACACAGACAAGGGCAGCTTGTCAGCTGGGGGTCTCTGTATCCCCATATTACTCTCAATGGATTCAGCTCTGCATAAGGGAATCAGGCAGCTGCAGGATGGGCATCTGAAACGAGTCTTGGACCCATCAGTGCCACTGAGAACGATCACGCTCTGGTCCCTACAGGAAACTGCTGCTGCGGGTCATGACCCCCACTGTAAGGTATTGATGACAGCCCGCCACCGCCTCCAGGAAGCTCCAGGGCTTGCGTTTGCTTATTTGGCTTGTTTATTGGTGTGACTTTCTTTCCCAGCATATTTTTCTTCTTAATGGAAATGTTTCTATCAATTTAAAAAAAATAACCCATGGTTGAAGAAATCAAAAGCTCCTAATATCCAGCACTCAGAAGTCTAAGCGCTGAACCCTGCTCTCCTGGTTTGAAGCAAATAAAGTGGCCCCTTCCCACTGCGCTTTGCAAAATTGCAAAGATCTCCTCATGCGCTGCTTGTTTGCTTGTCTTCTTTGTCACTTTCTCTGTCTTTCTCTCTGTCTTTCTCCATTTATTGATCTTGTCTACATGTGCCTTTATACACATGTGGAGGTCAGAGGACATCATGCAGGTTCTAGAGATCGAACTCAGGGCATCAGGCTTGACAGCAATCGTCTTCACCCTCTGAGCCCTCTCACCAACCCTTGGTTTGTTTTTTGGTTTCTGTTTCTGCCTCGTTTTTTTTCTTTCTTTCTTTTTTTGAGACAGTGTTTCACTACACTGGAGTTGGCCTCTCCCGGCAATCTTCCTGCCTCAGCCTCCCAAGTGCCAGAATGACAGGCATACACCACCCAACCTTTAAAAAATAAAACTTAACAGATTCCAGAGCATCCTCCCAAGTAAATAAAAAGCAGGTGTGTCTCAGCTGTGTGATGGATGGTCCCATCTTACGCTGTGGCCTGTGCTATGGGTTTTGGAGATGCCCTGAATCCTCCTGGGACTTGCAGATCTGCCACGTCTGTCTCTCCACACAAGTATGTGAGCGTCTGTGTTCTCCCAGGATAAGACCAAGAAGGCATGCACGTCACAGGACGGGCTGCGCATTGAGAGCTCTGTGTGTCCCACACAGGGCAGCAGGGCTGTCTTCGGCCACCAGGTCACTTGCTGACCACCGAACGACCACAGTCTGGGGAGAGGCAGGCCGTGCCTCAGTCTCCCTTTCTGAAGGAGGCAGCCATGGAGAGGAGGCTGCGTCTAGCTTTGAGGCCTTCGCGGGTGGCACCAGAGCCCCCCTGAACGGTGCTGTGGAGCTTGCCCTGGTACTTATGGGAAGGGCAGCTTGTCTAGCTGGGCATGGAAAGAATTGATGACCCCTGATGACACCTGCATTTCTTTGCTCACAGGTGGCCTCAGGGGGGCGACCATCATCGACTCTCTTGACACCCTCTACCTCATGGAGCTCAAGGAGGAGCTGCAGGAGGCCAAGGCCTGGGTGGAAGAGAGCTTCCACCTCAACGTGGTGAGTCAGAGCCCCTCTACTTTAAGACCCAGAGATACCCAGCACCCTGCCGGGGGCTGCACAGCCAGGAGTTCAGAGCCTAGGCTGCATGTTGATGTTTCTCCCTTATGACCAGCTTAAGATGAACGCGTCCCCTAACCTGGCATCCTCCCTTCTGAGGGACTCCAGCCAAGACCATCCCTCTCCTCCCCCACATTGCTCATTCTGGGCCTGAACCTGTTGTGCACGAAGCAGCAGTAGCCACAACAAGCGTGGGGGGGGGTGACCCAGCAGGAGTCTGGCCTAGGAGTCTGGGACCAGCATGCAGCTGGGTGGAGACTGGGAAGCCCCGTTCTGGACAGGCTGGGAGAAGGCTTTGCGCTTCCCTGAGCCTTAATCTCGCTGTGAGGCATCAGCGCCAGCATCACGGTGAGGGCGACGCCTGGTACTGATTAAACCGCAGAGGGCTGGAGAAAACCTTTTACGTAAAGCCTAATGCAGACGGGAAGTGGCGTCCTCCTCCCGTTACGATTACTGGAATCATCTCAAACTGCTGCACCTTGCGTCTGTGAAGCCAGAGGACTAGAGAGTCCTCCGCTTCTCTTCTGGTCATGGGAGAGAGGCCCCAGGACATTTTGAGAGGCCCCCTTTGTCTCTCTTAGCAGCCCCGGGCTCCTCCAGGCAGAAAATGGACAGCAGCGCCTAGCCGGGGAGCCCCACAGCCGCTCAAGCAGGCTGGGCAGGTGAGGGAGTGTCCCCAGAAGAAAGCAAGGTGGGGTCGCCTCTTTGAACCTTAGCCTTTCATGTAGAAAGTGGGGTGACCTCACACAGCCCTGTGAATCCAGAAGGAGTCTGTTTTGCAGGAGCTCTGCTGGTGGGAAAGTTTCCCGGGAGTCTCTCGTGATGGATGATGCAGTTGCCGTAATAAAAGCCTGTGTGGCGGCTCTGGCCTGAATCACGGCTGTTCAGGAGCCTGAGGCCAGAGGATAGAAAATCCAAGGCTAGCCTGGGCCTCTTAGTGAGACCCTGTCTCAAAATAAAAAAATTTTAAAAGGAGGCCGGGGATGTAGCTCAGTGGGAGGGCACTCGCTTAGGCTGGGTTAAATGCCCCATACTGGAAAAAAAAAATGTCAAAATAAAAAACCATGAAGGAAGCGTGCCAAGAGAGGGCGGAGCACTCTGGGACAAGAGGCCTAACAATAAGCTCAGTGAGCTGAGCACCAGTGTACACAGAACCACCTGTGTGCCTGGGTGTACCCCCACCCCCGAGGGAGGTGGTGTCTGCCCCATTTTGCAGAGGAGGAAACCCCGGGAAAGACAAGGAGATAATTTTACCTTAAGGTCGAAAGCTATGTGAGTGGTCCAGGTGGGACTCGGGGCAAACCGATCCTTGGCACGTTTCCACACCTGATTTGCACTGTCACAGAGAAGGCGAATGTGACCCTGCGTCCACCTTCCCCAGCTAACGTCCGTAGGCTTCAGGTTCCCACACACGCACCTGCCCACAGCTTTCCACTCAGCCCTGGCCCTGCAGGCCCGCGGGGGTGGTGGCTAGGGGGTGGTCCCTGGTCCCAGGGAGACTATTCCTCCGGTCTGGCTAAGATTTCTGCAACCCGGCGCAGTCCCGGAGCTTCTTGGAGCCCAGCCAGACATAACTGCTCCTGTGGCCTCCAGCAAGGGCTGGGGAGGAAGCCAGAGCCCGTGTTTATAGGAAATGTTGTAAATGTGCTGTCACCACGGTCAGGCAGGTGCTGGCCCTTCGCACCTCTGCTTTGAGAATCTCGAGTCAAGGTCTGGACCACTTGTGGGGGCCACGCAGAGGATCGCAAGTGTGTCCTTTGAAGGGGGCAGCGTGGCCTGTGACCAGGGCCTGGCTGACATCAGGAGCTCACATTTGCCTTTTGCTGTCGCACAGAGTGGAGAAGCGTCCTTGTTCGAGGTGAACATCCGCTATATCGGAGGCCTGCTCTCGGCCTTCTACTTGACTGGAGAAGAGGTGAGTTGGCCGTTGGGGGACCCCAGACTGGAACACCCGGGGAAAGCATCCAAACCTGCGCCTTCCTTCCCCTGTGGGCAAACACGGTTTCACAAGAGCAGGCAGCATGCCAGAGTCTTAAGGGCCTGGCTCTCAGGTATCGCCAACCTGGCTTCCTGTTGTACTTCACTGCGCCCCACGCGAGTGCCTCTGGTTCCCACAGCAGGCGGTGAATTCTCATCATCTCTGCGCAGCAGATGATGGTTTTTAGGACTGGCAAAGCCAAGACCACTTCCCACCCCGGGGGTCACTGGCATCTCCTCCTATTCCATACCCAGCCCTTCCTTCCCCTCCTGGGCAAGCCAGCCAGAGACCTGCCTGCTCAAGGGAGCCGCCCTGCTGGCCACAGCTTGTAACTGCAAAGCCTTGGTCTTAGGTCTGTTGGGGGAGCTGAGAAGTCCCTGGCAGTCAAGCTTCCAGCAAATCACTTCCATCCCTGGGACTCACTTCCTTTCCTGTCAGACCACAGTCATGATCACCCTTAGGCCAAAGAGCCCTTGTGTCCCGGGACAGGAAGGACAGGGCTTGGCAACTGGGGTTTCCAGAGCCTGCATTCTCCTCTGCTAATACTACAGAGCTCTGTAGAAACTGCAGCCTTCACCCTTTCCTCCTGGCTCCTGTTATAGCTGAGTAGCAGGTGGCGGGGTTGACAGCATCTGCGGAATGTAGGTCACTCTTCCCCGCGACCCAGAGGGCTGCTCTGTCCAGCTGAGCCTCTGCTCAGGGTTAGAGGCCGTAGGCTGCCTGCCCTGCTCTTAGCGCTGTCCCCCCGAGGTGAAGAATCATATCCACTTTCTGGCACCCAGGATCTTTGGAGGCAATGTGGGCCAGCCACAAAACAATCCTGCCCCACCATGCCCCCCCAAAAAAAAACTACGCTGGTGTCCAGAAAGGCCATTCCACCTCCCTTCAGCCGTCACAGCTGAAGTCCAGGGCTTAGAGCACCAGACCTCCTCTGTCTCTCCAGTCGCTCCAGGCTGCTCTCCATCAAATGTAATCTCCTCAACAGAGATTACCGCTTGTACCAATTTGTCCAGGGGGGAGGGGGGACTCGTCTCTGGGAGCCCTCAGCTTCCAGCCACCGGAGGCTGGATTTTATTTGAAACACCCAGGACAGGAAAATGACAGGCGCGGAAAAAAGGCTTCACAGAAAATGTGCTTCACAGACATTCGCCCAACTTCCCTGACCGGTGTGATGGGGGAGATGAATGGATGTGGGGGGGAAAGGAGGGGTGCTGCTCAGGGCTGGGCCACACAGGAAGAAGCTGGGGGCTGCTGGGGGCTGCCATCCCACCGGCCTGATGCTCCTCTACGCACTCAGCTCCCTGAGGGACACTCAGCCTGACCGTCAGGATATGGACTCGGCAGAGGACCGTGGATAGGGGTACCAGTAACTTGAGAAACAAAGGAGGCCCAAGCAGCGGGCACCGAGGCCGTCCACTGAGCCCTGTCCACAAGTGCCTCCGTGGTCTCTGCCGTCTCTTCCCATGCCAAGTAATAGTCTGTGTGCCCGGTGCACCCCACCAGAGGGGGCATCACCTACTGTCAGATAAGAAAGCAGACCGAAGAGCTATAGGACACTAGCTGTGTCCTCTATGTTGAGCCTCACTCCTGACCCCATGGCCTTTCTACCCTGGGCTCAGTTGTCCGCGCTTGCCACCAGGACTCAGAGGAAATAGCAGGCGGGGCCCCTGCTGATTGGCTACTTCTCTGAGATGTGACTCCCATGTGCATGACAGGCACAGTCACAGCTGTCCCCAGCGGTGACAGGGCAGCGCTGCACACTTTAGAAACACGCTTACACGTTTCCTCTCAGTTGATTTCCGC
Source organism: Typhlomys cinereus (assembly GCA_023101885.1). NCBI lineage: Eukaryota > Metazoa > Chordata > Mammalia > Rodentia > Platacanthomyidae > Typhlomys > Typhlomys cinereus. The sequence continues at coordinate 4,271,260 of JALPQD010000172.1, read as the reverse complement.
CTGGTGGAGCTGCCGGGGCACAGGGCTGTATGCAGATGGGGAGGTTCGGAGAGGGTGCAGGGCCCACCCAAGGTCACACACTGCCTCACATGTGAGCGGATGCGTGCCTCTGGCTCCCCGCCAGTGCCCCCCCAACACACACCCCCATTCTAGAAGATAGAACTCACATAGTTCTGAGAGGACCCACCTCCTTCTGTCCCTAGCAGTCCTCCTGACCCCCCCCCAACTCAGGGTTCACGGGACCTGCAGTGGCAGCTGATAGAAGGGCTTTCTCAGAGCCTTGCAGAGGAGGGGCCATGATATGCTGACAGAATTGTCTCTGACCTAGCGCCGGCTTCTCGGCATGGTGGGCAGCTAGGCTCTGGGTGGGCTCTGGCATTTGCCACTGGCAACCTCCCAGGGGCAGGTGAAGAGCTCCATGACCTTTGTGCGATCAGAGGTCTCGAGAAACACTTTCCATCACGAAACCAGTGGCTTCCCAACCTAGCAGAGCGCACTGGTCCCCTGCAAGGCAGACCTCGAGGTGCTGGGTAAAGGAGCCCTGCAATCCTGAACGAGCTCCCTGGTGATGGTGACGTGGCCAGCCCCTGGCTTATTTTGGGGACCCACTGTCTGGCAGTGAACAGTGTCCTCTTCTCTGAGCTTTCTAGGCAGTTCCGACATGCTGACTCCCTGGCAAGACCCCCCACCCCCCACCCCAAAGGCCTCAAATACTTCCCTTGCCTTCCCTAGCAGCTGCCTCAACGGGTCTCTGTCGGTTGGTCAGTTTCATGGAGGTGGAGATGAAACTCGGGCCTCCTAGAGCTCCGCTTATGCTCAGCTCCGCCACCAGCAGATTTTAGCTGCTGGTGGCAAGGAGGACACCAGGAGGTCACGAAACTGGGTCGCCAGAGCTCCAGACACAGCCTTCTCCCTGGAGCTGTGGCTTGGGGACTCACATCTGGTCTTTAGAATGACATTTTCTCTCCTCCTTGGGTAGCCATGGAAGTTGGACCCTGGGGGTGCTCAAGTCCTTCCCTGAAGAGGTAAGGTGGTATTTGCAGAGAACTAACATGCATCCCCCTCTGTGGCCCTCCTGGTCCTCCACACAGCGTGCATGCTGTATGGAGGGGAAAAGGGACAAGAAGAAAGATCGGCCCATGTCAATACAGATGAAATTTTTAGCCATCCTTCCTTCCTTCCATGCGTAGCCTAGGCTGGCCTCAAACTCATGGCTATCAGGATTGCAGACATATACCTCTGTTTAAAAACATGTATCTTGGGCTGGAAAGATGGCTCAGGGGTTAAGACTCTGCCTTACAAGCAGAAGGTCCTGAGTTCAGGCCCTAGGTCTGTACTTCCTGCTCTGGTGGGCAGAGCCTAGGAAATCCTAGAGCAAAACAAAAAGGAGATAGAAGCAATCCAGGATGACTCCCGAAAAGTCACCCTTGGCCCTCCACAGGGATATACAATGCCTTCTCACACACACACACACACACACACACACTAATTAATTTTCTTTTAAAAAAGTGTATCTTGTCCGTGGCTTGTTGATTCTATGAATGTGCACTCTACACATATGCAATGTCAACTGGGTTACAGACCTGTCTTAATTCACACAGACTGGGCCTGGCGCTTGCCGGCCTGTAGTCCCAGCACTCAAGAAAGATCACTTGAACGCAGAAGTTCAAGTCCAGCAGAAAGTATAACAGGACTCACATCTTAAAAGTGTTGGGGATGCGGCTCAGCAGTTAAAGGTGCCAATGTACAAACCCAGCGACCTGAGCTCAATCTCCAGAACTACATGGCTGAAAAAAGAGAACAGACTTTCAAAATATGTCTCTTGATCTCCGAACCTTGACATACAAATACCTGTTCTCTCTCTCTCTCTCGTTCTCTCTCTCTGTTTGTCTCTTGTCTCTTCTTTCTTTCCCTCCCTTCCTCCCTCCCTCCTTCTTTCTTTCTTTCTGTCTCAAATAAATAAATAAATAAAATTGCATAAGGCAAAAGAAAATATACATTGACCACAACCTTACCTTCTGAGAACCTATTTATATTTTGGCACAGTTCCTTTCTCACGCATCTGTATATGAAGTCGAGTGGCACTATTTCGAAATGTCTTTCTCTGGGTATATTATAAGCCCTCTATGCTACTAAATATTGCTCTGCCGCAGCATTTTAGTGGCCGCCTGACAGGAGAGGGCGTGAGAGCCGTTGAGCCCCCTTCCTGTTGTTGGGTACAGTTTCCACACACACACCCCTATTCCCAGCAATGCTGGGACTGACAGATGTGATACTGTCTTTCACCGCAGTCTGGATTATTTATCCACAGAATCAATTATTGAGAGAGATGCCAGTGGATCAGAAGGTCACGGTCCTTTTGAGTTCATCTGGCAGGAGGAACAGTTTGAGGGGCTTAGACGCTTCCTCGGGGACCCTGAGGCCTGGGACCCCTTTAGGGCTCCCTTACTAACATGCAAGAAGAGAGGTTTAAAACAAGCCATGGGCCCTCTCCGTTCACCCCCTGTCTTTAAAGCAGGGACAGTGAGGGGCATCGGAGCATCTGGGAAGGACCCTCTTCCTGCTGTCACAGGGATGCTGTGGGCAGCCAGAGGATGGGATGATCTGGGCTCCCCATCCGTTAATCACTACGCTCACTCTGGGTGTATTAATCAGCACTCCCTCGCTGTTTAGAAAAAAAATATTTGAGACAATGGACTTGCAAGAAGGAAAGGTTTCTTTGGGCTCACAGGTCCACGGTCCCTCGAGCTGCTGTTTTGTGGCAAGCTCACATCGTGGGGGCTGGAAATGGAGAGACAAGAAGTCCTATCAGGGGACCCAACTTCCTTCCACTGGTTCCCACCACCTCTTAAAGGTTCCTCCACTTCCTTAGTGCTAAGACGTGAGCTTTAGGGACGGTGCACATCAAACTCAGCCTATATTACCACCCACTGACCTCTGGGGACCTGAGCTTCTCAGCAGGGTCTTCCTGTGTCCTTGGAAAGTGACCCTTCACCTTCCCGATGGCTACCTAATCATAATAGCAGACCTCCGTCACAAGTCTGATTATCCGTTTTCCATCCCTCCTGACAGCCATCTAAGCAGGGCAGTGCTGTCATTTTAAAGACACAGAAATTGAGACTCAGAGAGAAGTCTGTCATGTAGATCTCAAAGCCGATCATTTAGGGGCTTGCCCCACCCCCAAGGCCTGACAGCGCCTCCTCCCACTTGCAGCCGCTGCTTGGAATGACGGCCCACCCAAGGCCAGATTCAGTGCCCTTTGCCGCTTCCTCGACAGGTGTTCCGGGCAAAGGCGGTCAAGCTGGGAGAGATGCTCCTGCCGGCTTTCAACACTCCCACGGGCATCCCGAAGGGCGTGGTGAACTTCAAAAGGTAGGACGCTCCTCATACCTGTCCCCGTCTGTGGGCTGTGTCCGGGTGGCCATCTGGTTAAAGAGGCCCAGTAAGAGGCCCACTGGTGAGCAGACCAGTGGGAAACGGGGTCTTGGGGATCGCCTTTACTGAGACGTGGAGAGAAGTTGGGAGGTCAGAAGTCAGTGGCATGGGGAGAATTAACTTTGGCCAGAGATTGTCCCGAGCAGATGCTTGTCACCAAGCCTGGCTCTTGGAGTTTGGGGCTCCTGGGCCCCATTGTCCTGGAGCGGAGGGACAGTTTTCCCCTCTGCATACAGCGCCCCGTGTTGTGTTGGCTCTGGACCCTCCAGGTCAGCCCCAGCACCCTCCCCACTGAAGTTTCCAAACCTGTGGGCAGGTGCCCGAGGCAGCCGAGGGGACCTGGCTCCTGACCCTGAGCTGCAGGGCACATTCTCGGGGGACCCAGAAGTACGTGACCACGTCCCTAAACACCCCGAAGATCTCTGGGCCGTCCCTGAAGTTGTATAACGTGCCCAAGGTGGTCAAAATTCCCGTATCCCAGCTCTCTCTCCTGACGTGAACCCCACCTGGGACGCGTACTCCACCGGAGTGTCAGCCCCATGCACTCCTAGGTGGGGGAGGACCAGGTGGTCCTGCTGGAGCCCGTGCTCCCTTGCTGCCCTGTGGCCCCCACGCCCATCCAGATTCACGCAGAAACCAGCGGGAAGCCTCCTCCCAAGGCGCTCTGAGCAGAGAAGCTCACAGAGACAGGACGGCCACCAGGGTGGAGGGAAGTGGCCTCCGTGCCGGCCTTGACACCTCAGAACTGCAGTCGCGGGTCTTAGCTCTAGGGACAGCACTGTCCCCCATACCCACTCCCCAGGTTTGGCCTCCTTCCTTCTGCCACAGCCCCGGCTGCTTCTCACCCGCGGCCTCCAGCACAGCCTGGTTCTGTGCAGCTCCTGGCGTTTCCAGCCGGGGGAATGTGGGTATTTTTAGGCTGCTTGCTGGCCGCTGCACGCGCGCACTTCCTGGCCTCGCTCCCTGGCATGTTCTGGGAAAGCGTCTGCCATTAAAATAGGAGGGTGGCAAAGATGCGGCGGCCACGCGCTGCCAAGGTTGCTCTTGGGAAACAGCCCCTGGAGGGCCGGCCACACCCAGCCGCCTTACAGCGCTCGGCAGTGCCAACTGTGGGCAGCTAGAGGGCAGGGGAGGAGGGCTAGGTAGCTAGCACTGCCCCAGCTCTGCCAGTGTGAAGATGGAGGCCAAGGTGGGGCCAGCAGTGACCGGGGGGATCACTGAACTGTCAGAGACAGTGACCGTGACCAGTCCCGGGTCCGCTGTGGTCTGTCATTAGTGCCCACATTCTCACAGGCAATCACTGTTGCCGCCCACACGGCTTCTAAGGGCTCAGACCCTCAGTGGGCCTTTATCACAGCTGCTCTCACATCCATACGTGGGCTCCTCATTCACACGCAAAGGTACGTTGCACATGTGTGCTCCGGTTAAGCACGCACATACTCGCCCTTTTCGTTGCTGACGGCTTCTGAGCATCTACTGTGGTCAGGTACCGCCTGAATCCTTGACAGGTGCTTTCTCTCTAGCCTGTCACCACCAGGGCCTCCTAGTGCCAGGAAAAAAAACGGGGGTTCAGGGAAGCGTGGTAACATACTCAGGAACACGCAGTTTGAGGTTAGAGCTCAGCCGTGTCTGACTTGAGTTAGCCACGACACCACACACAGCGGGATTAGCCAGAGGGGCCGTTGGCAGGCAGAGTTGTTGGCCACTGCTTCACATGGCCAATCAGAGGGCCCACTGGCGTCGATGATGCTGCCAGGGCATATGCACTTAGGAAACAGAGTCCCTGGGACTGGGATTTGGATTCAGCTCTACCACCTGGTGGGTGACCTTGGGAACAAGCCTTCCCCTGAGCCCAGCGGATAAAAAGCACCTGCCACACAAGCCCGATGGCCTGACCTCAACCTTCAGATCTATAAGGTAGCAGAGAGGTGATTCCTGAAAGTTGTCCTCTGACTTGCACATGCACACTGTGGCCCACGGGCGCCTGTACACACACACATACACACGCATGCACGCACGCACACGCACACACACACATACACACACACACAGAGGAGCCTGTACACACACACATACACACAGGAGCCTGTACACACACACACACACACACACGCATGCACGCACACGCGCGCACACACACACACACACACACACACAGAGGAGCCTGTACCCACACACATACACACACAGGAGCCTGTACACACGCACATACACGCACACACACACACACAGGAGCCTGTACCCACACACATACACACACAGGAGCCTGTACACACACACATACACACACGCGCACGCACACCAAAGAAGGGAAAGAAGGAAAAAGCGTCTCCCCTTCTCTGAGCATAAGTATCCCTTCCTATGAATGAAAATCACAATGTCTCCAACTCAAGTTGCATATAAAGATAAAATAGACATCCCTGGCCTCCGGGCCCATGTTAGGAACCTATTCACGCCAGTAAACCACATCATTTATGTGTACATGATCACGTAGTAATAAAACAACAAAAGCCACGTGTATGATCAATGTCTTACAATAGCTCTATGATGTGTGGGTGCCCTGGATTAAGGGAAGAGGAAACTGAGGTTCAGGAAAGCATTCTGATTAGCCTGAAGGTACCTCCCTGAGCCATGGGAACCAGCATCAGAAGCTAGTCCTGAGAGGCCGGTTGATGGTGTAGGGACAGGAGAGAGAAGGCAAAGCTTCCTGTATGCCCACTGACTTGCTGGGTCCGTTGGCACCTGTCCCCCCATATCTAGGGTGATGCCCGCAGGAGCAAGTGCACAACCCAGGAGTGAGGAGAGAAGCTAACTGCAGCTTGGTGGTTTCCCTTTAATAAAACCTCAGTCGTTCTGGAAGCCTGGCTCCCTGCAAATTCCCCAACTGGACCTAGAGAAACCCCTTCATTGTCTCTGGGGCAGCATAGGGTCTCCAGGGAACCACAAGCCGGATTGGAGGGACCTCTGTTGGAATCCTGCCTCCACCAGCTACCCCAATCCTGGTCTAGGGCACCTCACTTCCTCTGTAGCCCCATTGCCTTCCTTGAATGTTGGGGTTCATGATGCTTTGCCTATGAGCTTTCTGTGTAGTAAGACGCAAGTGTCTCCTCCAGCACCCAGCCTGTTCGAGAGGATTCCATAGACCGCAGCCGCAACAGCAGCCGTGCGCTTATTGCCTGGGAGCTGATAAGTAATCAGTGGTACATGCGGCGAGCCCTCTCTGCTTGCCCGGCCAAAGTGGGAAAATACCCAAGGAGGCAGAGACAGGCTGAGGGGGCGGCTGTCCGCACTGATTGAGATTACCTGCTTCCTCTCAAGATCTTAAAAACGGGGGTCCTCCATCCACTTCAGGAGCTGGTGCCCTGCGGAGCTGCCCCGCTTTCCGCAAAGTCCCAAGAAAAGAACAGGCCTCAGGCCAGCCTCAGCCACGCCACAGCACCCGTGGTTCCAAGGGCCTCCCACCCCACGCTGCTTCCTGGAGATGGGGGACAGAGAGGGGAGCAGAAGAACCTCCAGAGTCTAGCACCCCACAGAGAGCCCTAGGGAGAGGGAGCGTCACCATGCCCTGCCTTACTCCTGCACCATCCTACCCTCCAGGAACTCCCTGCAGAGTGCCTGTCCTCCCGCAGCTTCACAGACAATCACGGTGCATTAGTGGAAACAGGCACAGGAAGGAGACGTCAGCTCACTTCCCCAGCCCCATCCAATCTTAACCCTGGAGACTGGAGACTGATCCTGTCCTCGGCCTGTTGAGCAGACACAGCAGCTGGGGCTCACGGGACCCAGGGGCAGAAGCTTGCCTCTCCGGCTCCAGTCCAGGGGTGTGGCAGGTGGACATCAGCGGAGGCCGTGTCTGTGCATGGCAGGCAGGCGGCTTCCCGGTACTGATGCAAGTCCCACTTTAGTCCACGCTGGGCCCGGCTCCTTGTCTCTAGAAGAGAAGGTGTAAGGATGATGGAGGTTCTCCCACTGTTGTCGTCGTCTTCCTCTTCCTCCTTCTCGACAGCACTGGACCCAGAAGTGCCTCCCACAAGCTCAAAGCCAAGACTGTGATTGACATGCTTGTGACAAGTGTCGCCTCTCAGGCCGCTAACCTAGGCTGTGAGATCCCACTTCTTGTCCACCTGACCCTGGGCATCGCCAGGCCGACCAGCTCCAGGCCCGTGGTTGCACCAAGCCGCCCATAAATCCCAGGAAACTCAAGGCCGAGACCACCTTGTGATCTTTAGCAGAGGGGCAGGGGGACAGGTAGGGCCCCCACTTTGCATTGGCTCCCTTCAGGCCTGACCATGGTCACCAAGCGCCCTGTGGGACCTTTGGGGGTCCCTGACAGCACTATCCAAGTCTCCTGCAGATGTTACCCTATGCAAGTGCTATGTGATGAGCTCCAAGCCTTGCAGGGGTTCCTTGGTCAAAACAAACCTGTTTGTCACGTGACAGGTAGAGCTCAGACAACCTTCACCATCTCTGCCCCCTGCCAACCTCACTGTCACTGGCATAGTGAGGTCCAAGGAGCTTAATCAGGGTACTTAGAGAAACGCCCTGCACAGTGCTTGGCCCACAGTCGCCGCTGCCCCTCGCCAGATTGCCGTCCGGCCCGCGGGGTGACGTCTGCTCTGTCTTTTCAGCGGTAGCTGGGGCTGGGCCACGGCCAGCAGCAGCAGCATCTTGGCAGAGTTCGGATCCCTGCACTTGGAGTTCTTGCACCTCACTGAGCTCTCGGGCAACCCAGTCTTTGCAGAAAAGGCAAGTCTTGTCGTCCCCCCACCCCCAGCCCTGGGAAGAGAGGCCCCCCCACACTCCCAGCAACGGGGCAGAGGGCAAGCGGCTATAGAGTCATGGGGTTTTCAGGAGGCCAAGAGCACTGGGAGAGCAGACTGTGTCTGGCACCAGGTGGCAGGGTGGGGCGCAAGAGCTGCCAGAACCGCGCCCCCGAGGGCTGGGGGAGCCAGAGCTCGGCCAGGGAGTTTGCGCTGGAGCATCGGTGGGTGGCTGATCTGTGAACGGTGAGATCTGGAGACAATACAGTTGGAATCCAGGCTCTGCGGAGCAGCAGAAGCAGGCAGTGGCACTCGCATCCCCTCCCTGGGGACATTTAGCTTTTCCATGTGACCCACCTGCCTCTTCCTCCAGACGCTGCACTGACCCGCACAGCAGCAGACCGACAGCTCCGCCCCTTTGCACAGCGCGTGTTGCTTACCCCTGTGCCCGGCTACCTGAGACCTCTCATGGGGGCTAAGAGGGGGCTTCCAGGCCGTTATCCAGTCCTCACGGTTGCCCACAGCTGGTGCTCCGCAGCCCTCAGAGCCCTCCAAGGACAGCCTTTGAGGCCTCAGCATCCCCCTTCTGGAATGGATTCACGTGTCTTCCTAGGATTCCCATCGCGAATCTCCAGCTGTCTTCAGACCGACCCCTCTCCCACGCCAGACTCCACACCCTTGTAAAGAGGCACGTTCCCGGCCTTCACATCAGATTTGGGACCACCGTGTCCATAGTGAAGGAGCCCACCCGCATGCTCTCTAGCAGCCCGGGAACAGCTTCCCAGCCTCTTGATCGCCGCCCCTGACATGCCGCTCACTCCTCCCCTGACCCGTCATCAGAGATGATTTCCTCTGTCCTAGTCTGTGTTGGCTCCATGCAGGGCAAGGAACACAGACGGTCTGGCCGAGAGAAACGCTGCCTCCCGTAACTCACAGGATGAGTTAAATCCCACGGCCTGATGCTCTTGATCCTAAGTTCTCTGCTACCGCTGCCTCCAAGCCGCACTGCTCTGGAAGTCCTGACCATCAGGACCGCATGACACCAGCGTGCACGCTGGCCCCTGGCTGTCTGGACTAATGAGCAGGATCCCTGGCTGCGCCCTGCTATGCGCAGGGTGCTTTGGACCTTCCCACGCAGCCTAGCAACCCTGGAGATGGGCCTTCCCTCCATCTTCATCTAAGTGAAGGGAAACTAAGGCCCAGAGAGACTAAGTAACCTTCTCCAGGGTAGTCAGCTGGTAAGCAATAAAGAAGCTGGGACTGGGGCCTTTCCACAGTAGATTAATACAGCGGCTGCCGGCTGTTCTCTGGAGTCCTGTTGCTCCATTAGCATATTCTCATCCCCCCCCAGTCACACCTCCCACAGAGGCGATTATTGGCAGTCAACAAATTGGCCCAAATTCTAGCAGCGCCTGCACCCTCCAGGGGAGCTAATTTAGCTTGCTTGGCAGCTCCCCACTAGGATAGGGGAGAATAGCTCAGGTGTAAGCATATTCCCTTCCCCGTCCCTCTCACGGTCTCGTTACCATAAATGGACACGAACGCTGGTGAAGTCAAACCAAATGCAGCTCCTGGAAAGGAAGGTCTGACAGCTCAACATGTGTCTGACATGGACACACACACACACACACACAACATACAATTGGTTAACCTATGAGCAGCAGCAGTGTGCTCCGGGAGACCTTCCTCTTCCGGAAGTTCTTGCAGTGGGTGGGACATAATATCCCACCTTAGACCTCTGTGGAGAAGGTCTTCATTCCACCTCTTGCCTTCTTGCTGCAAACCCAGCGTCTGCTTGTTCCAGCCGAGGTGGCCTCTGCTGTGTATTAGCATGTCGCCACTGTCCTAGTCTGTGTTGGCTCCATGCAGGGCAAGGAACACAGACGGTCCAAGAGTCTGGCCAGCATTGTGGTGTCAGAGAACTAAGAGGTTAACTCCAGTGGTTATTATTACCATCATTATTAGAACCCTGGGGAGCCAGTTAGAGAATGAGGTATTCAGGGGTCTGGGTTTTTTTCCCCCCTGAAATGGTTCCTAAGGTATCAAATAAACTAACATGTAACTAAGAGGAACTATATGAAATTGACAATATGTAACCTTTTGGTTATTTTTTCCTTTCCCTCACATACCGCTTCTGTGGTGAGAACACTTGAAATCTCTCAGCAATCTTCAAGAGCCGGATACATTGCTATTAACTTGGCTCACCCTGTTGCACATGGATTTCTTGAACTCACTCATCCTATCTCCCTGAAATCAGTATCCTTTGACTCCCCCCATTTCCCCCGCCCACTCCACCTACCTGGCCTATTGAGATAGTCACTGCTGCAGCTGTGTCAGGTTCTGTGAATAAGAGCCTCTTTCTGGGCCTGACCTTTTGTACTCAATACACTGTCTTGGGGCGGGAGCTCAGAGGCGGCGTGCTGGCCCATCGTGTGTGTGGGTTCTGATCCCATCACCAAAAAAACCAAATAGTATCCTCCAGATTCACCAATGTTGTTTGAAATGACAGAATTGCTTTCTTTTTTAAAAAATTTTGTGTGTGTGTTTGTGTATCTGTGTCTGGGTGTATCGGGGTACTATGTGTGCCTGTGAAGGTCCAAGGGTGACTTCAGGAATCACCTTGGATTGCACTACCTTTTCTTTCCTTTGTTCTGGAGTTTCCCAGGCTCCATCTTCCAGGGCTGGAAGTACAGGCCACCATTTCCGCCTGGTATTTTTATGTAGGATCTGGGATCTACACTCAGGACCTTCCGCTTGCTGGGCAGAGGATTAACCCGTGAGGCATCTCTCCAGCCCAGGACTGCTTTTTGAAGGCTGGCTAGTATTCTGTTGTATGCAGATTCCATATTTCTTGTCCATTCTTGTCTTGGCTGCTTTGGATAGTGCCTCAGGGAACAAGGGGTCTGGAGCAGATTCTTCAACATGTGGGTTTTGCTTCCCTTGAAGATGCACCCATTATCGGAGCTGCTAGAGTTGAACATTTATACCCTATCCAAAAAAGCAACTTACAGAGCTGGGGATATAACTCCGTTTGAACAGCGCTTGCTAGCACGCATGAAACCTGTGTTTCCAGCACTCCAAAGAGTGAAGAGGAAGAGCAGAAGCTCAAGTTCATCCTCAGCCTGGGACACAGGAAACACTGTCTCAAAAAGAAAATCAATTTGCATAATATTTATATAGGCACTACTGTCATTTACATGAAATCCTTCCCTCCTCCTCAAGAAAAGAAAAGACCATCCCAAAAGCAGCTTGGCAGACCACCGGCCTGCAGGGGTGGGGGTAAGATCCGTGCAGAGCCTCTAGGGCCCTTGTCCTGACACGCCCCATGCAAGGATGCGGGGACACGTCCATCCCGCCAGTCCTGGTCGGAATCTGCGGTTCGCTCGCTGCTGGTCCTCCTGCCTCTTTGGAAAGGTTTCTTCCCTCTTCCTCCGAGCCCCCCACCCGTCCTCAGAGGGCAGAGAGTTGATGGCTTCCTCGGGAAGGTGACTGGGCTGCTGTGGTCTCTCACAGGTCAGGAACATCCGCAAGGTCCTCAAGAATATCGACAAGCCCTTCGGCCTCTACCCCAACTTCCTCAGCCCAGTGAGCGGAAACTGGGTACAACGTGAGTACAGGCGCGGGGGTTCCCGTCTCCTGCATTCCCACTCTGTGGGTCCCCCCACCCCCATTCCTGTTCTGGCTTCCTGTGCTATACGAGGCTCTGGCGAGTCAGGCATTTGTGGTGCCCGAGTCCCGGCCAGGGCTTGGCACGCACTCCTGGATACACCTGTCTGGATGGCAGCTGTTTATCAAGGCTGCCCAGTGCACCCCACCCCCAACCCCAGCCTGTGTCTCACAGTGCCCTGCAGCCTCCTGCACGATCTCCCAGACCCACAGGAACAGAAGCGGCTCCAGAAGAAGTGACCCCCCCCCATGACTTCCCTAGTCCCCTTGATCTGGTTGCCCACTTGCAGCTTCAGTTTAGGAAGTAAAATTTTAATCAGGGCTGAACTGTACAGCCCATGGCATACAAAGCATCAATTCACCCCAACCTACCAGGATCATTCCTGGGGTTTTCAGCAGGTGCTTGGCTGTCAGTTACTGATGAGGTCCATTCCCAGGCCTCACCCCTACCCACTGATGCAGAATGGGGTTCGGGGGGGGGGACGCATCTCCCAGACTGTGTCATGTGCTGAGGAGCCCGGCGCAGGGAGGGGCAGGTCATAGCTCAACTCTGCCTTCGCCACTATGACCGTGGCCGTGTGGTCCCCATCTGCAGGCCCTGGTGGTAGCAGGTTCCATGCACTGTGCCAGGCCCTTCCAAGTTCTGCCAAGAGCCCCCACTCCATGACCACTCCAAGGAGGACCCCTCCCCAGTTCCCTGAGTCCAGTCGCCCTGCCGCTTGGAAGAATTTATTCTCTCTCTCTTTTTCCCATCTCGCCTTCCTTTCTTCCTCCCTCCTTCCTGGGAATTGAATCCAGAGCCCTGTGCATTCTAGTCAAGTACTTTGCCAACTGAGCTACAGTCTCAGCCCCACTTGGTCTCTGCGAACCCCCCTTTCCCGTGAAGTGGGAGGAGTTACCGGCCAGTAGCAGGTACCACGAGGAACATCCGCAGAGATCTCACCGCCTGCGGGCCCTGGAGACTCAGAAACTCCCACCCGAGAATGTCACCCAGTGACGGCCTCACCCCAAACAGTATGTTACAAAAATCACAGAGACGGAAACCTATCAGCTAGAATGCACAGTCAAGTCCAACCCTTTGGGGAGGAAATGGAGGCTTGAATTATAGGTGTTGTGGCCGTGGAAGGAGACCGCTCAGCACTGTTAGCCCCTTTGTATGGCAAGGTCTGAGGACAGAGTCCCTGAGGAGACAGGAGGGGGCACCCTGCTACCACTCGCCCCTCTGAGGTGCCTTAGGTGTGGGCAGAGTCACAGTAATCATGCTAATAACAGACAAGTCTATGGATTGGGGAGCAACAGCCAGAGCCCTGCCAATCCTCCTGGCTTGCAGCCAGGGTTGTCTCGGGTTCCGTGGGCACATGGGCACTGTTGGGCCCTTTAGTCAGGGTTCTCTAGAGTCACCGAATACATAAAAAGGGAATTTATTGAGTTGGCTTACAAGATATGGCCGAGGTAGTCCAATGATGGCTGCCAGCAGCTGCTCAGCCCAGCGGTCCAGTGGGTGATGGCTGAAGGCTGGAGGATTCCTGGAGACTAGTCATATTAAAGGGCTGGAGGGTTGAAGAAAGGAAGAAACCGGGCGGCAGGAGGGAAGAGTGTTTTCTAGCACAGCTTCAGAGAGTATCTCCTCTTCCCAGTCTCCTGTTCTATGGTTCCTTTCGTTGGGAGGTTCCAATATGATCTAGGGAGGTTCCAATTGGATCTAGGGTGTTCTTTGTATTGTAATGTATTGATCCAGATAATCTCTTCAGGTGGTCTCAACTGATCTTAGTTAATGCCAGGTATGTCAAGTTGACATCCAGGATTAACTATCACAGTATGTTCTTTTCATCACACATCCCACCGCCACCATACACAGGACACACAGGGACTGTGGATCCCACTCAAGACCACAGAAATGGCAATGGAGGGGTAAAGAAAGGGCCAGGGCTGCAGTCTCTGGTCAGGTCTCCCAACTTCTGCACCTGCTAAGACCTGACAGGATGAACCTACAGGGCTCCCAGCCAAACACAGACAAGACCTCCAAAACACATGCACGCGCTACACATATGTCACAAAAACATATATACACAAACACCAAAGATAGACAAGACTTCCCCACAAAAGCAAACACATACCTCAAAAACATATATACAAGCACCAAATACAAATGAGACCCCAAAAATATAAAACACACACACACACACACACTGGCACACACACTGGTTATACCAACACAAATGAGACTTATGAGTACAGATATACACACCACACACATATAAACAAACCAATACTGATGGGACTTATGAATACACAAACATACTACACAAATACACATATATACAGATATACACACAACACACATACAAACTGCCCCAACACCAATGAGACTTATAAACACAGCACACAAATACACACACACACCCCAAATACAAATGAAGCCTCCTAAAGTGACCCTAAGTGTTCGGAGAGCTCCCAAGAGGAGTCCCTGGCCCCAGAGTCCCCCAAGTCTGGTTTCACTTAATCCACGGGGCTGCCTTACAGGAGGGGCCATAAACAAGTTCAGTGACCAAGCCCTTCTGTGGGGCCCACTGTGGCCAGCTCCTGGACAGTGTCATGTCCATCCAAGTCCAATAGAATGCGAGCAGACGGAATGGAAGAGCTGCTTGCAGTGATGGAGGGGAGACGGGGCGGGGGAAGTGGTAAGTCAGGCATCTCAGAGCCCCTCGATGCACTGCCCAGCCTGTGATGCCCCCCCTTTCTGGGCTGTCAGGACTCTACGAGGCTTGCCAGTTTGACATTCAGCCTCTGTTGTGCCTCCTGCGGGCGATTATCCAGCTGTTATCCAGCTGTTATGCTCTGTTCCCACTGCAGGATGGGCACCGTCTGGGTCCTTGCCTCCGCCTCGCCCCTGTCCTCACAGCTCCTGCCTCTTCCCCTCTGCTCCGAGTTTTGCGCTTGCAAACCTTCCTCTCCAGACCTTATTGGGCCAAGATTCCAACACCATGTGTGAGGCGGGTGGGGCCCAGGTCTGGCTCTTGTGTCCCTGGCCTCCTCCCGTCTCCCTTCCTGACTGCTCCTGTCTTTGCCTTCCGTCTCTTTCCCTCCTCCCCACACTTGTCTCGCCTTGCTGCATCTTGGTGCTTCGGCCTCCATCTGCTCTGGCTGCCTGTGTGCAGTACCGAAGCAAGGCGAGCTCTGGATTCACTGGAGAAACCCTTCTTCGATAAGAGGAGTGGAACGTCACAGAGAAGACACCCAGTGTCAGTGCCAGGCATCCATTGGTACACACGCACGTGCATCAATACACCCACATGCAAACACACACGCGTGTACACAGGCACCAGACACCCACATGCAAATACACACACACGTGTACACAGGCACCAGACACCCACATGCAAACACACACGCATGTACACACGCACCAGACACCCACATGCAAACACACACACGTGTACACAGGCACTAGACACCCACATGCAAACACACACACACGTGTACACAGGCACCAGCACATCCACATGCAAACACACACACACGTGGACACAGGCACCAGCACACCCACATGCAAACACATACACACACGTGTACACCCCACGCACGTATGCACCTGCAGAATCAAACCCTCTGAACTCGCTGTGACTAGATGGCCTTTTCTAAAGAAACTCGGCCCCTCACAGTCAATAACAGGGTGTGTCCTCAGCCTGCTAAGATCAGGTGAGCTGTGACCCCTGCGCTCAGATTCAGGGCACCTGGCTCCAGACACCCTGGATCCAGCGACACCCCCATCACAGCTCGGAGCCCGCAGGCTGAGCCTGACGCACGTGGGCTAAATGTTGTCCTTGTTCTTTGCACCTTGTAGACCACGTCTCGATTGGCGGACTGGGAGACAGCTTTTATGAATATTTGATCAAATCCTGGTTGATGTCTGCCAAGACAGATACGGAGGCTAAAACGATGTACTACGAAGCTTTGGAGGTAAGAGGAGGCTGCCAGCCGCCAGCCCCCCAGGCCGGGAGTGCTGTGGGGGGCGTGGAGTGGGGGGGACAGGACAGGCCTCTCTAGCCCACTAGTGCTGGTTGTGACTCTTCGCCTGTATCCTGAGATGGAGCATGTCTGCGTCATCTCCCATCTTCCAGCTTGGGCTGGGGCGGGGTAGGTCATTCGTCTAAGATACCTAGGAAGTCTGTCTGTTGGACTCAGACACCTCGGTTCAAGCCCCGAGCCCCCAGCTGCGGGAGCCACCAAGGGAGGCCGCCACGAGCGCTTCCTCGCTGGGTTTCTGTCAATAAGAGGCGATGCCTTAGCAGAGGGGGTGACCCGGCCCCCCAGACGCCTGGAGCAGGCGCTTCTGCTCCTTGTCCTCGTGTGGATGGAAACCACGGTCCAGAGAGGGAGGTTACTTGGCCAAGGCCACACAGCACAGAACCCAAAAGAGGAGGCACCACTGCTGGCCTGTCCATGAGGTGTGAATGAACAGGAGACGTGTAGGTTGGGGTGATCCCCTCCAAGAAAAAGGGGGGTAAGAGACTAGGTAGATAGGAGAGTCAGCTAGCGGCACCGGAGAGGGCCAGGGGAGCCAACAGCCCATCAACAGGTGCTTTTGAACCCTGTCAAGGCGCCATTCAGGCTCCGAACTTCCGTTTTCCCCATACTTAGTCCACCAAGTTGGATCTGCTGAGCCCCGGCCTTGGTCACACTAGCCACTCCTCCTCCCGCATTGCTCTAAAGGCTCCTTGCTTCTCCTCTGCCCTGCCTAAAGTCAGCTGTCCACCCAGCAGCCGGAAAGCTAGAGATAGACACCCCTGCCCTCTCCGACTTCCCTTGTGCCTGCACCTGCCTGGTCCCACCTCACTAAGTCCCTGCCGAGCACTGGGACTTCATCTGTTCCTCTCTCTCCCCTGCTTTGGTCAGACGGCCAGGCTGCTCCCACCTCCGGGCCTTTGCACTTCTTCCATCCAGATGCTACTGAAATGACCTTTCCCGGCCTCTGGCACATGCCCAGGCTGGTTCCTCCTTCACCTGTGACAGTATATGAAATGACCAGGTGCAGTGACCAGATGCGCACATTTGTTTACTATTCACCACTAACCTTCCCCAGATACAATCTGTCTTCTCCAGAATGGGCAACCTTGTCTCCTTTTTACCCTGAATGCACACTCCTGACTAGCACATTGTAGGTATACAGTAACTAGAATGGCAACAGATGCATGCTGAATGGCACGTGGAAGGAAGAATACATGGATCCAAAAAGAAGGTCAGGTGATTGGATGCTGTGAGTGGGTAGATGGGAGGGCAAAAGGGTAGGTGGGCAGATAGAGAACTGGATAGATGGATCTATGAATTGGTGGTTGATGGATGGATGGGTCTGTGAATTGATGGTGGGTAGATTGTGGATGGATGGATGGATGGATGGATGGATGGATGGATGGATGGATATATGCAATTGAGCCGATGAGAGATGGATATATGAATTGGTAAATGGATGAATGGATAGATGTGAATAACTAAATGGATGGTGGGTGAGCAGATAGATGAGTTGAATGGGTGATCGGAACTGTTAGATGGATAAGCAGCTACTCTCCAAGTTCCCCTTGACAGTGCAAATCAGCCCATGAGTGGTATTGCTTAGCGAAGCACACCGAAACAGACTTCCTTGGCTGTAGATTGAGGGCTGAGTTTTCCCAGCCCCAAGACCTGGTCATGAAGCACTGGCTGGTACTTCGTTCCACACAGCCTGTCAGCTTTGTCTTGGCTTTGTCCAACCCCTGCTGGAGGACTGGTTTCCACTCTGCCTCTGCTGTCCGCAGAATAAACATGAAGTTAAGGAGCTCGCTGACTCCTGGTCCTTGGGCCATGCTGTGGTGGGGCTTCAAGGGGAGAGAAGGCCATGAATTATTTAAGCACCTCCTTACATTTAATCCCCAGGGGCTGCTGGCCTTGAGTGAAGGGGGGCCTCTGGCAAGTCTGGGCTTTGAAGACCATCCCGGTGATTCTCAGACTTGCTGGCATGTTAGAATTACCTGGGAAAATGTATCCTCTTCCCGGGATACACCCCTGGGTGCAGAACCTCTGGGGTGGCCCAGCGGCAGTACTGAGAAACTCCTGGTGGCCCCAGTGTGTGTCCAGAGCAGGAACCAATAGGTTTCGGGCCTGGGGAGATGCTCAGGGGCTGAAACCTTTGTCTCACAAGCAAAAGGACCTGAGTTCAGATCCCTGGATCCCGCATATTGGGCACATATGGCAGCAGCCTGTAATTCTGGCCCTGGGAGGTGGAGCCTGGAAAACCCCAGAGCAAAGCAATCACGCAGGATGATTTCCTGTGTCACCTTTGGGTCTCTACAGGCACACAACACTCAAGCGCCCTGTTGTATACACACACGCATGCACACACACACACAGCAGGCTCAACCTGTGCCCAGTGTCCAACCAGGGTGCAGTGGGAGGGTCAGGTGCCCCCCAGCCACCCCCATGGGTATCACGGGAGAGGCACCAAGGGTAACCTCATGACTGTAGCCTCCTCTGAGCTCTGATCTCACCCGCCTCTGAATGACAGCGAAACTGAGGCCCTAAAAGACCTTGGTCACACCACAGCAAGGGCTGAGGTAGGAGGCACAGGTCCGCGTGGCCCAAGACCTGCTCCTGCTCACCCGGCTGGGTGCGGGTCCCATGGGCTTCCCAGGAAGGAGCAGTGGGCCAGGCACCGAGCGGGGTCTTGGACTCCTCTTCCGGGCCATCCCATCATCCCATGGGAACTGTCGTTTCCCATGTTACAGATGAGCAGAATGAGTCTTCAGAAACTTAGAATGCAGCCCAGTGGGATCCATCGCTTCAGTTACAAGGCCACATTTCCAACCCAGACACTTGACCAAACTCCACGCCCCCGGCTTGCTGCGATTTGAACCTTCCCCAGCTTCCCTTGGGGCTTTGGTTCGGGCTGAGGGATGGCTCAGTTGGGGAAAGCACAAGCATGGGGACCTGCATTTGGATCCCCAGCACCCACATAAATAGCCCATGTGGCGGCTGGCATGTGTTTGCAATCCTGGCACTAGGGAGACAGAGACCAGAATCCTAGGGGCTCCCTGGCCAGCCAGCCTCATGAGCAAGCCCCAGGTCCCCATGAGAGACACGGTTGTCCTGGGGAGCAATATTTGAGGTTGGCCTCTGTTCTCCATGTACACACACACACACACACACACACACACACACACACACACGCCTCTGCTAGTCTCTTAGACACTGGTCCACAGCATCATCCTCCACCATCGCTTGCCTGGGACCTGCCCCCCAGGACATGCCTGTGGGAGGGGGTCCTGAGGGTGCTAGACTCCAGTTCCAGGGCCTGGCGTCCTGGCATCTCCCCCCACCTGCCCGTGCTGTCACATCCAGTTTGCCAGCAGCTGGTGACTCAGCCAGGTTCTGAGGCCTGGACCCCCCCCATGTCCACCCCCCGCAGCGGCCCTCAGCCGGCGGAGCAGCTGCTAAGCCCTCGCTCTGCTCGGAAGCCAGCAGCTCAGCGCAGCCGGCAGCTCTCCGGGCCCGTGTAGAGCAGGTGCCCTGGCACGACGTGACAGTCTCTCCATCTGCTACTCAGCGAGGGTCCCGCAGGCAGCCCCTCTTCCCAGCCCTGGCCCTGACAGGCGAGGGAAAAACAGACCTCAAAGCCAGCAGCCCCCCCCCATGGGAGCTGCTGTGTCGCAGACCCAGCGTGGAGAGAGGGAGGGGGAGAGTGTTGTACAGAATTAAGTTCCAAACGGGAACGGGCATAAGGTATAAAGTTGCCAGAAGGTAGGAGGAAGAGAGTGGCGCGGAAGGGCAGGGGTGGAGACAATCTCAACACCTCCACGGGTCCCCCCAGCTTTGACCAGGCCCCAGGGGCCTGTGGAGTCTGGGCAAACGGCTCCTCCAGCTCCCCAGTCTCATGGCTTCTACTCCCGAGGTAGAAGGCAGAGTGGCCTGACGCCCCTGTCCACCAACATTCCTGAGTCCTTCCTCCGAAGCCCCCTTCCACCGCAAAGAATCCGGGGAAACAGGAGCTGGCTGGGTGACCCGGGGCCGCCACTCTCCCCTCTGTCTGTAGAGGGCGCTGCTGCGCATGCACCTGGCGTTAGGGGGGGGAACACCGGCCCTAAAGTTCCTTTTGAGAATCCCCTGACACTCTCCACCCCTCATCTATCCCAGGAAAAAGCAGCTTCAAAAGAAGGGCTGAATACTTTAGGGGCGTCTGAGTCCCAAAGCCCACCCAGAGCTTGGCTGCAGACAAGGTCCTCCTAGCAGAAGGTGGGAGTGGAGGAAGGGATCGTCTTAAAAATGTTTAAGCATTCCCTAAAAGCTAGATTTAAAATATCTGGCTCACGTCTCAACTTACCTGGGCCTCAACTCCCAGCAGCAGGACCCCCACCCCCACCCCCGACTGGCCCTGCTGGAGATCAAGGACCTCTGGGGACCAGAGCTGTCTGAGGGTCTCCCTCGCTCACCGCCTCCCTCCTTCCCTCTTCTCCGTCCGCACCCTCCTGCTCCTAGGCCATAGAGACCTACTTGCTGAATGTCTCTCCCGGAGGACTGACATATATCGCTGAGTGGAGAGGGGGGATCCTGGACCACAAGATGGGGCACCTGGCCTGCTTCTCGGGAGGCATGATCGCCCTCGGTGCCGAAGACGCCAGGGATGACAAGAGGGACCACTACCGAGACCTCGCGGCCAAGATCACCAGAACCTGCCGCGAGTCTTACGCTCGCTCAGGTAACTGCAGGGGAGGGCAGCAGCCGAGATGGGAGCTAGACAGGCAGAAGAACTGGGAGGACAGCAGCCCAGACGAGGGCTGGTCATGCAAGGAGCCCCGGCTGCTCTGGGAAGCTACTGGGAAATTTGAGTGCTGAGCTGTTTAGGGACTGATTAATCTCAATTAAAGATGTAGTCAGTACCTCCCAACACAGAGAGGGAAACTGAGCCTCAGAGCTGACTCGACCAAGGTCCCACAGGAGGCACAATCCAGGGGTCCTCCAGCCCCCAAGGCAGAGGTGTTGACCACCTAGGCCCAGCAGACCAACTTAGCACGCTGCCTGCCCCCCACCCCTTATAGGTGGACTTGCAATACATGTCCCTATGTCCAATCTCCCTCTGACCCATGAACAGCCACCAGCAACTCCGAAGTCCTCTTGCTTGTATACATACATACATACATGAGCACATGTACGTGTGCATAGATACAAAGGCACATACACATGAACGCACGTACAGAAAGACACATGAATACATGCATCCATACAAAGACATACACACGAGTTGTGATGGGGCTTTTGCATACACACATATGAGAGTACATAACATATATATGCATGCATCCAAAAGTGACACACACATAATCACAGATACTTGCACACATACCAGAGTTGTCAAATCCAATGTCAGAGTTGTGTTGGTGTCATGAGCCCAATGCTTCACTATAAAAATGGGGAAGGAGAGTCAATCTGCAAGGAGACAGTCACACTCAGGAGCGGCTGAGAACCAGATCATCTCATGTCCAGTCTCACTTCCCACCCAGCTCCCTCGGAAAAAAATCACACACACACACACACACACATACCTTCTCCCCACACACAGGAGACAACTCATGAGTAGCTACCCTGGAGGCCTTGGTTGTGAGCATCTATGATGTGCTCCATGACCAGAAGTCAGATCCATGCTAGGCCTGAACTCGGCCCTTCCATTCTCTTCACAGGGCTCCCTGGGCCAGGGCCATCCACCAACAGGAGATCTCAGGAATAATAAAGAGCTCTCTGTTTGTCCGGGACAATCAGCCAAGGCCATAAAAGACAGCCGCTTAATGGAGCATGTTGTCCCAGCCAGCCGGGCTTACCCACTGCCGGCTGTGGGCAGCCGCTGCTCCCCTCACCCCATTAGCGACTTGGCACAATCACTGTTTCCCAGTAGCAAAGCCAACATGTCATCTTAAAAAAAAAAAACCTGGATGACAGCACCAGT
This sequence comes from Typhlomys cinereus, assembly GCA_023101885.1. Taxonomy (NCBI): domain Eukaryota; kingdom Metazoa; phylum Chordata; class Mammalia; order Rodentia; family Platacanthomyidae; genus Typhlomys; species Typhlomys cinereus. The sequence continues at coordinate 4,249,432 of JALPQD010000172.1, read as the reverse complement.
CCAGGAAACCCTCCCAGAAGACAGGTGGGCCCCACGTCACCCACAGGCTCTAGTGGAAAAGCCCTGTTCTGGGAGTCCTGTGGGGTCTCAGTCCACGCTGGAGGGGACGGACGCACTCGGCAAGAGGCAAATGCAGAGCACAGCGCAGGACACAGGTAGCGCAGCCCAGCCACGGCTTGTGTGTGGCACGTGGTCGAGTCTCTCTGTTCCTCAGTTTTCACATACAGGAGAGAGGGCGCACCCTCAGAAACAGAGACAAAGGTTAAGGATTGAGATAGTGTAACGTCAGCGCACCTTCGAAGTCATAAAAGGCAGCTGTGGGGCGGTTATGATTTTGGTCCTGCACAAAACAAAATTGGCAGCAGATCTCCCGCAACGAACAAGACAGCAACAGCACGGCCTTATAAGGCTGAGCTGCCCCCGGCAGGCTGAGCTGCCCCCGTCAGGCTGAGCCCCTCCTGCCTAAGCTGAGCTTTCCTGGATCCTCCTTTAGCTCCACCTCAGCAGCTGCTCTGACCGTGGTGAGAATTCTCAGGGGCTGGAGAGATGGCGCCAGGCTCACACCTCTGCTTCAATAGCCAAAAGACTCAAGTTAGGATCTCAGATCCCAATGGGCTGAAATGGTGGCGGCCTGCACGCCCCACCTTGGAAGGTGGAGCCTAGGATAACCCAGAGCAAAGCAATAAGGAGATAGAACAATCCAGGATGATTCCTGATATCACCCTTGGGCCTCCACAGGCACAGTACCCTCTGGGACGCATACTTACATCCCTGTATACAATCTATACCCATGTACACACCCACTACAAAGAAAGAGGGGGAAGAAGGAGGGGAGGGGGAAGGGAGAGAGGTTGGTGGATCTCAGAGAAGTCTCAAAGTCCCATTAGCACAAGTGACCTGATAAGTCCTGTGTTTTCATTTCATAACTTGTTGCTTCAACAGGTTTTTACACACGAGTATATGCAGTCAGTCCATCATAGCAGGACTGTTCCCCCAGTGGGTCCCGCCCTGAGGGCCACCCAGGGCTGAGCTCTAGGTGACACCTTGAGCATGTCTCCAAGCATACAATGGAGGGTGGCTGCTTCCCTAACTCGCATGAAGCTCTGGATTCTATCCTTGGCACCAACAAAACTGGGCATGGTGGCACGTGCCTATGCAATCCTACACTTGGGAGGTGGAACCAGGAGGATCAGGAGTTCAAAGTTACCCTCAGCTACCTGGCAACTTCAAAATCAGTGTGGACTACATGAGACCTTGTGTCGAGAAAAAAAACAAACAACAACAAAAAAAAAATACACAGCCAGGAAACTCCACCCAGCCTCTGCCTTCCCATGCACTCTTGCGGATTCTAAGCTGGCACGTTCTTGAGGTTCTGAGGGGGTCTGCACACCTCCTCCCAGGCTGAGAAGCTGCACACGCCGCCAGGTATCCGTGAGGGTCGATCCGCAGTTCCACCCAGGCCCTCTAGGCACCTGGGTCCATCCTGGACAACTGGTCTTGAGAAGGAAGAGATGGGGGTGCAGAGGGTGTGACGAGGATTCTGGACTGTCCCCACAGACACCAAGCTGGGGCCCGAGGCCTTCTGGTTCAACTCTGGCCAAGAGGCGATGGCCACGCAGCTGAGCGAGAGCTACTACATCCTGCGGCCCGAGGTGGTGGAGAGCTACATGTACCTGTGGCGGCAGACGCACGACCCCATCTACCGGGAGTGGGGCTGGGAGGTGGTGATGGTGAGTGAAGAGCCCCTGAGAACCTGTGATAGGACCCCTAAGCCCTCGGCTCAGACCCCATGGCCAAGGGACCGGGTGGGAAGGTGGGGGGCACTGCAGAGACGGGTCGGCGGCACTGAGGGCAGGACTCAGCTGTTTTGGGGACAGGACTGATGTGGCCTGGCTTCCATGCACCCCAACAGACACACTCCTGGGCTCCGGAGTCTGGAAGGGTCACCTGAGGTTGTCTCTAAGACAGGACCAAGAGCTGGCAAGCAGCTCACCTGCCCAGTCCCTGGCTTCACCCTCCACCCTGGTGCAGTCCGGGCCTCCTTGTGGCAGGTAGCAAAGACTGGCACGGGGTTTCCAGAAGATCCGATTGGTATGGGGGACACACTCGGGGTCACTCAGCCCTCCAAGGTCCTGCAGCCCTGAGGCCCTGGTATTCTGCCCTTTAAAAGTCAAGTATTCTGTGCCAGGATGCCCTCCCACAAATCCCACAGTGGTTAAAATTGCATCTCTATACAAAGAACAGAAGGCTGTGTCTCCCACCCAGGGACACATTCTTTGTAGAGGCCCCCGCAGGCATGGGAGTCATCTCCTGAATTCCAGCATTTTCACCTCGACCTCACTACCTCTGGGGTCAGTGTGGCCTTAGGAGGCCCGTGCAGCAAAGACGCCATGTGCCCGCCGTCCCTCCCAAGTAGACTGGGGTGGCTGGCGGAGCATCGGCCCTTGTCCGTTGGCCAGCAGGCATCTCGGGGCCTTTTCCTCCTCTCCAGGCCCTGGAGAAACACTGTCGGACGGACACTGGCTTCTCGGGGATCCAGGACGTGTACAGCAGCACCCCCAACCATGACAACAGACAGCAGAGCTTCTTCCTGGCTGAGACGCTCAAGTGAGTGTCTGTGGCGCTGCCGTCCGGGGACAAGTCGCTTCCTGGAAGACGGGGTGGCTCTGGGGTTTTGGGGCGTTGCCAAAGATGGGGGATCCTCAGGACTGTACCAGGCTGAGCCCTGGCCAGGCCCATCTCTCCCTGAAACCAAGGGGAACAAAGCCAGCCGCATCAGTGATCAAGGGGCCAGCCACCCACCCCCCTCCATCTGCCCCATGGCCACTTACTTTCCAAAGCGTCACCTTCCTGTTGATGTCCACACCAGGCGCTGCTTAGATTGTCCCCTGTGGCCTCCCAACCTTGCTTGGGGCACTCGGGAGCCTCCCCACCCCACCGCTCAGGATGCAACTGACCACCCTAATTGCCGTGACTCCCAAGAGCAGGTGGGCCCTAGACCTTGTCTCCTGGTGTGGCCCCCCGGAAGCCAGAATTCCAGAGCCCCAGTCCACCATGACACTGCCCCGCAAAAACTTAAGCGTAGCCTATAAGACGGGGTGAAAGTCCAGGCAGGTGCAGCACACAGTCCCCGGACCCCGGACCCCGGACCCCAGACGGCCAGCCAGTAAGTGAAGCCGGGTGACCACAGAGCTGAGGTCAAGCCACGACCCCCGGAGCCCAGTGTCCTCCACATCCTTCCCAGGACCAGTCCAGCCATGGGGTGTCTCCTCCCTGCATCCCCCGCCCCCCGCAGCCCTGTGGGCCACCTTCCCCAGGCACTGACCACGTCTCACTCCCTGTCCTCCCCAGATACCTCTATCTTCTGTTCTCTGAAGATGACGTGCTCTCACTGGAGGACTGGGTGTTCAACACCGAAGCCCACCCACTGCCCATCAATCACTCGGACAGCTCGGGCTGGACCGGGCACAGCCACTGACCCGCCGGCCTCCAGCAGGCCGCGCCTTCCTCCTCTGGATCCGGGACGGTTCCCAGCCACTGGGGACGCAAGGCCCATCCGGGGCAGACCTTGGCCTGATGTGTCGGACGGGCTAACTTCTCCTCCGTGAGGAGACAGGACATGCCGTCGCCAGGCATGGGCCACGGTCCTTCCGGGGGGCCCAGATGCTTCTTTTCTACAGAGAATCCCTAGGAAGCCCACACTTGCTGTTGCGGGGCCCACCGACCGGAGATTTGCACATCCACTCCACATTCGCTTTGCTTCCTTCGGGTTTGGGGTTTTGTTTTTTTTTTGACTGGATTTTAAGTTTCGGTTTAATTTTCTTTCCCCTTGAGTTTTGTGACAATGACGGATCTTCTTTTCAACACTATGCACTTTCTGCAACATGGTCACCCAGGTCCAGGACTCCATGTAGACACACACACACCCCTATCGTCTGTATTTTCAATGCCCTCTGCGTTCTCTGTTCAGACCTGCCCTCAGTTACCCGGTCACCCATCACTTGAAGGAGGGGCTCCCCTTTGACTTGGGCCTGAGTGTTATGACCACTAGTACCAGTCTCATTATTATAATAGAAAGCTCTGTGAATTTAATAAAGGAGTTTATCGAGTAAGAAGTGACATAGGGGCTGGTTGCGCACTAGTGACTTCTGAGCAAAATACAGCAAGAGCTGAGCCAGGCAGAAGTTAGCAAACCATTCCGGCTTCTCTTTGGTCCTCAGACTCAGCGAGTGTGAGGCCAGCCTTTGACACGGAGTAGGTCTGCAGACGCAACCAGCCGGGAGCACAAACGATGTGGTACTTGCCTGAAGTCACACAGCCAAGAAGAGACGGAGGTGAGCTCGGCCCCCCCAGGTGTCCTGGCCCCACGTGAGTGCTTCGCTCATCTGTCACTCTGCGATGCTTGCTGGGCACCTGCCACCAACCAGGAGAGGGTTGTGGCCCTTCAGTAGGGCTCAGTCGCACAGAGAAGTCACAGGAAATGCTACCATGTCATGCGGCTGGGCCAGCAGCGGCCAAGGCCTAGCTTAGGGGCTAGGAGACCCTGAAGATGAGCAGGAGGCGTAGGAGGGGTTTCCCACCGAAGTGTGAGCTCTGCCAGCCTAGACCTGCTTCTGACCGTTGCTCTGGGAGGGGCCTGGAAACAGGGACCCATCAGGTCCCTACTCCAAAGTGACAGGGTGTCGGCCCCTTACCAGGAGCCCGGCTGCGCTGTTCAGCTCCACTTGTAAACTTGAATAGTCTTCGTAGCGCTGGAGTTCTGAGCCTGAGGCTGTAGCTTAACATCCACTCTGTGTGAATCCAGGCGACTCACCTCATCATTCTTCTGCTGATGGAAAGGGGAACTTCCACACACACACCCCCAGTTGCCGGGAGAATGAGGGAGATGTTTCCAGTGCCCTGGGGTGCAGGAGGCACCCTTGAAGTCAAGTCTCAGACACCCTAAGTTCATCTTGAGGGAGCTGTACATGTGCAGCCCCTGAAGCAAGGGTTAAGTTGAAAGGGCGAAGGGAGACGCTGCCCTTGGCCCTCGCTTCAAAAGAAAAGACAACAGACAAACGCGCTGCACAAACATTTTAGGATGACTAGAGAATAAAGACAGGCCGAAAGAAAAGCCAGTCACCCTTCTACTCTCTGGAATGAATACTGTTCTATTTTCTTCTGGACCTTTTTCTATGAATATATAGAATATATATTTTGCAAACATGGTCTCACCTTATGCATACTGTTTTCTTAATCTGCTTTTGCACTTAACGATATATTGTGAACTTCTTCCCATGTCAACAAATACACACGTATGTCATCAATGGCTGTGTGGTTTTCCACTGTGTACTGTCTCATGCTGTACCCATCCAAGCCAATACTGCCAGACCTTTGGGTTTGTGGGTGTTTGAGATCTTAGTTCTGAAACAAACAAACACTAGGACATGTTCTTGCTGATGTAAGCGAAAGACAAGGGCTGTATTGAAATGCCAAAGGGTGGCTGCTGGAGTCTTGGGAAAGATGGAACAGCCAGACCTCAAGATCCAGTGGTCAGGGATCCCGCGAGCTCGCCTGGCCTGGCTAGGGCGCAAGTGGCCCTTAAACAAGGGTGGAGCAGCATCCTGACCACAGACACACCCCCCAAGACCTGTCCAGTGGCCATAGACTGCTCTCCGGAGGGAAGCGTGAGATTTGCTGTCAATATAAGCGGTCACGTGACAGGTGGTGGGGTCAGCAAGGTGGTAAGATTGCTGGCTTCTTCCAGAACTGTAGAGAGCACCGCAGCCCTTCTACTGTCCCGCACCCTCCCCCATCCATTAGAATGTCCTCCTAAAGCTACTTGGCAAGGAGTCCCCAAGTTCTCCACTGGGCTGTGTCTGCCTCTCTATCCCACCCTCCTGTTGCTGGGAGCGCCTCATAGAAGTGGATATCGTACCATCCATCCTCCAGGCAGGGAGAGAGCACCCCTTCTGGAGCAGATCCCACACTAGCGATTGAAAGAAGGAAGAAGGCCCGAGGCAGCTGGCGGGAGTCCAGCACTGGGCATGAGTCAGGCCCCAGGAGCAGGAGAGAGGTTGGCAGCAGGCCCCGAGCCAGCCTGCCCTGCGGCAGCAACCCTGGACTGGGCAGAAGATGGGGGCACAGCCAGGCCAGGCGCTGCCTGCCAAACCACGTGTGTGCTGAGTGGAATGGAGCGGAGGAGATGCACTTGCCACAGGAACGTAAGGACCTGAGTTCAGATCTGTGGCACCCACAGAAAAGATGGGTACGCAGCATATTCTGTAATCCTAGGGCTGGGGAGGCAGAGATAGGCAGATCCCCGGAGTTCACTGGTCAACCAATCAGGCAAAATGAAGTCAGCTCCACGTTCAGTGAGACAATTTAAAAAAAAAAAAAAATGGGGGGAGGGTGTGGGGGAATGACTCAAGGGTTTAAACCTTAGTCTTGAGCAGAAAGACCTGAATTCAGATCACAGATCCCACATAAAAAATGCCGAAGCAAAGGTGGGAAAAACCCAGAGCAAAGCAATAAGGAGTTAAGATGATACCGCATGATCCCCAGAGTCACCCTGGCCCTCCGCAGGTGCGCACACGCGCACACACACAGATGGAAAGTGATAGAGGAAGACACTTGACATCAACTTCTAGCCTACACATACACACACATACACTCAAACATGCAATACACACATACAGACATGGACATACTTGCACATATGCCATACACACGTACACATATCATTCATACACACAGTCACATGCATCTGTATACAGTCACACACATGCATACAGATACAACACATGCATACACTCACATACAGATACACTACAGATCTATGTTCAGGAGCACCCTGAAGCCAAGACGGGGATCTCAAGTTAGGGGGTACATATGCAAGGCTCTGGGGCACCCCCAGCACCCACAAAAAGGGGACTCTGTCCTGTTCCTTTTGACCTAGGAAGTAGCCCAGTACATTGAGATGGGGCCACAGCTGGGCAGCCCCCCCCCCGTCCCCAGGACATCTGTCTGGGGGGGTACAGTGAGTCTCAAGGTACTGGACCCTCTCTGACTGATGCATAATCACTCCTGGGGGCAGGGAAGGGGCTGCAGCTGCTTCTCGGCTGGAGATACGTTTGGCTTCTATATTTGGAGCAGCGTTTCCATCCTGCTCGACTTGGCTCTTAACTCACAGCATACAGATCTGAATGCGCACGCCAAGCACCTGGGGACCTTGTTAAGAGCAGGTGTGGTTCCACGGGGTGAGGGAGACGGCTCAGTTGGTACAGCGCTTGAGTCACGTAAATGCAGGAACCTGAGTTTGGGGAGGGGTCTCAGAACCTACCTTAAAAAATTAAAATAAAAGCCGGGCCCAGTGGCACGCTCCGGTGCTGGGGAGATAGATAGAGACAGGAGGATCCCTGGGGCCTGGTAGGGATTGGGGGGGAGAGTGCAGGGTTCAGCAGAGACCCTGTCTCAAAAAACATAGCACAATTGAAGAAGATGCCTAAAGCCTCCACGTGCTCTGGCGTACACACACACACACACACACACACACACACACACACACACACACCGAAAGGAGCAGGTGTGCACACCGCAAGACCCAGGAGACCCTGAGCTCGGGGAAACACCACCACACCATTCTGGAAGTTTTCTGAGCAGCCAGGACCTGGCCAGAGACCACCTGTCACCTGTCTCTTTCACATCCCCACATCTGTGTCCACTCCAGAGCGGGAGGGGAGGGCGTCAGTTACTGGGGTGGTATCTATAACTACCCGCTGCAGGGAGTGGACCTACCCAACAGATGTGCTTGTCACCTCTGACGACAGCTGACCAGGACGATGCAGAAGCAGGTAGCCAAAGACGCTGGACAGAAGTAGCCTGAGGGGTGCATCTCCCTCCTCCACCCCTATTACCCCTGCCCCACCACACACACACACATCGCCGGTGCTGCCAGGGAGCCTCCGGGTGCCTCCGAGGTGGGGCCGAAGCTGTGGCAGGTGTGACGGATGTACTAAAATGCAGTTACCAGCTGCCATTGAGCCTGCGCGGAATTAGAGCTTAGAGAGTGCCCTGCCCAGACCCTCCGCCAACACCCACTACAAAAGTAATCTTAACACAAAAAGTACTGGAGGGGGCTCAAGGATGCCCGCAATCCTGCCCCCCCACACACACATAGAGCTCGTTACTTGAATGCTGACTTTCTCAGCACACCCTTGGGGTTTGATGCATTTCGGGTTTTCTCGTTCATATTCATCAGCTTCGATGGCCAGGCAGATCCGTTTCCTGTCCTTTCCTCTGGGCTGTGTGGCTTTGAGGCAGCCCCTCACCCTCCCTGAGTCCTGCTCCTCCCATCACGGAAACAGTGGTCCGTCCTGTCGAATCCCATACCCAGTCAGGACGGCTTTACTGTTACCACGTGAACTTCCTCTAAACTGTAGAGCTTTGCTTAAATGCCAGGCAAATTGCCGCCATTCGGAAATCCTCCTTTTTAAACAGAACGCTGTGAAACTTGGAGGCAACTGCATGAACCAGGCCCAGGAGACAGACAAACTCTCAGAGCAATAAATCTGAATCTTTTCTGCTTTCTGCGGCGAACAAAGCACCTGCCGTGAACCCCAGAGCCTACAGAAATGGGGGCATCGGGATGAAGGTTCCGTGGCTGGTCAGGGCTCTGGTGGAAGCCAGATGGAGAGAGCCGGGCAGGGCCACCTCAGAGGGAAAGCAGTGGCCTGGAGACCCCACATCCTGGGAGATGGGGGGGGTTCATTTGCTCTCTTCCCTGTGCCCCTGTGAATCCAGGAGGAAGGTGGGGCCTAAAAAGCTGGGACCCCTGCAGAGCAGGAAGTGAGAGTCTAAGTCCTACCCTGCTGCGCGGGGTCTCTGCAGGCTGCCTTAGTGCCTGATGGACTCTCACTCACATACAGGAAGCTTGTGGGCGGTGCTTTGACCCCTGACCTGCAGTGAAACCAGTCAGTAAAACAGAACGTAGGAAATGACAGCTGATCCCCCACCATCCTGGCCGGGAGCATCCTCGAAGGAACGGGACCCTGAGATTTAAAACTTCCTCAGAATCTCACGCTGCGAACACAGAGGAGCTGGTGCCAGCCGCAGGAGGAATCTGTCCCCCAAGAGAGATCCAGGCATCTCTGACAATCGACCTGATTGAGCTTTGCTGGATATGGGGCAGAGCCACACCTGGGGAAGCTTGGCTTGGTTATTCCGAGGAGGGACCCTCTAAATAGCCTTCCCCGGCTATTTAGACTCGGCTGCTCCAGCCTGGGTTTCTGAAGAGGGAACAGCTGGGACCCAAACAAGCCTCTTCCCAATATGGCCACATTAAAGTTCTGATTTTCACCATCGATTTGCATTCTTACTAATTGAATGAGGGCGGTGCACCAAATGCTGAGTCCCATGGATATGTGACCAAGCTTCTAGAGCCCCCCGGAAGAAGACATGAGGGTCCCCAAGCCGGGTCTCTTTAGGAGATACAAGCTGACTCTACCCTCTGGCAGTCACTCAGTAGATAACATTCCAGACCCCGAATAAACCAGACTCACTAGGTCCTCACCACCCTGGGGCGGGAGCAGAGACAGAACTAGGAGAAAGGGGAGGACCACGGCGTCCATCCGCCCAGAGTGTAGAGGTAGCTTTCAGGGACAGCGTCTTACTCCTGCGCTTGTGGAGACCAGAGCCTCGAGAATGCTTCTGGGGGCTGGAGAGATAGATGGCTCAGGAGTTAAGACTCTGTCTCACAAGCAGAAGGTCCTGAGTTCGGATCCCAGGTCCCATATAAAAACTACAGGTGGAACTGGTGGTGGCCTGCACTGCCGACTCTGGTGGGCAGAGCCTGGGAAATCCTCAAGCGGAAGCGAGAAGGAGGTAGAAACAATCCAGGATGATTCCCAAAGTCACCCTTGGTCCTTCACAGCGACACACAGTGCCCTCTGATACACACGCGCGCACACACACACACACACACACATACACAATAAATAAAATATGGGGGCTGGAGAGGTGGCTCAGGGGTTAAGCCTCTGCCTTGCAGGTGGAAGTTCCTGAGTTTGGATCCTAGACCCCACGTATAGACGCCAAGCGGAAGCGGGGGCGGCCTGCATTTCTGGTCCTGGTAGGGCGGAGCCTGTGAATCCCGGGGCAGCATAAACAAGAAGGAGGTGGAGGCGTCCATGGTGGTTCCCGAATTCGTCCGTGGTTCTACACACACATGCACACACACACACACAATTTAATAAATAATAAAAAAATAAAATAAAATGTATTTTAAAAGATAATTGATAGAGAGTGCTTCTGATTTGGTTGACAATTAGACACCACCCCCCAACTGTGAGTCAGGGAGATAGATGGCTCAGAGGGTAAGGCGCCTGCTCCCAGACCCTGGTGACCTGAGTTCAATCCCTGGAAGCCCATATGGAGGAAGGAGAGAACAACTTCTGAAATCTGTTTGTCCTCTTAATATAGGTAGATTTCTTTATGCAGTGGGAGTAGAGAGGGAGACTAGAAGAAATTAAGACGTGTGAAAGAATAGCAGGCGTGGAGCCCACCACCAATCCAGCCCACCAGGGACCACCAATTGTTAATTGGAACAATCAAAAGTCAAAGAGGAATCCAATAAGAAGCTTCTACTTCCAGTTCCCCAAAAATCTTTAAGAAAGGCTTGCAAAGTCAAGAGTTCCTAGACTCAAAGATGGAAGCTGGGACATCATTGAATGGTTTAAGTAAATTTATCTCCTGATTTCCCGGGAGAATCAGGGAAAGCAAGAAGCCATCTCTGGCTGTTTGGGGGAGCCAGTGAGGCGAGGCAAGATATCTTCAAGTTTCATTCTAAAGACTCTGGACCATGGTTGTCCCTTTATGAACTTTTGGGGGGGATCGAAAATGGGAACTTTATACTGGTTTCCTCTCTGACGTTTGATGATGGCCCCTGGTGGTGCCAGGTTTGAATATCCCGTTGGTGGACTTTGTAGTGGACCTCCTGGTGGGGCGCTCAGGTACTGAATGTGGTATACGCTTCAGGTCGGCCCCCCCAGTGACCGCGCTGCCCGTCACATAGGCGTGTTGGTCTTGGTTAACTTCCTCTGCTCGCCTCTCTCTATTCTCACTTATCCGTGTTAATTGGAGCAGAGTTGGAGTGGTCTTGCTTCCCCTCCACTGCCCACCAGAGACTTAGTGCTGCCCCTGATGCTCTCGAACAATGGAGCATTTTCTTCCCTTTCTTTGCTTCTCAATAAACCTACTCGCAAACCTCCTTCGTTGAATTCACAGTGAAAGAGCCTGGGTTATGCTGACACTCTGACCTCTGCCCGCGTTCCATGGCATGCACCGCCCCACCCCCACTCTCTCATAAATCTAATAAAACATTTAAAAAAAAAAAAAAAAAGATTGTGACCATGGCTGCCCTCGGCCTTGGGACCTGCAGGGACCACGTTCTCCTGGGCCAAGTGCATATGATTTGGCAACATCTAGATTACAGTGGTGCCTAGAGCCGACGGGTGTGGGCCGTTGGGTCACACTGCTACCCCCCTCAGGAGCAGGGCCCCTGTTTCTAACAGTCTCCTCAGAGCACTTGGTGGCCGTTCTGTCTGATGTTCCCCCCCCTTCACCCCCCCTCCCCCACACCCCCAGCCAGTCCTCCAGGTAGCTCATGTGGTTCAAGGCAGCTGCCCAGCTCTTTCTGGAATCCTCCAGACTTGCAAACTCAGCGAGTAACCATAAGCAGACCCCCCCACCCCCCAGCCACAAATGAGACCGTTGTAGAGGGGAACCACACAAATCTCTGCCCCTCCCCCCCAAGACACTTCCAAGCTGGGAACGACACAAACAATCTGCAAACACATCGGCAAAGAGAGGGTAGGTGAGATTGAAATGTCAAAAGCAACCCCATTTTGTTTTAGCTAGTTAGTTCCCGGTGCCCCACCGACCGGTCTCGGTCCTCCTCCCCTTGCCAGCCCCATCCTGCTAGTCAGAACGACCAATTATAAGCAGTTTTATTGTGCCGTGACCTCTGGTTCCATAGGTTGATATTCATTTGAACACTTGTTAGAAATGATAAGTGTTCTTCCACGAAAGACCCCCGACCAGGTAAAGACAACTAGAGGAGTTCATTGATTGGAGGAAGACTCCTTCCAGCTTAAGGAGAAAAAATTGCACTTTTGCATTTCTTAAATTCTGTTTTTTTGCTTGGACTTGGGTTTAATGAGATAGAGATGCTGTTGTGTTCTTATGCTAAGCAAGTTTTCAAATCTTCCCTCTTTCCATCAAAGCACGCAGCAGCAGTCCCTCCCTTCTGGGTTCTGAAGCCGACTACCAAGGTTCTGATGATCTCTGCAGACTTCCGTCCTGCTGGGGGGGCAGGCGGGCAGGGTCCTGATGGCCCTGCCTGGATTCTGGCCCCCTGACTGTACTCTAATGTCCCTCTTGTGATCTTTCAGCTTTTCCACGTGTTCCAAAGCAGCCCAGCCGGCTATGCGTGTCAGTTAACCTTGCAGGGTCCTCCACCACCCCCCCCCCGGGTGTCACCACAATCTCCCACCTGCAATCTGAGACCTCACCTCTCCCTGTTCAGTCTCAAAACATGTTCTTTCTGGGGCGGCAGGACCCAGCTACTGCGGCCTCTTCCTCTTCTCTTTCATCTCTGTTCCGGATGCTTCCTCCAGGGTCTCCAGAGGAAACCTCTCCCCGACCCAGCCAGCCTGTCTTCCTCTGACTTTAATCCTTCCCCAGCTTCGGGTGGGAGGTTCAAACCACCCGTGTTTCTCCTTGAAGTCTCCCAGGCCCCGCAGCCTTTCCTGACCCCAGGAGGCAAATCTCACGGCCAGAACAAAGCCAAGCCCGCCCGGGGCCTTCCAAACAGATCCACTTGCTGGCTGATCACGGCACCAGCTTTGAATCCTGCCAAAGCTCCTGTGCGAGACACAACGCAAGCCAAAGGCCGGGTCTCCTCTCTCTCCTCAGATGACCTCACCAGATCCTGCCGCTTTAAAATGCCATTCGCCGGGCAGCAGATCCGCAATTAGCAGCCCACATCCCACCTTCCCTGACCCATAGGTCCAGACGGTCACGCAAGGTCCCCCACAAGTGTCCCCTTACATGGCTTCTTCCTCACCCAGCTTCCTCCCACAGAAAAGCACCCCCAGCCACAAAGATACTGCCTTCTTCTTCCCATACCTCCCACCCATCAGCAAGTAGGTCCCAGCTCTCTCTGGAACATCCTCTGACTCTTCCAATCCCTCTCTAGTATTTGTACTGGCGCAACTCCATTGATGTCCTGCCGAAGGGCGGTCTTCTTCGAGCCTCCATCTTTCCCCTCCTCTCTAGCCAAACACCAAACACACACACAGTGCAAATGTAAAACTAGCAAACCCTCCCCCAGAGGTGCACACACACACACGCCTCTGTGGCACATACATACAAATGCATACACTATACGTACGCATGCATGCACACATACCTCTATCGCAGTCTAAGGCCACAACCTCCGATTCAGGACCCCCACACACACCCTCACCCCCACCCCTACTAAGTGCGGCAAAGAGTCAGCGGATGGAGAACACACACACATTCTCTCTAGACTGAGTGAAAAGGAACCCATTTTATTGAAATTTTGTAACAGCTTTTACACTAGAAAATTTTAGGGCAAAGAATGCTGTACCTGCAGACACCCATGTATCCTCTTAATCAGCAGGAATCACCTTCAGGATAAACATTTTTTAAGAACCTAACCCATTGTTTGAGAGTAAAACACAAACAGATCCTTATCATACAGTAACATATATTCCTCTCAGTTCCTCAGTCTCCCCAAATCTATTTTACAACGTCCCACCAGTCACAGGGTCCAAGTCTATATTGTTGTAATTGCATTTAACAAAGACTTCATTTGAGATTTAGTTAAAATACACCGAGGTCGAGCTTTTTTTTAATTTGTCTTTGGATTTTTAAAAAAATTTTTTTATTATTTATTCAATTGTGCGTGTATGCGTGTGTGTGTGTGTGTGTGTGTGTGTGTGTACACGTGTGTGTAGAACCACTGACGAATTCGGGAACCACCATGGACACCTCCACCTCCTCCTTGTTTACTCTGCCTGGGATTCACAGACTCCGCCCTGCCAGGACCAGAACCGCAGGCCGCCCCCCCCCCCCCCGCTTCCGCCCGGCGTCTATATGTGGGGTCTAGGATCCGAACTCAGGACCTTCTGCCTGCAAGGCGAGGCTTAACCCCTGAGCCACCTCTCCAGCCCCTGTCTTTGGATTTTTTTTTAATTAATTAATTTATTTATTTATTCAATTGTGTGTGTGTGTGTGTGTGTGTAGAACCACAGGTGAATTCGGGAACCCGGCGTCTATACGTGGGGTCTGGGATCCGATTTTTTAAAAGGAAACACGTTTTTAAGTAACTATGAGTGTGTTATGTCTATTATACATTTTTGTAAATGGTAAAGGTGAATCTGTTAAAGGGGACACATGTTATACATTAATTTTTTCTTCTTGAGGATACCAGATTTTGGCTGTCATCATATAAACTGGCCTATATTAGGTCATAATGATAGGAATTATATTAGGATTTATTTTATTTCTATTTTCCATTAACTCACGTGCTCTATAAGAATAGTTGTGTACTAATTCTAGGAATTATTTTATTACTATTTTTTATTAACTTATGGGCTCTATAGGAAATAGTTGTATGCTGATTCTAATGAACACATGGCATAGTCTCATATTTATAGAATTTCTGAATTAGTTTAGCAAGAGTCATATTTTTGAGAGAGTTTTACCCACCTATGTTTTAAGACTCTTGAAGTTGTTCTCTAATTTCTTTGAAATCAGCATATACATTCTGGCTAACAAGTCTACTTATTGTGTATGACTAGACATGAAATCTCTAGTTAGAATTTAATTTAAAGTTAAAAGTAGGCTTGGTTCTTATTTAGGAAACAAAAAGAGTTAAAGCAAATTTACTTGATATCTCCAGTTCTGAAAGCAGGAACCTAGTTCATCCTGGGGAAAAAACAAACAAACAAAAAAGAGACCTAGGAATAGATAGGAGGTGGCCCAATCCACAAAAGAGGAAAGAATTCATCTGTGAGAGATAGGGGGCTCGCCTAATCCACAAAAAGAGAGGAACTCTGTCAGAGATAAGAGGCAGGACTGGAAGGGGAAGTGGTTCTTAGCAACCGCTCAGGGCCCTAGCAACTGCCCATTCCAAAGAGCAGGCTGCATACGTTTCATATCTTTATTATTTGTTCCAAAATAAGCCATGTCCTGTTTCCAGAAGATGCTTCCCTGAAGCTTTCTTCCCCAAGTTGGGACCTCATCTTACCAGCTTGGTTGGTACAAGACGTGACATACCTCTCTCTCCACATGTACACGCAGCCACATGCATACCACACACACACATGCAAACCCTAAAGTACAGTAAAAACATGAAAAAGTCATAAGACAGAGAGCTGACACTTGTCATTCTCTCTGAGAGGCCGAGGCAGGAGAATCACAAGTTGAAGGCCAGATCTATATAATAAGACCCTGCTTGAAGAGGATAAAATAGTCCCATGCCTGTGATACCAGTACTCGGGGGTGGAGACAGGAGAATTGGGAGGTCAAGGTCACCCATGGCTCTATAGCAAGTTTGAGGACACCCTGGGATATATGAAACCCCATCTTACAAAAAAGAAATACAGTTAAGTGTTGTCACATCCTGACTTACACCCCCCCCCCGAAAACACTGGGATACTCTACCTCACATCTAGAACAAAACTCTGGCCATCACTAGCAAAATTCCAGATGTCTCAGAATGTGGCCAGGCTCCTGCCGTGATTCTCCCCATTGCTTCCACGCCTTCCTCTCCATCACGCCATGCTGTCTCCACCTCAGGGCCTTTGCACCTGCTGCTTCAGCTTCCCTCTGTCTAAGATAGTCTTACTTATCTCTCTCACAGCTGACCATTTCTTCCCATTCAGGCCACTGTGTAAACCACCCCTCCTAGCTGAGGTCCTATGTTCTACCATCTAGGGCAGCTCGTGGCACACGGTGGATTATTTACTCGAGAGGCTTACTTATTTAGGCACACTGTCATTATTCCTGGCCCTAAGTGTGTGTGTGTGTGTGTGTGTGTGTGTGTGTGTGTGAGAGAGAGAGAGAGAGAGAGAGAGAGAGAGAGAGAGAGAATAGAGCCAAAGGATCTGTCTGGCTGAGCTGGGTGGAGCCTAAATGGAAAGCCAGAGAGCAGTAGCGCCCCCTGCAGGAGAAAGACTCTTCACTATGTGTGCAGCCCAGAAAGTAGAAGTGTGTGTGTGTGTGTGTGTGTGTGTGTGTGTGTGAGTGTGTGTTAGAGAGAGACAGAGAGGCACTACCGTGATGCAGGACAGAACTCCTGCTTAATGTCGTCCCATCCAGGCCTCACCCCCCTCGCCATGTGCCTTCTGCTCTTGGAAAGGCCTCGCTTCCAGAACAGCCCCTTCTGCAGCTTGGGGGCAGCAGAGACCAGCTGTGTCTTTAACAAAAAGCCAGTGTAGTAAAACCAAAGGAATCTGGGAGCAAATCCCCCTGGTTTGTTTTGCAGGGGCCTGACTCATCCATCTTCCCTCCTAACCTGCTCCGTGCTGTTAGTTTTGCTTCCTCCCAGAACAGAATTTGGCTTTCTGATAGCATCTGTTCTACGCAGGATGTCCCCAAACATTAGCTGTAATGAGTTGGAAGTGACACAGTTGGAATCTTGAAGATGTCAACACCAGATGCCAGGCCCTCGGTGTGGCCCTCTGAGGGCACGAGGTCAGAGCACAGCGCTGAAGTGTTCCTAGAAGCCACCCATCCAACACACTCGGTGGCATGCCCAGGTGCAGCAGGCTCCGCGTGGGTGCTGGGAAGACAGTACCCTACCTTCATGACACCGTGATGACTGGTTACTGAAGGGAGCCTGAGGGTCATCAGAGAAGAGCTCCCGCCCCTACCCATGAGCTGAGCCATCCCTGGGGAGTGGAACAACAAGGAACTTAGACTCAGACAGCCCCTCCCCCTCCCCCCATGGCCGAGCTCAGGCTCCTGAGTGCAATTTCATTTTATTTTTTAATTATTTTTTGGGGGGAAGAGGGTCTCATTTAACCCAGACTGGCCTTGTACTCAATATATGTGAAGACTTGAACCTTGAACTCTTCATATGTGTGGTGTGCTATATGTGTATGTATACGGTCATATGGATGTGCATGTTGATATGGGTGTGGGTGTGTGTGTATCACTGAGTAGCTTCCTCAGTTACTCTCCACATTATTTTTATAAGGCAGGTGTTCTCGAACCTGGAACTCACTGTTTGGCTAGGTTAGCGGGCCAGCAAGCTTTAGAGATTCTTCTGTCTTTGCCTCTTTGCTCCCTAAGGGCTAGGGGAAATCATAGTTATATACTTCTGCACCCAGCTTTTTATGGATGTGCTGGGGATCATCAATGGTTAATACTGGCCATTAACTTGAAGAACCTAGAATCACCTAGGAGACAAGCCGGTAAGCACACCTGGGAGGGGTTATTTAGGTTAATTTAGGTGGGAAGACCCACCTTAATTGCGGTTGGCACTATTCCATCAGCTGAGATCCTGGACTGAACAGAAAGGAAAAGGTGGACTGAGGGGCAGTCATTGTTCTCTGTTTTTGAGTATGGATGCATTGTGACCAGCCTTCCAAGCTCCCAATGCCTTGACTTCCTCCCCAGGATAGATTGTATCTCCTTGAACCATAAGCAGAAATAAACCCTTCTTTCCTTGACTTGCTTCTTGTCGGGTAGTCTGTCACAGCAATGAGAAAAGCAACGGACAAAAAAATACCAGGAGTGGGGTTGTCATGATAACCTGGTCCTGTGGCTCTTAGGTATTTGAAACTGGAGGGATGTGAAAATACCTTGGAACTGCGGCTTAGGAAAACCATAAAATGCTAGAAGCAGAGCTACATGGGTCATTTCTTGAGTATTAAAAAGATTAGAAGGCCAAGAGAGATGCAGATGTGGAGGCCAAGCTCATGAGGTTTCAGAAGGGAACAAAGACTCTATCGTGGACTAGACTAGCAGCCATTCAGGTTATATTCTGGTTGCACTCTTCCTGTGTCCTGAGAGCTTGAAAGAAACTGAGCTTGAAGGCAATGGATTGCAATTCAAGGCAGAACAGTACTCATTCTCATTCAGGTCTCAGTAGACAAGAGCAACAGGAGTGGCAGAAAGATACTAAAAATATGGATTTTAGGAGGAAAGGAGTGTGAGTTTAACTTTATAAACAAGGCACGTTTGAAAGTAGCAGTTGTTGTTACAGAGATCAATGACAGAGGGAACTGATACTTGTCCTAGGGGAACGAAAAGGCTGTCCCTAGGGTGAGACCCTGCCCATGGAAGACTCCACTTTATGAAAATGAAAACTCACCAGAGATTGTTACCAGCTCTGCTTGAAAACAAATACCCAGGAAAGTGTTTAACTGTCCAGGGTCAACATACAGAAATGGAAATAGTTGTGATCCCAGGGGACTAAGCTACATTGTGAGCTGGCAGCAGAATCTGGCTGTGTTGTCCATGTGGTACCGGTTTCCCAGGCATGAAGGGGTCTTGCTCGTGGTTTCAGAGAGAGAGGCTGCAGCTAGCAATGTGTGAAAGCATCAGTGTCCCTACCAGGAAGCCCTTAGAGGACATTGATGTTGAGAAGGTAAAGCCCAACTTGCAATGGAGACCCAGGATGCTGGAGGTACCGAGATCATGTGGGATATGTGCTGAAGAAAGCTTCAGGCATGAAGTGGAACCAGCCCGAGAGAGAATCTACATGGGTTACGTGCAGCAGCGTTGGCACCTAGTGACTCCATCACAAGCCCCAGGTGCCAATCATAGAATGGCAGGGTTCGCTCTTTGCCCTGCTAGAGTTTGATTTTGCTTTGGCCTGATCATTCCTTGTTTAGTTCTTCGATTTGGGGATGTTTACTCTATGCCATTATATATTGGAAATGTGGAACTCGGTTTTGATTTTATAAGAGTTCATAGTTAAGAAATTGTCCAGAGTCTCAGATGAGACATGGACTGTCAGAATTGTTAAAGACTATGGGAACTTTGGAAGTTGGATTGTATTTTGCATTTACCAGGTGAACATGAGACTTTTGGGACAAGGGGTGGAAGGTTATGGCTTAAAAGTAATGTGTTTGGGGGTCAAGTTGACAAGTGATGGAGCTATGATGGTCCGTGCTAATTGTCACCTTGGTAGAATCTAGAATCACCAAGGAGACAAGCGTCCAGACACACCTGTGAAGGATTGGTTAGCCTTCGGGCATGCCTGTGGGGGATTGTCTGGATTAGGTCAATGGAAGTGGGAAGACCTGCCCCCTACAGGCAGTACCATTCTGCCTGCACTTGAGCTCTGGACAGATGAAAAAGAGAAAGTGGGCTGGAGAGGTGGCTCAGGGGTTAAGCCTCCGCCTTGCAGGCGGAAGGTCCTGAGTTCGGATCCCAGATCCCACGTATGGACGCCGGGCGGAAGCGGGGTCAGCCTGCGCTTCGGGTCCTGGTGGGGCGGAGCCTGTGAATCCTGGGGCAGAAGAAGGTGGAGGCGTCCATGGTGGTTCGCGAATTCGTCCGTGGTTCTACACATACACATACACACACACATGCGCGCGCACACATACACACGCATATGCACACAGTTGAATTAATAATAATAAGAAGAAGAAAAAGAAAAAGAGAAAGTGAGCTGAACACAAGCTTTGGCAGCTCTCAGCTTCCTGACTGAGGATGAGCCGTGACCAGCTGCTTCAAGCTCCTCCTGCCTTGACTGCTCCACCATGAGAACTATGGGTCAGTGTTTTATTATAGCAACAGAAAAGAAATCAAAGCACTAAGTCCTTTGGAGCCTAGAAGACGGACGTGGAGCCACAGGATTTATTGTTTGCCCTGCTGGGTTTTGGTCTTACTCTTGTCTCATTGTTTCCTGCTATGCCTCCCTTCTTCTTTTGGGATGGGAGTATTTACTCTGTGCCTTTGTATACTGATGACAAGAGGAGACACATTCAGGGTGATATCGCTGCATTTGCATATTGAAAGTATTGAATGTTACGGGGTTTTGGGTTAAGAGGTTGCCTTGAGTCTCAGAAGAGGCTGGACTTTTAAACTAGCAGAACTCACAGTGTCCTCTGATACACACATACAGATAGATAGATAGACAGATAGATAGATAGACAGACAGACAGACAGACAGAAAGATAGATAGATAGATAGATAGATAGATAGATAGATAGATAGATAGATAGATAGATGATAGGCAGACAAAATTTAAAAATAGGTCTGGGAAGATGGCTCAGGGGCTAAGACTCTGCCTCACAAGCAGAAGGTCCTGAGTTCAGAACCCAGATCTCACATTAAAAAATACCAGGAGGGAACAGCAGCAGCCTACACTTCTGCCCCTGGTGGGCAGAGCCTGGGAAATCCCAGTATGAAGCAAGAAGGAGGTAAAAGAAATCCAGGATGATTCCCGAAATCACTCTTGGTCCTCCACAGAGACACACAGTTCTCTCTCTCTCTCTCTCTCTCTCTCTCTCTCCTCTTTCACACACACATACACACACACACACACACACACACACACACACACTAAATGAAGGAATAAATAAAGTTATAATTAAGAATAAACCGGAAGAACTGCACGCACGCACACACACACACACACACACACACACACACACACACACTAAATGAAGGAATAAATAAAGTTAAAATTAAGAATAAACTGGAAGAACTGTTAAAAACTAAGAGAACTATTTGGAGTCACTGCATTTTGCACTGTGAGATGACCATAAGCCTACGGGACATAGGTGATAATTTAGAAGTGATATGTTTGGAGTCCAGGTTAGGAAGGTTAATATTGACGGTTAATCTAACAGGTGCTAGAATCATCTAGGAAGCAAGCCTTGTAGGTCTTTTGTCATAGCAATGATAAAAGTAACGAATACAGGATCTTTCCTGACAGAGCATCTCTCCAGCAGGGACCTTGATTCTCTCTCTACCTCTCAAATCCTGGGATTATGGGTGTGTGTGCCATCACATTTGGGTTTATGTGGTACTAGGAATCAAACCCAAGGCTACTTCCATGTTGGGCAAACTCTCTACCAACTGGTCTAGCTCCCCAGCCTACCTGAGTTTATAAAGGGAGCCAGCAAAACTTGCTAATGAGCTCCCGTGAGAACAAAGTAAGACAAAACGGGAAGTTGTCCACTCCTGGCCCAGCACAAATGGCCTGGAATCCATTAGCACAGGTGCAGCGAGGGCCGCCAGGCAATCTCCTGAAGGGCACAGGTCTTCCCCTGGGCTGAGTTCTGTCTAGAACCTTCACAGCTGCCCTCCCCAGGGAAAGAACAGCCAGCCACCTTGGGCCCTCGGGGCTGGATATAATGAAAAGTTCTGGCAGGAAGCAGGGCACCTGGGAATGCATTGATAGGGAACAGTTTCCTGTCACAGTGCCCCCTTCTAATCCCAGTGCCCTTCTCCGGACATGCCCAGTGCTCTCTAGAAGAGCTTATTGCCCTAACAACAGGCCTGGTTGGTAACTGCCAGTGCTGTGCCTGCTGCCAAAGCCGAAGCCCCCAGCTGCTGTGGATTCCCTCTCCCGTGACTCCCAGAAGGCTTGGGACAGTACACCGGAAGGAGACTGGCTTCTGATGGAAGGTTTCAGGGCTTCCCCACCTGGGTGTGCCTGGAACAGGAAGTCCCCATCATAAAGAGTCAGCGAAGGCCCCAGCTGGATCTTTAGGGGAAGGGGACAGGCTGGCTTCATGTCAGTGTATTGTCTTAGATGCCTGAAGACACTGGAGGAGACAGATCGGGTCAGGCAACACTTGGGGGTCTGCTGATGGTCAGCCTCAGTATGGTAAACCCTCTTCAACATGTTCTTTTCTTATGCTGTGTGTGTATGTGTGTGTGTGTGTGCGCGCGCGCGTGTGTGCGTGTGTGTGTGTGTCCTTGTGTAGGCCAGAGGTCAATGCTGGATGCCTCCCATAGTTGCTCTCTTGGACCCTTGCATGCTGGTCAAGCAGCTATGCTATTGAGCTACAATCCCAGTCCTCACACTATTTTTGAGGCAGGGTCTCTCGCCAAGACCTTGGAGCTTGCTAATTCCACTAGACTTGGCTCAGCCAATGAGCTCCAGTAATCACTCTGTCTATCTCCATCTTATCAGAGTTGGGAATATAGACAGCCATCACCACACTCGGCTCTTTATGTGCGTAACAGGGATCTGAACGCAGGTCCTCGAGCTTGAGTGGCAAGCACTGAGCCACATTCCTTCCACTGCCCCACCCCTCCCCCAGTTCTTTTATGAACTCTAACAGAGACTTTAGACTTCAACTGTATTCTCCCAAAATGGCACACACACTTTGTAAACATAATTTGAAATGTAAATATTGTGTAAGAGTTATGAATCCAAAAAACTAAAACCAGAGAGGGAAAGGGAGAGGGAGAAGGAGGAGAGGAAGAGAGAGGAGGGGGAGAAGGAGGGAGAGAGGGAAGGGAAGAAGGAGGGGGAGGGGGAGAGGAGGGAAGAGATTACATCTAATAATCTCATGAGGCAGAGGCAGGAGGACCACCACAAATTCGAAGCTAGCCTGGGGTACATAATGACTTTCTGGCAAACTTGGGCTACAAAGTGAGACCCTGTCTCAAAAGAAAAGGAGAAGTAGAAGGAGAGGAAGAGGAGGAAGAGGGAGAGCAGGGAGAGGAGAGGAGGGGGAGAGAAGAAGAAGGACGACAGAGGAGGAGAAAAGGAGGCTGAGGAAAAGAGGAGAGGAGGGAGAGAAGGTGAGGCGAAGAAGAAGAGAGGAGGGAAACGAGAAGGAGGAGAGGAGGAGATGGAGCAGGAGGAGAAAGAGGAAGGAGAGGAGAGGTGGCGCAAGGATGGAGGGCAGGCCGACCTGCTGGAGGAGAGCTGCGCCCTCCCCTGGCCTCCCTCCCTCGTCCCGCCAGCGGATCTGGGCCCGGGTGACCCCGAGGCCGCGTCTCAGCG
Source organism: Typhlomys cinereus (assembly GCA_023101885.1). Lineage (NCBI taxonomy): Eukaryota > Metazoa > Chordata > Mammalia > Rodentia > Platacanthomyidae > Typhlomys > Typhlomys cinereus. The sequence continues at coordinate 4,226,442 of JALPQD010000172.1, read as the reverse complement.
GCAGCAGCGCCGGCCTTGCGCGGGTCGGGCCAGGGGGCGGGCGGGGATCGCGCAGGCCGGGCCCGCCCTCCTCCCCCTCTGTGCGCCCCCGGGTGTCCGGCTGACGCCCGCCGTGCGCAGCTCCTCCCCGGGCCCGGCTCCGCCCGCGCCAGGCCCGTTACTCGGCGTCGGGGCCGCCGGGAGCCGCTGCCATGGGCCGGGGTCGGCCGGCCGATCGCGGGCCGAGCAGCTCGGTTCCCGCCGCGCCGGTGCAGCCGGAGCCGCCGGAGCCGCCGGAGCCGCCGCGCCGCCGCGCCCTGGCGCTGCTCGGAGCCCTGCTGGCCGCCGTGGCCGCCGCCGCCGCCGCCCGGGTCTACGCTCGCCTCGCCGACGCGCAGGCGGCCGCGCGCCAGGTCGGCGGGGGCCGGGGACGCGGCGGGACCCCGCGGCGGGGGTGGGAGGAAGTGGGGTGCTGGCGGGCCGGAGACCGAGGGGGCCGGGAGGCGGCGACAGGACTGCCCGGGGACACGCACATGCAGGGGGACAAAGGCAGAGAGCGAGGTTCCGATGGGGAGACCCCAGGAAGGGGGTCTGCGGAGGCCGGGGCTGTGGCCTGCGGCGAGGGGACAGTGGCCAGGGCGGAGCCGTGTGGAAGAGGTTGGGTGACGCGCTGGATGGACCCACGGTGTGAAACGGGGACCAGCGGCGCCTGTAAAGGGAGCAAAGGATTCTGGGACTGATCGGAGGGGGGCGTTTGAACAAATGGACAGGGAAGTCCGGAGGTGGTGGCAGGAGGCTGGTGCGAGCTGCCGTATCCGGAAGCAGCTGTCCGCTGGGGACAGGGAGGTCGGGAGCATCCCGCTAGGGCTCAGTCCATGTACTTCCTCGCCCACAGGAATCAGCGCTGAAGGTCCTGGGGACAGATGGCCTCTTTCTCTTTTCCTCCCTGGACACTGACCAGGATATGTACATCAGCCCGGAGGAGTTCAAACCCATTGCTGAGAAGCTGACAGGTATTAAAGAGGCCCCTGCCCGGTACTAGAGTCGTCCTGTGCGCCCCCTTCCCCCCTACTCCCCTTGCAGACACTTTCTGATTGGTGGTGGTGAGCTGCTTTGGCAACCACCGGTCGGCTCAGGTTTGTGAGCCCCTATGGCTTGAAGGGAACACTTCATTAGGTTACCTTTCCACCTGGCCTTTGCCTGGGGGGATGGAACGGGTCCTGATGCTGGTGGTGTGGGAGATGGAGGTGCAAGCAGGTTCATCTATTTGCCCAGGGTGGCATGTAGAGAGCCAGGTTAGATGCCAGCCAGGCTCTGCTCTGGCTTTTAGGATTGACGACCAGAGGTGTGTGCAGTGGCCAATAAACAGGTGTTCACTAAATGGCAGCCACCCGTCACCGCTGGATTGAAGCTGTCCAATTCCTAACCTTGCCTACTGTCCAGTTTTGTAATCAAAACGGTTTGCTTTTGCGGAAAATGAAGGTCGGAACACCCTGATGAGTTACAAAACATCTTTCTCATCTTTCCCCTGCCCCCTCACACAAACTCCGGCCCTGGCCCTTTTCCTCCAACTTCTTTTTTCTTTTTCAGGTCCTGGGAAGTGAACCTAGGACCTAACACTACTACTTTATCACTCTACCACTGAGTTACATCCCTACTCCCCCCTATTTTGAGTATGTGTGTGTATATTGTGCGTGGTGTGCAGGAACATGAAGATGTGCATATACGTGTGACTAGAGGTCAGAGGTCAATATCAGGTGTCTTTCTCAATAGCCTTCTGCTGTGTTTACTGAGACAGACTCTCTCACTGAACTCTTCCAGCCAGCCACCTTCCTCTGGGGAATCTTTGTCTTTGCCTCCCAAGTGCTGGGGTTACAAGATGGGCTGCCGTACTCCTCAGCATTTACGCTGGCACTGGGATTCCAAATCCTCGTCTTCAAGCTCCCGTAGCAAGCTGCGCGCTGAGCCGTCTCCCTGCTCCCTTTAGCTCTCTTTTTATTTTGAAGCAGGATCTCACTAAGATGCCCAGGATATAGACTCCATCCAGGCAGGCCTCCCACTTGCAAATCCTCCTGCCTCATTATTCCCAGTCTCCTCCGACTTCTTATATTTCTCAATTTTTTTAAATCTTGGGTACCCAGCTGGTAGCAGTTAGGGATAAATGAAAGAGGCAGAGGATGAAAAGCCCAGCTGCTCTCAGGAGCAGGGTCAGCCCAGTTCTACCCTAGTACCACTTGAGCTTACTTTTTGTGGGGGTGAGGGATGGGCAGGAAGATCGGTCCCTTGCTGGACTAGTGCCTGCGGCCACTGCTAAGAGAGGTCAAGTGAAGATGCCCCGGGCTGTCTGTCAGTGTCTCTGTGCGGGTGGCAGGTGCCCCGGGCTGTCCCCTCGGGCACTGCCCTCACCTCTCCCTCTGCAGATGCTTCTTGGGGCATCCTCTAGAGACCTCTGGGTCTTTTTTTTTTTTTTTTTTTTTTTTTTTTGGCTACAAAACCAGAGTTCCTTTGTAATGATATGTCAGCAAAGCTTGCTGGGCTGAGAGCACTTCACATGTTTTTTAAATATAAATTTCCATGGGAGAAAGGATTTCTCCACTGCCTCTGGGTTTGGGAGGGCAAATAAGGAGTCACTGGGAGAATTCAAATGGCAAAAATCCCAGGCAAATAACAGAATCTAAGAAAGAAATAGGAGCAAACCGTTCTCTCTGTTACAGAGAGCTACAGGTATATTTAATTTTCAGCTTTACACTTTGAAATTCTTCCAAACTAAAGTGAAAAATGTTACTTATAATTCAGTAAATAACACTTTTGTATGTGTGCCGCCTGTGCTGTATGCATGACCATGCATATCCACACGTTTGTTGCATGTCAGTTGTGTGTAAGTATGCATACCTGTGCGTGCAAGAGGTTAGGGGAAGAGACCTGTGTCCTGCTGTATTACTCTGCAGCCTTTTTATTGGAAATAGAATCTCTCACTGAACTCAGCTAGCAGCCAGTTAGCCTTTGAACGCCTTGTCTGTGTCCCCTTCAGGGCTGGGGTTACAAGCCCAGGCCATACCTGGGTTTTTACATGGATGCTGGGATCTGAACTCAGGTCTTCATGTTTGTGCAGCAAATGCTCTTTTACCCAGTCAGTCATCTGTCCGTGCCTCAGAAAATAACACTTGGGGAAAAAAAGACTATTATATGTCATTTTTTATTATTGTTGTTTTGTTTTGTTCTTGTGACAGTCTCATGTATTATTTGAAGTTGATTTCTAGCTCTCTATGTAGCCAAGAATGATCTCAAACTTCTGGTCTTCTTGCTTCCACCTCCTGAGTATAGATTTACAGACTTTGGCATCACTCTTAGCTCAGAAATATATCTAGAACCATTTTTGTGTGGTGCTGGCAGATTGGGCCCAGGACTCCATGCATGCTTGGTAAGTCCTTTCTCTACCCTCTGAGCGACATGTCTAGCCTCCAAATCTTGTATTTTTGCTTTGTGGAGCCAGGGACCAACGCCATCTTGCCCCCTCCCTCTTTTAAACAGACAAGGTCTCTTGCCACCTCAGCCTCCTTAGTAGCTTATAGGCACTTACCACTGCATCTAGCTAAGGTGAGTATTATTCTAGTGGAAGTGGAATGTAGAGGTACTGAGGATTAGGTCTCACATATGCTAGGCACGGATTCTGCCACTGAGTTATGCCCTCTTTTGCTTTTTACTAGAGATTTTTTTATTGAGATAGAGTCTCACTAGCCTTTAGCACACTCTGTGACTCAGGTTAGTCTGAACCTTTGATTCTCCTGCCTTTCAGGTAGCTCAGATTACAGGTCTGCACCACAAGGCCCAGTTATTCTTCCTACTGACCTGTGATATGACTAAAGTTATTGGATAAGCAAGACAGACTAACAAGCATGTTCTTCTCTCTCCTTTCCTCAAAGATTCTAGATTGTTATTTTAAAAGTTTTGGTCTGGGGTGCTGGAAAATGGCGCAGAGGTTAAGACTCTCACAAACAGAAGGTCCTGAGTTCAGATCCCAGGTCCCATTAAAAATAACAGATGGAAATGGTGGTCGCCTGCACTTCCGGCTCTGGTGGGCGGAGCCTGGGAAATCCCAGCCCCAAACAAGAAGGAAGTAGAAGCAATCCAGGATGATTCCCGAAGTCACCCTTCCACAGGGACACACAGTGCCCTCTCTCTCTCTCTCTCTCTCTCATACACACACACACACACACATACACACACTAAATAAAGTCTAAAAAAAGTTTTGCACTGGGGAGATGGCTCAGAAGCCTTTGCCTCACAAACAAAAGAACCTGAGTTTGGATGCCCAGATCCCACATAAAAATGCCAGGCAGATATGGCGGCAGCTTGTAACCCTGGCCCTGGAAGGCAGAGCCTGGGAAACCCCAGAGTAAAGCAGTAAAGAGACAGAGCAACCCAGGATGGCTCCTGCTGTCACCCTTGGGCCTCCAGCAGCCCACGCGCTCAACGTGCCCTCTTGTACACCCCCCCCACATACATGTATACATGCGCACACACCAAAGAAAAAATAAATAATTTTTTTTTTACAGTTTCACTGGCAGGTACCGTGACACGTGCCTGTAGTCCCAGCACTCAGGATGCAGAGCCCTGAGGATTGACATAGACTCAAGGCCAGCCTGGACCAGATGAGACCAGCCCCGCCAAAGCCTAGTGTGACCGATTGACTCAGATGTGCAGTAAGAGAGACAGAAAGCACGCTGTGGTGCATATGCGAAGTCAGAGGGCAGCTGTCAGAAGTCAGGTCTTTCCTTCCACCATGGGGCTCTGGAGATCAAACGCAGGTCTCCAGGTTTGCACACAGGTTTGCCCACCCGAGCGCGATCTTATGAACAGGGGTCACAGCAGAGTCCTTCTGGAGTGTTAATTAAAAGGACAGTTTCCTAACCCCTGGGGGTTCCACTCAGTGATGGAAGTGGGTACTGGGCAGCTGCAGTGCAAAGAGGCAGCCTGGATACTGCTCATGACTTGGGTCATGAGCTGTCCTGTGATGCCCGGTCAGCCTGGCATTATCTGTGCACCTGGACCAATCCAGACAGCCAGGAAGACGCCGCCTAGTGGCTGCATTCTGTAGCAGGCTCATCGATGATTTGAGAGTCCATTTCTGACCCCTGCAGCAGGAAAGATGGAGGTGCTTTGCATTCGGCAGGAGAGCCGAGAAGTGGGCTGCAGCGCTCCTGCAGGGGGCCATGCCAGCCAGAAGAACAGGGACATGTCGTTCTTGCCACCGCCTGCGTTGCTCGTGACACCAGAGCTAGACTGATTGCTTCTCGCTTTTGCTCTCTGCTCAGACTTCCTGGACTGAGCCCCTCTCCGTCCTCCCAATTAGACGATGGGCATGACGGTCATGAATCCAGCGAGTTACAGGCCTGGCTTTGAGTTGCTCACGACCACTAGGAATCAACTTTGCTCTTCTACTCTCTGGTTGTAAAATGAAGTCGCTCTTAACGTGCTCTGCCTCCTGCGGCCATTGCAGGAAGTGAAATCCGCTACACATTGTTCGTTACTGTGGTGACGGTTACCTCCCATCCCAGTTCCATACCTGGCGCCCCTAATCCCAGGGCAGGGTCTCTGCAGCCACCTGTGTTCCTTAGGGTCAACTCCAGTGACCACCTACGAGGAGGAGGATCTGCCCCCAGGCCCCAGCGAGGAGACACTCACCATAGAAGCCCGATTCCAACCTCTGCTCACAGAAACCATGACCAAGAGTAAAGATGGATTCCTAGGGGTGAGTCGGGGCAGGATGACCCCACGAGTGGTCATCAGATGGCAAGTGGGCATGCAAATAACCGCTCTTCTTCCTCTTTCCTTCCTGTCAGCTTCTGTCTGTGTGTGCACAGTGTCTACGAGGCTGACCAGCCCTCCAGTCAGTAGAGTAGGGGAGAGAAACATGGGGAGGGCCAGGAGGGCTTCTTGGAGGCCGTGACATCTGGCAGAGGCCAACCCCGGGGGCAGGAGGAGGCATTGCAGGAAAGCGGAGCCCTGGAGATGCAGCTGCCCCCTTGTAATGGCTCCTTTCTGCCGAGCTCTTAGCTCAGAGCCTCTAGCAGATTCTTACTGGCAGGTGCTCTGTTGAAGTCCAGCAAACTGTAGCTGAGGTTCAGCCCTGGCAGCTGAGGGAAGGAAAGACCCACGAGAGGGGGGAGGGAGAAGCAGCTCTCCCCCACTTCAAGGCCCCGGGGACAGAGCGAGCCCATCGCAGGACACAGGGCTGACCCCGCTGCCCGCCGCCCTCCCTGCCATCAGCTCCTCTCGACTGCCTGTGTTCCACCCGCCCTTCCCCCTTCTGACTCTCTAGCTTGCTTCCCACCCGCTCCTCTCTGCTGTCCCCTGGGTCAGGAGCAGCCTCGGCTCGGTGCCTGGCCCTCGACTTTCTCGGTGAAACGCCGCTTTAGCTGGAGCAAGAGTCTCAGGTAGAAAGGTGCCAGGCTAGTGTGGCTGGACTAGGGCCTGTTGCAAGGGCTGAACCAGGGACAGGGAGATAAGGTGCCAGATGCCCATAAGGTCCCTTTGCTTGGCTTGGCCTTCTTTCTGCAATAGCAAACTACACAGCAGGTTATCAGACGAGAGTCGCCTCCTCGGCTTCTTGTTCTCAGTTGGTAACCGTTACCTGGGTTTCTGGAGTAAGAGGAAAGAAAGGGGCAGATGTGCTTGCTGGTGTGTGTGTGGGGGGGGGACAACAGGGAGGTATCGGTGACCCTCAGGTCCTGGCTGGGGACCTTGGCTTGGCAGTCCACTTGTCCAGGTTGGGACTGTAGAGGGGCGTGTGTCTTGTGGAGATCGCTCTGGTCACACGGCATTCAGGTGCAGAGGGCATGTCCCATAAACGGATACACACTCCAGGTTGACCTTTCAGAGCAAGGCCAGGGGTGGGAACCTGTCTAGAAGATGAGTTCCCAAGGCCAGTAATGGGGAGGTAGGATAGCACCCCATTCCTGGAGGAGCCAGGACAAGGGCTCATCCTTGCCTGCTGCCGGAAGCTGCCCCACATTCTCCCCCCACCTCCGGCTCCCGCAGCCTCTCTCCTCTGTTACCATGGAGGTGGGGAGGGAAGGAAAAGCCTGTGGTTCTTCAAGGACCAGCAGCTTCCTGGGGGCCGAGCGTCCTGGGAAGGGACAGTCCTGGTGGTGATGCTCGGTGGGCCCCTGGGGCCTCTCCCTGCGTCCACAGGGTCAGGGAGGACGGTCGCACGAGGGACCATGCACAGCACCCTGCTGTCCCAGTGTCCAGCCTCTGAGTGTCAGGCGCTGTGCAGACAGCCCTGACTTCTAACCCATTCTCCCGCCTGAGTGTTCCTTAGCCGGAGGAAGAGGCGCAGAGAAAGGCCTTCCCCAGGGACCCAGCGGGTGGGACAGGTCAGGTGACATTTGAGGCAGGACAGCCTCTGAGGGTGACCTGCTTTTCCCTTCCCTGGGGGTCCGCTCTTGACTTTGAGAGTGTACCCACACACCACCCCATCAGACTCAGCAGGCACCCCAAACTCTGATCTAGAGAGAAGGGGATTAGGACATGTAGAACAAGATCAGTGGGAGGGGGGCAGACAGCTCAGAGCAAAGCTTGGCACCCGAGGCTTCGGATGGGACCCACGTGAGCCCAGAGCCGCATCGTCATGTCTCAGGCCCGGGCAGTCCTTCTAGCTCTCATATTCCTATCCCTGGAGGGCCTCTAGGGCTTGGGAAGGTGGAGTAAACCTCTCTCTGGCAGCACAGGGCCAAGCTCGTGGCCATGAATGGCGGGACCCCCCCTATGTTCTCTGCTCCCCCAGCTGACACTAGAGACCCAGCTTCTCCCCGCCAGGTCTCGCGTCTCGCTCTGTCAGGCCTGCGTAACTGGACCGCCCCAGCTTCACCCAGCGCAGTATTTGCTGCCCGCCACTTCCAACCCTTCCTGCCCCCGCGAGGCCAGGATCTGGGCCAGCCCTGGTGGATCATCCCCAGCGAGCTAAGCGTCTTCACCGGCTATTTGTCCAACAATCGCTTCTACCCACCGCCCCCCAAGGGTAAGGAGGTAAGGACAGCCATGTCAAGATGGAGACCCCCATCCTGTCCCAGCCTAGATGCGGCCTTCCTCATTGGTACCTGAACCAAGTCCTAAGTCCACCTCCCTCTGGACGTCCTCAGCCCCCAGTGTCCCTGGGGCTTCAGGTAGCAGATCCAGACCCCACGAGACCAGTCCCCGCCCCCTGCCGTTCCTAGGTCATCATCCACCGCCTTCTGAGCATGTTCCACCCGCGCCCCTTCGTGAAGACCCGCTTTGCCCCTCAGGGTGCCGTGGCCTGCCTGACTGCCGTTAGCGACTCCTACTACACCGTGATGTTCCGGTGAGTGGTACCCGGACCTCTGCAAGGCGCAGCCTTGGTGGGGGGAGAGCCTGGCTTGTGGCACCGTCCCCCAACTTCACCACCTCCCTCTCTGAGCCTCGGTTTCCTGATCCTTGGTTTGGGGGAGTGATGACTACCTCACAGGGCACACGAGGATGCCGTGAGAAGTATCTGGAACTTGCTTCGTTAAGAACTAGAGCTGGCTGGTGGCCAGGGTGGGGGTCATCCACACAGAGGGTCCGGATACAGGTCACACATGCCCTAGAGAAGCTGTGGCTGCTGGGGGGGGAGCGACCAGGGCAAGGCTTCCAGGGAAGGCAGCATACGACCTAGCTTCAGGGAGAAAAGTATTTAGAGGGTCTTGTGCCATCTCCCTGCTCCAAAGCCTCCCGACTTACAGAAGATAGGGTGGGAGGCTCTAGCTTAGCCAACCCTGTGCCCCCACAGGATCCACGCCGAGTTCCAGCTCAGCGAGCCTCCCGACTTCCCCTTCTGGTTCTCCCCGGGCCAGTTCACGGGCCACATCGTCCTCTCCAAAGATGCCACCCACATCCGGGACTTCCGGCTCTTCGTGCCCAATCACAGGTAGGAGCTGGCCGTGATGTGGCCTCAGTGCCTTGGTACCATCCGTCTATCCAGCTCTGGGAGCTCAGAAGTCAGGGGGCCCCAGGACCCTTCAGTCTGTGGCCCTTCCCCAGTGCTGCTGGTCAATTAGAAGAGGACACAAGTGTGAGGCTGCCCAAGGGTCCCGCCGTCTTTTTCGAGGAACTTGTCGCAGTGCTGTGGGGACTCTTACAACGTGCTCCCGCCGGCTTATGACAGGCCAGATGGACGTGTAACCCCACCCTGCTCTTGCCACCGAAGGGAAGGCCAGCAGGATCCAGACAGGATCCAGAACAGCTCCCCAGAGGAAGTGACGTCCAGCCCGGACCCTGAGGGAGGAAAGGGGGCTGTACACGGAACGGCCTGAGGAAAGACCCCACCAGAACACCGAGGGGGCTTCTGGATAGCTTGTGCCACCTGCTTGCTCATGGCCAGCCCTCCTTGACACTTCAGCAGGGATGTGATACGGGCTGGGGGCCCAGAGGGGACCCCTCCCTCAGCCTCCCCAGCCTTTCCTTACTTACATCTTGGTCTGCGAGGCTGTGGCCAGGCCCCGGCCCTTCCTGACCCCAGTTTCCTTACCTGCTGACTCCTAGCCCATTTCACCCACAGGGCACGAGGGGGAGTCTGCAAATGCTCCAGGAGGGGCTTCTGCCCTTCCTGGAGGGGCAGCGTGGGAACATGCTGGCACGCACCAGTGTGGCCCTGGGGAGGAGGGTGACCCCCGCACGCCTGCTTCAAGGTCGAGGAGGGGGTCCCTCGATGGATAACAGAGAGGGCAAGATGACAGCCAGGGTTGCCTGCTCCTGGTCTTGAGTCTGAGAACAGGCCACGCAGATGTCACCCCACAGAGATGTCACCCCATCCCATGCGCACGTCACCTGCAGTAGAGGCTATTGGTTAGCAGCCTTAGGGCGCCCCCAAGTGGCAGATCTGTAGATCACACCGACCAGGCCAGACCGCTGCTGTCTCTGGAGGCTGAAGAGCAGTCTCGTTGCTTCTGATCATCTCTCTGCTTCAAAGGGTCAGAGCAGCACCTGAATCCTGTCAAGAGCCCTTGTGAGAGGTCAAGGGCTGGTCCAGACTTTGTGGTCAGAATCCCAGTGACAGCCGTAGCCTTTCAGTGTCCTTCTGAAAATAGGACACCTGCTTGTGCTAAGCTAGATGGAGCCTGACGCTTGGCTAATGCACTCTGATGGTGATGTCACTCTGCCGTGGCCATCCCCAGGTCCCTGAACGTGGACATGGAGTGGCTGTACGGGGCCAGCGAGACCAGCAGCATGGAAGTGGACATTGGCTATATACCCCAGGTGAGCACTCAGCTGCCGGCTCCATTGTGCCCCGAGCTCCCATCGCCCACCTCTGCAGAGTAGTGGATCCTCGGACCCTCTCTCTGAGACACCCCTCACCACTGACCTCTGCCCTAGATGGAACTGGAGGCCACGGGTCCCTCTGTGCCTTCCGTGATCCTGGACGAGGATGGCAACATGATTGACAGCCGCCTGCCCTCGGGGGAGTCCCTCCAGTTTGTGTTTGAGGAGATCAAGTGGCACCAGGAGCTGAGCTGGGAGGAGGCTGCCCGGCACCTGGAGGTGGCCATGTACCCCTTCAAGAAGGTGAGACTGGGCATGAAGGTGACAGACTCCACAGGGTTGAGGCTGGGAGTTGGGGTACAGCCAGGGATGCAGGTGCTGGAACTCTGGGCACAGGGACAGCTTGGGGCACAGGAGCTGCCTTCTATCATTCTCGGCTTGGAAGATGAGCCTCTGGCTCACTACGATCCCCACTGGCCCCTCACAATGTACCCATACACAAACACACCTGAATGCATACAATTCCGCACCTGAATGCATACAGCTCCACACCACCTGAATGCATACAGCTCCACACTGCCTGAATGCATACAGTTCCGCACCGCCTGAATGCATACAGTTCCACACCACCCGAATGCATACAGTTCCGCACCTGAATGCATACAGCTCCACACCGCCTGAATGCATACAGTTCCACAGCTGAATGCATACAGCTCCACACCACCTGAATGCATACAGCTCCACACCACCTGAATGCATACAGCTCCACACCACCTGAATGCATACAGCTCCACACCCGAATGCATACAGTTCCACACTGCCTGAATGCATACAGCTCCACACCGCCTGAATGCATACAGTTCCACAACAGCAAGCAGCCGCTCACAAAGCTTCTTGTCTTGGCTTGCTCGCAGGTCACCTACCTGCCATTCACAGAGGCCTTTGATCGAGCCAAGGCCGAAAGCAAGCTGGTGCACTCGATCTTGCTGTGGGGGGCCCTGGATGATCAGTCCTGCTGAGGTAAGGGGTCCCCAGCCAACTCTAAGAACCTCACACCCTATGGGGACACAAGAGGCTGAGGGACTCCCCCGTTGGAGCTATGAGGACTTGGGCCACCTTGGGCAGGGACACTGGGGGAGGCTGTGCTGAGCCAATGATAGTAACAAGTACGGAAGAAAAGGCGCCCTCAGCTTAGCAATTTGACTAAGTGACTTTTCCTCTCTGACCTTGGTTTTTCTTGATAGAGACGGGGCGGGGGGCGGGGGGTGGGGGAAAAACTACTCACCCTGTGCAGTGAGTGATACTTATTGGTGTCAGAGTTCTTTACCCTCTGTAAAGTGGAACCCACAAATGACAGCGAAAATACTGAGAGACTAAGTTTGGGTTTCTTCTTCAGAAAGTTCACCCAAGACCTGCTGAATGGTTCTTGGTGTGTTTGCCAATGAGTTCAAAGACGAGGAGCGTAATGCTTCTGCCCTTATGTAGTCACTCAATAAACACGGGGACCTGCTGGGATAGCTACATGCTCTCCCCATGTGGTGGAGAAGCAGATGTGGGACCGGTAATTCTAAGGGTGGTGAGTGCTCCGAAAGGCCAGGCCTGGAATAGCAGGAGTGTAGCTGATGAGCCAGGCAGGTTTCTTGGAGAAAGTAACGCTGAGGCTTTGCAGGATGTGTAGGGGTTTGTCAAGTGGCAAGAGGAAAGGGCTTCTGGGTAGGAAAAAAAGTCCGTGCAAAGGCCCTGGGCACAGAGAGCTCAGTGGAATTAAGATGCTGTCTCTGTGGATGAGTGGGGGCCAGGCGGAACCTCCACTCAGTCTTGGACCACAATGCCGCTGTATTGACATCCATCCTGTCGCTCCTTCTGTATCCCGGACTGGTCTGAACTCACTGTGTAACCCAAACTGGCTTTGATCTCAAAAGAAATCCTACTGCCTCAGCCTTCCGAGAGCTAGGATCACACGTGTGAACCCCCATTCCTAGCTAGCACCTACTCTTTCACTCCGTTATCTCACCTGCGTGCAGAGTCGTTTCGCATTCCACAAGGTTTTCCTGCCCAAACAAACCAGGGTCACTGCTATAAGACAGAGAGGGCATCACGCGCTGATGCCCTCACCCTGTGCCTCACCCCGTGCAGGTTCGGGGCGGACTCTCCGGGAGACCGTCCTGGAAAGCCCGCCCATCCTCACCCTCCTCAACGAGAGCTTCATCAGCACCTGGTCCCTGGTGAAGGAGCTGGAGGATTTGCAGGTGAGCCAGGAGGATGGTCCGTGGGATGCCCCGCGATGGCGCTGGACCCTCACGTACCAGGAGGGTGCTGCTGTCTCCACAGAACAAGCAGGAGAACCCGGTCCACAGGCAGCTGGCGGGCCTGCACCTGGAGAAGTACAGCTTCCCGGTGGAGATGATGATCTGCCTGCCCAATGGCACCGTGGTAGGTCCCTCATCTCAGCCGGTCTGTACCGGTTATCCTCACTGCTGGCATAGGAATGGTGAGCAGGGGACTACAGTGGTACTCAGGGGACCGCACAGTGGGGTGCTTGGTCCAGCAGCAGAGTCAACACGTCCCTATGTGAACTGTGTCCGTTCAGGGGCCAAAGCATGGCCCAGGGGGATGCTCTGGGGTGACTACAGCTACCCTGCATTGGGAGGGAGAGAGGAGCGGTACCTTGAGGAAGGGAAAGACGGGGCCCCAGGCCCCTCTCCCTGAAGGCTGCTTACAGGCCCGGCGTTGGGGTCCAGCAGCTGTGGCAGATCAGCCGGGCCCATTTTCCGGTCCAGGAAAGCGAGGCTCAGGACGTTTGGAGACCCAGCTTTTGATAGCTGCTAATAATTCTGTGCAGCTCGTTTTGAAAGGAGGTCGCCTATGGATCCTGGGCCCTCCTGCTCTGAGGGACCACCCCATCAGTCCCAGGGTGGGCTGGGTGAACCAGGGTCTGTAGGAGCGAGCATGATGAGGGCTTTAGAGCAGGAGCAATAAGGAGCAGGAGCTGGACTTGAAGAGACAGGTCAGTGGCTGCGGGAGGAGAGGACGGACAGAAGGCTCCTGGCTCTGCTGGCCTAGGCTGGGGTGCAAATGGGTCCTAGAGGTGTTGGGGCAGCCAGGGAGGAAAGGCCTAGGGAGACACCAGAATATGTCGCTGGCTCCCACACTGCCCTGCTTAGGGTCCTGGGGTCATGAAGACAAGCAGACAGGACTTTGGAGACCCATCTCCAGGGTTCTCACTCGCCCGTCGGTTGGCTAGTCATTTCATGCATACCCATCTGCCAGGCTGCTTGCAGAAAGCCCGACTCAGCCCCAGCCTTACCTCTCTCTCTCTCTTTCTCTCTCTCTCTCACTCGCTCGCTCGCTCGCTGAAGTGACAGGAGACCAGGGGTGTGATTGAGTGTGGATGCTCTGATTGTGGTTGGGGGGGGTCTCAAGAACCGAGGCAAGGCCATCAGCAGGGCAGAGTAGAAGAAGCAAAGCATTGGCATGGGGGCTTTTCCTCAGCAGAAGCCCCCGTGTGAGCAGGGACCAAAGGGGTCTCGGTGTGACGCAGCCTGTCTGCTCTCACTTCAGAGCAAGGATGGTGGAGACCGAGGGGCCCCAGCAGACCCGGCCTGCAGCCCCCCTGGCTCTCCTCACCCAGCTTCTCCTCCAGGTTCACCACATCAACGCCAACTACTTCCTGGACATCACCTCCATGAAGCCTGAGGATGTGGAGAACAACATCCTCAGCTTCTCGTCCACTTTCGAAGACCCGTCCACGGCCACCTACATGCAGTTCCTGAAGGAAGGGCTCCGGCGCGGTCTGCCCCTCCTCCAGCTCTAGGGACCTGACGGACAGTCCCCACATATGCCAGAACCAGGGCGCATCTTAGCCCTGAGATGATCTCCACCCCATTTCTAGGCTGCCGCATTGGATCTGAGGTCACCTGAGAGCACCCCCCTTGCTTTGCCTCAGTGACGGTGGATAGATGTGGGGGGGACATCGTTGACTGGGTGGATGAACCTAAAGGTCTGCTGCCACCTTTACCCCTCCCCTTCCTACCTGACTCCAGAGTTTCCAAAAGTGAACCTGGGGTGTTCTCCCTGACCTCCACACAGTGGTGGAGGGGAGGGAGGAGTGGAATGGGGAGACGGCCACCCACGCTCTCCTGGCTTCCCTACTCCAAGAGAATCAAAGAAACCAGCTGAGGAGGCCAGGCCGCCATCCATCTGTCTGTCACCTTCCTCCCTGGACACCCCCAGGCAGCCTTCATGCCTGGTGTCCCTGGCTGGGGCCAGTCTCAGCTGGAGCCAGCCACCTGGAGCCTGCGTGCAGAGCCCTTCTGCAAAAGTGGAAACTACTCTGTTTGTTTTGCTGCCTCCCCCGATCCCCAGCACTCCAGGGACCCAGTGGCCAGAAGACCCCAGGCCTGTTTGGGCGAGCCGGGGAAGCTCGCTGGGAAGTAGATTCCACATGAGCTTAGGCTTTCTTGCCTTCTGTGCTAGCACAGATACCCGGCAGGCCGGCTGAAGATGATGTGTTCGAGACACACCACCTGCTTCTCAGACCCTTATTCCATCGACGACCCCCCCCCAGCCAAAGAACACAACCCGTTCCAGAGCCAACGCCATCCTGGCCTTGCGGGCCAGCCACCATGGCGCCATGGCTCCCCTTGGCCACTCCTAAGGTTTTGGTTCACATCCTGAGCCATGGACCATGGCCAGTTTCTTTTTTTATACATGCAGAAAAGTGGTTTTTTTTATTGAACTTTCTCACACTTTGTAGGTATATTTTTATAACCCAAGTGTTGAGGAGAAAGAAGAGACGCTACAGCTTCCGCCCAGCAGCAGCCCCATGACGGCTGGGTCTGAAATCCCAGATGGACCCAACCTGATATCCTGCGCTTGCCGTGTGCGAAGAAGACATGAGCCTCTCTTCTTTCTCCGGCTTTCTACCAGCAGTATCCCCCCAGTTCCTCCCCACAGGTCCGATTCTCTCCCTTCACCCCACCAGAGACTCACTCTTAACTCCAGCAGAGAAAGAAGGTGGACCCTCAATGCCCCCAGCCTTCCCCTGGAGTTCCTATGTGAGCCTGCCTCAGAGCAGCCTCGGTCTCCAGTTTGTACCACGTGTACCAGCAGTGGTTCCCCAGAGCTTTCTCTCTGAGGTACTTTGCGACGATGACATGTTAAGTTCTAGGTTCAGCCTCACAGCACACCCGAAAGG
Organism: Typhlomys cinereus; assembly: GCA_023101885.1. Lineage (NCBI taxonomy): Eukaryota > Metazoa > Chordata > Mammalia > Rodentia > Platacanthomyidae > Typhlomys > Typhlomys cinereus. The sequence goes on along the minus strand of JALPQD010000172.1, from coordinate 4,211,006 downwards.
TGGGTAATTGTTCCCCATTTTGCAGATGAAGAAACTTGGGTCTCCGGGAAGTTCGGGGTTACTCAGAGTATTAGAGTCATGACTCAAACCCTCAAGGGACGTCACAGGCCCAGCCTTGGTTTGAGGGTGCTTTGTTTGACACTTCACTCCCGCCTGTGCTCCCTGGATGGGTAAGGAATCAGTCTGTCATGTCCCCTTCTCTCTAGATGGAAAGAAACCAGCAGCTGTGTCAGGTTCCTTATCCCTCCGGAGGCAGGGCTTCCTTGACCTCCACAGAGATGGAGGGCACCTTCCCAATGCCTCTACTATCTGTGGGCGTGGGTGCAGTGCTCAGTCCCTGAACCTCTTGACCTCCAGAGAGGCCTGGCCTCTGCCCTGCCTCCTGCCGCTCCAAGAGACCCCATGTCTCAGCAATTCTGGTCCTATTCAAAGTCCGGGTTTCTGGGGCTTCCTGAACCTCCATCTCACCCCTCTGCCCTCTTGTATCCCGCTGCTCTCTCCTCCCCCCCCCCCCCGTCCCCAACGTTGTCCTATAATAAACTTGGACACTAGAGTGGCTCTCAGTGCTTTTATTAGACCAGGATGTGCAGTTCTGTCTTTCTAAGTTCTGGCTCCGCCCATGTCGGGATCGCGTTGGCAGATGGACAAGGGGGTGTGGTAGGGCCACATATGTGGTAGAAATGTCTTTTTTTTAATATAACATTTTTATTATTATTTCCGCTCATACAAACTTAATAGGTACACCAGTTCCCTCCCTCCCTCCTCCTCCCCCGACTCCCCTGCTCCCCCTCCTCTCTCCCTTCCCATCCCCCAGTGCCTCCCCCCCAAACCCCGGAGAATCCTTTAATGTGCATGCCAGACTCTCCTCTGGGTCCTCCTCTCCGATGACGTACAAGGACCCAGTGGCATTTCCCTGAACCCTTTCCTGTGTTCCCCTTAAGCATAGGAACACTACTGTGGCTGTCAACCCCTTGCCTCCAAGGATCTTGGTGTCTTTAGCAAATGCTAGACTTTGTGGGGTCAATAGTGTGTTGGACATTGCGCAGGTCATGCAAAGTCCAATTATGATTGCTTCGGCCCTAACTTATGTGGAATATCTTGCATATCATTGCTCCTCCCATCCTTGTGCTCTTACAATCTTACCGCCCCCTCTTCCGTAAATTTCCCTGAGCTTCAGGATGGGGAGAGATTAGTCTGGCCTAGTTCTAGGTGGTGATATAGAGTCTCTGAAGTTCTGGATTATGGTTTGTTGATTTTCTTTTGCAGTTTTGGACAAGGGGGTGTGGTAGGGCCACATATGTGGTGGAAATGTCTTTGGAGATTATGTCGTCTTATCTGAGAGAGTTTGAGTGACTTGCCTAAGTTTGGAAGAGACCAATTACAATTTGGTACTTTACGTCAAGAATGATCCAGACTGTTGTAAACTCTTTGTCCCAGAAGCAGAGCCTGAGACAAGCATTATTTAGGTAATTTTGAAGGGGGAATGCACTTCAGAGAAGACCTGTAAAATGGGTAAGGCAGAAAAATTCAAGGAAAAATGTTGGTCAGGGACAGATGGTCAAAGCTTAGCCTTGGTCTTGTCCATAGACACTCTTGGTCATAAACACATTGCAGAGCTAAAAAAGCCTTTTGTACTTTATATCAATTAATCATTGACTCGAGGAGGTAAAGGTTAGGGAATTCCAGTCTCCTCCTTGCATGGGGATCTAAGCGGAACACCAAAATGGCACAAATACCCAGGACAGACAGCAGATGTACCCCAACTGCTGTAGCCCAAGAGGGGGAAGTAATGATTATGCACATGTTGCAGTCTTGGAAAGAGGGCTGGACCTAGAAGACAGCCTTCATTATTTGAATATGGTAGGGGATTGGACCGATGGTTTGACCACAGCCGGCTGACCACAGCCAGTTGTACAATCTGTGTGGCCCCATAGGAAACAAAAGAGCCCAGTGCAAAATGAATTGAAAAAAAGAAAACCACCTAAAATTGAAAAAAAAAAAAGATTGCTTACAGTTCAATAGAATTTTGTCAATAATGGACTGTACATATGACAGTGGCTTCCTAGGATTACGAGCTGAAAACTCCCCACCTAATACTTTAATTGTACCTCGTCTGGGTTTAAAGGCATAAATGCTTAACATTGTGATACAATTGCCTAGATATTCAGTACAGTATCATGCAGTACATATTTGTAGCCTGGAGTGATAGGCTGCCCCATTTGGCCTGCTGTAAGTATGGAGCACACGCTAAGATGTTTGTGTGACTTAGTCACCTAAGGACACAATTTTGAGTGTCTCCCTGTAATTCAGCAATACAAGACTAATTTCAACAGGGCAACAGTTGAGAAACAAGGCAAAAATAGGGTTGTTCTGGGCTTGGAGCCCATTGTGACTGCACACGCAGTGCGTCCACGGAGTCAACAGATTTGTCCCTGGCAGGATTCAGAACAAGGAGGCTGCTACCGAGAGCGAGGTGAAGCCACGTGCTGAGGGCAGAAGCAGAAAATATGTGCCAGGAAGAGAGGATGCCATGGAGACCAGGACTGTGAAGGCTTTGAGCACAAAGGGAATGGGCTCGAGTGCTTGGAAAGGGTCTTTCTTCCAGTGCCATTGACACACCCATCCAGTCAACAAATCGAATATGCTGCTCGCGTATGCGAGGCGGGGAGGGCTAATACAGAAGCAAGCTACCCTGAAGCGGAGGGCAGAAGTCAAAGGTCAAAGAGGCTTTCCCGCCCATTTCTGCTGATTACTTTGTAGAGGGCCAAAGCTGGGAAGCAGGAAATGTGTCACGAGCCAAGACGAGATAGGCCAAGCTGAAATGTCAAACTAAGGATTCGGAAAATGTGCGTAGGCGCAGAGCCAGCACCTATTTTAGATCCCGACTTCCGGAAGTCATTTGGGATTAAAATGTGGCGAGTTAGCCACGAGGAAGCGGAGAACATGGGCTGGAGGTGACGAATCAGCTCTGCGGACGCCAGCTCAGTCCTCCAGCTGCAAGCGCGCCGACCCCGGGGGCGTGACGCCGGGAGGGGGCGTGTCCTTCCCGCCGTCGCGTCCACTCAGAGGCCGCACTCGCCCCGCCCCCGATCTGACCCCGCCTCCCCGCGCCCGCAAGCTCGGTGCGCAGCTGCGGAGGATCGCTTCCGGGGGGCGGGTCAGCGGAAGTGAGGGCGGTTGAGGCTGGGCCTCCCGCTGTGGTAGGAGGGGCTGCGAGGTGAGTCCCGCAGCGGAGTGTACGGTGAGCCGCAGCCGGGGCGGCCGGGGGGGCAGGCGTGCGGTGGTCGTGCGTCGGGAAACGGGGTCTGGGTCCCCGGCGCTCTGCGGAGCCCACGACTCCCGTTCCCGCGCCAGTTCTCGCGGGAGCCGCTGCTGTCCGCCTCCTTAGGCGGGGGAAACTAAGTCCCCGGGGGGCGGTTGCTCGCGCGAGCCACCCGGGAGCCAGGGTCGAGTCCGATCGCAGGCTTTGGTTCCGGCCGCGGCCTGGAGGCCCCCCGCGCACTCCGGCCCAGGCCCGTGGGTCCAAGAGCCGCCGGGTCCGCGGCGAGGACCGCGCCGACCTTGGCCGGGTCGGGTCGGCGCGGCGGGGGAGGGGGCGCGTCCTGGGCACCGGTCGGCGGCGCTGCACCCCGCGCGGCCGCTGGGGGCCCCCGCGGGGACCGATCGGCGTTGTGCGCGCCGCTGGGCGCGCTGGGCAAAGTTTCTCCCGGGCTCAGGGCTGCCGAGCGGAGGCACTTCCCGGGACTGCTCGGGTCTCGCGGGTAGACACACGCGGGCTGGAACTGCGGCCTCCCCAAGGTGCGAAGACCCCCGGCGTGGCCGCGGGCTGGGCGAGAGCTTTGACGGGGGGCGGGGCCCAAGTTGGTGTCCGCCCACGCTCGGAGTTCTTGGGATGTCTGAGTGTTTACTGTGCCTGGCTGCAGCGCGGCTGAGTGCAGATTGGTTGTCTTCTGCCTGGGAGGAGATCCAGGATGCTGGGAGTGCACCAGGGAGGCCCCCCCAAACTGCCGAGGGCTTGACGTGAGCTGGGCGACGGAGGCAATAGCAGGGAGCGCAACGTCGATCGGGGCTCGGAGGGAATGTTTTAGGGACTGTTAGCTACAAAGTGCCCGGGTCAAACGGTGCCTGAGCTTGGTGAAGAAAAGAAAGAGGGGCGGTGGCGGAGGTCCCTGCCAGCGGTAGAACCGAGGTCTAGATTTTACCCCGTGGGTTCTGGCAAGACAGTAAAGGTCTGGACACCAGAGCAATGGGAGTAGAGGTCCTATAGGATCCCGCAGAGGGAATGGCTGTAATGACGGAAGTGAGCAGCTCTGTTGAGTGAATTTGTGTCAGGCGTGACATTGAGCAAGACGCCTGACACACAGAGACCTGAATAGGGAACTGAGAGGTTGGAGCTTGGGCTGGAGGCGGCAGCACCTGGACCAGACTCTTGGTGCTTTGTACTGCAGGATGCCCGAGTGGTTGACCATAGACCAGTCCTTTTCTCTCTCCTTCCTTTCCCCATGCATGTGGAAGAGAAACTCATACTCCCAGTCCACTCTATCCTCAGGCGTTCCAAAGCCTTATGACATGACACCGAGTCAGTCTGTGCAGATTACAATACTCTGCGCCTTCCGGCACTAATTGTTCCCTTCCTTACATCCTCCACACCTACCATAAACCCATCCGGCCACGTGGTTCTCAAGTAGTGCTCAGCATTCCTTACAGTAATGTGTTCAGGTCTTGTCTTTCTGCTGTTTCTAAGTTCCTTGAAAGCATGACCTTCTGACTCCTTCCACAGCACTACTGAGCCTTCCCAACACAGGGCCCTGGCAGTAAAGGGACAAGGGCAGCTGTAAAGAATGAAGTCAGTGTTACTCTGTGTGCTAACTTTAAAGAATTTGCGGTCTGAAGTGACTTGAACCATCTGGGCTGTGTTTTATTACATTAAGCACCGTAAAACTTCCTGTTTCATTGAGTGGCAGCTTTTCTTGTCTGTTTTATAAATGAAGGACCCAACATTCAGAAAGGGAGGACTTGCCTTTGGCTACAAGGCCAGTACGTGGCTAAGCCTGGATTTTTTTTATTAATGCTTCTTTTTTTCTTTTGAGATAGTTTTGTGCATCGTAGTTTTTTTTTTTTTTTTTTTTTAACTTTCATTTAGTGTGTGTGTGTGTTAAAGAGTACTGTGTGTTTCTGTGGAGGACCAAGGGCAAATGACTTCGGGAATCAACCTGGATTGCTTCTACCTCCTTTTTGCTTCACTCAGCGTTATTATGTGGGACCTGGAATCTAAACTCAGGGCCTTCTGCTTGCGAGGCAGTCTTCTATCCCCTGAACTATCTCCAGCCCTAAATCTGAATTCTTTTTTTTTAATGGTACTCTTGGGGCTGGAGGCATGGGTTTCAGTGGTAGAATGTTGCATTAAAACATTGGGGGGGGGGTATCACACTAACAAAGCCACAAAGCTTTTTCCTATATTCAGACACAATGAAATTAGCTTGGACTGGCTTTTCTTGCATTTCAAGAATGAGTGCTTGGGCTTGGATGCACCTTCTTCAGTCTTGCTCTCCTGTGAGCTTTGAGGTTACCAAAGGGTTCTAATTACACCTGTAAAGGTTTAGCTCAGGAATCCTCAGAGCCGAAGGAGGTTTCCCTCATTGAAAAAGCTCTTTCCGCAAGTGTGGAATAGAACTTAAGGGTCTGGGGTGAAGAAGCTAGTGGTAGGTGAGGACAACCTGGTTTTCTTCCCTGAATCCTCAAAAGCCTTAGTTTTTATCACTGGCTCTACAGAGCCTTGTTTGGGAAGCTTTGGTGGGGGCTGTGGGGGTCCCTACTCTAGCCTTTTTTCCCATAGGAAGGGGAATCGTGTTCCTGGAGATGGCCTGATATGAAGGCGTCAAGCCTCCTGCCTTCCCCAGCTGCCCTGTGGCTGCCTTGTCCTTCAGGTACAGGAGCTGGCTGAAGTGTCGGGAATGGAAGCCAATGTGGTAAGGAGTGTTCCCAGGTGGAGGGGATGCTGAGAAGTGGAGAAGTTAGACAAGGCCCCAAGACTCGGGTTAAATCTTCCTTCCACTGGAGGCTTGGAATTAAAGCAAGCCTGTCGTCCCTCTCCTTCCCCAGGGACGAGCCTACTGTGATCTTGAGACATTTTAGGAGTCCATGTTTTCTCTTTTTTAATGCAGAGGGAGGAAAGGGAACCTGGTAGTTCCTATTTCTAGCCCTTCCATGGGCCACCCTGTCATTGGCTGCCTTAGCATCAGCAAAGACCCTGCCTGTATAGAGGAGGGGAGACAGTAACTGGACTCATTTTTTGAGATTGTGGTTCTCTCTCTTCTCCAGACTATCCCAATCTGGCAAAACAAGCCACACGGGGCTGCCCGAAGCGTAGTAAGGAGAATCGGGACCAACTTACCCCTGAAGCCATGTCCCCGGGCATCCTTCGAGGTGAGTGCGCTGGAAAGACTGGGAAGCAGAAGCTCTGGGTGTGGGAACGGTGCTGCTCTGCCACAGACCTCTTAGGGCTTTTCTGGCCACATCTATTTTTGACAAGAAATATTCACTAAGTGCTTATAATAGATCCTGGTCACTGTGCCTTCCCAATTGCATATAGACCTGTGACCACAGTAGTCAGATTTTCAGTTTGCTCATAAATCAATAATCTTGCATCCTCTGTTGCCTCTACTAAGTGACTCAGATTTTCTTAGCATCCAACAGTCTAACTGATCAGAAGCAGGTCAAAGGTCTTTGCTGAACCAGATCTCCAGATGAGTTATATCAGCGCCCTAAAGTGTTTGTCTGCGTCCTGTCTATGGGTCCAACTAGTGCAGTGACTTGCCAACCCTGTGTGCCCACTTAGCCACTGTTTTTAGTGTTTCTGAGGCCTCCTTTCCTGTCAGTCCTTCCTCTGTCTAGTAAGGACAGCGATTTCTGGCTGGCTCAGGTCTCTGAGAATCTGAGGCTCCAGCTCCAGGGTAGATGGTTGGAATGCATGAATGGGGAAAGCAGGGACGTAGAAGATTTGCCACCCAGAGAAGGCACAGTTATAAGATGAACGGACAGGCCCAGGTAGAAATGATTATGTATGACAACTGCAGAGCCTGGGTAGCAGCTAGATCCGGAGTTAGAAGAGGTGTCAGGCTGGTGTTAGTCATTTTTTGGGTTGGAGGTGTGTTGGTGCAGGGGAGCACTATCTTATGACCCCCAAAGAACATGCAGATGTGGCCTAGATGCCTCAGAAGCCTCAGAAACAAAGCTGGGGAGTGTGACGCTGTGGGGGCTGCCCCACATTTGATGGTATTTTCTCCAGATGCTGCGGGGCAGACCATCAAGGACACAGACGCCCTCAGAGGAGCAGTATGGTAGTATTAACAATACTAGCCGACATTTATTTGGCATATACTATTTGTGAGGCACTGTGCTAAGTACTAATCTGTACTCATTTAATTGCCAAAAGTATTCAGAGCTAATCTAAGAAAGCAAATGGAAGTTTCCCTTAAATGGTTCATTGTAACAGTAACTTAACTCTGTGTGTGATCTTAAGTATCACTTAACTCTGAGTCCATTCCTTATCTAAAAGCAGTAACTGTCAATCCCTGATCTGTCCAAACAATGCACAGCAGAATTATTTTCATTTAACTTGTACATAGAAGTGGGGTGTGGTAACTCAGTACTTAGCAGGGCTCTTGCCGCAGTTTCCTAGGAATTTGAGACTTAACGAGTTCCTGGACAGACTGGGCTGTAGTTTTGTTTTTTTTTTTTTCAATGCGGTGCATGTGCATGTGTGTGTACGTGTACAAGAGAGCACTTGAGTTTGGGTGCTTGTGGAAGCCCAAGAGTCTCATCAGGAAGCACCTGGATTGCTTTACCTCCTTTTCCTTTGCTCTGGAGTTCCTCAGGCCTTGCCTTCAGGGCTGTAGTTACAGGTTGCAGCCATTCTGCCTGACATTTTTACATGGGATCCGGGCATCTGAACTCAGGTCCTTTTGCTTACAAGGCAAAGGCTTTTAACTTTAAGCCCTGGTGCAGTGAGACTTGTCTTTCTCAGATCTCCATAATGTCTGATTTACCAACATGGCCCCATAGACTGTTGAAGAACTCAAGAGAGATAAGAAGATACAGTGGAAACCTTTGGGACTAGAAGCGGGTAGTGAAGGGAAATGGTGGGGTGGCCCGAGGAAGTATGCCACTTGATATGCCACAGAGGCCTGAACCCCCACAAGAAGACAAGTCAGAGGGAACCCCTGGGGTCCATAGTAGCAGCCAAGCAGGAGGGTGAGGAGTGGAATAAATTGATGAAGGGAAGGAGATGGGAGGGAGGGGATGGAGGGAAGCAGGGATAAGTACTCAATATACTTGTAAAACAAAAACAAAAAAAACTTTAAGCCCTGAGCCATCTCTCCAGTCTAGCTATAGATTTAAAAAAAAAAATCAATTTTTACTTATGTATATGAGAGAAGGGAGGAGGAAATACCATGGCACATATGTGGAAGTCAAAGGGTAACTTTTTGAAGGTTAGTTCTTTCCTTCCATCATGTGGGTTCTATATATCAAATTAAGGTCAACAGTTTAATAGGTACCTTTATCTGCTGAGCCATCTTACTAGCCCCTGAGCTATAGACTTTATTTTAAAAAACAAAAAACTGGGTTGTAGAGATGGCTCAGGAGTTAAGACTCTGCCGTGTAAGTAGAAGGACATGAATTTGAATCCCGGATCCCATGTAAAAATGCCAGGCAAAAATGGTGGTGGTCCGCACTTAGGGTTTTGGAATGCAGATCCTGAGAAATCCCAGAATGAAGCAAAAAGGAGGTAAAACCAATTCAGTGCCTTCTGATACACACACACACACACACACACACACACACACACACACACACACACATACACACACATACACTCTCCTTATACCTATTGCTATATAAGTCTGCCTAATTTTCTTTATTCCTAGATTTCCATTGTAAATTAAATTACCTTAAATATTTTTTAAAAATTTGTCCTCTGAATTAATTGGGCTAGAGATGGATTAATGGATAAAGCACTTGATGCATAAGTGTACAGATATGAGTTTGAATCCCCAGAATCCATGTAAGAATCCATATTAACAGTGCTCATACAGAAAGGTGGGAGGCAGGAGAAACCCCAAAAGCTCCCAAGCCAGCTAGCAACCAAACATCCTAGTAGCAAACAACAAAGAGACCCTGGTAGAGGGCCAGCTGAAGCTGTTTTTTAGTCTTTTCACATGCTTAGTAGCAAGTAAATGTCTCCCATCCTCATCCCCTGCCCCACATCCATACATATCTAAAGTTACTAAATGATGAAACGTAAAAAAAGGAAAATACCTGTGTCACTGACTCATGACATAGTAACTATTGGTGTCTTATTTTAGTTCCTGTTTTTCTAGAGGAACTTTTAAAAACTTTGCTTTAATCATAGCATACGGTTGAGTCCTGATTTTTTTTTTTTTTTTTCATTTAACATGGTGTCATTTTCTGAGCTCATAGTTAATATTCATTTGGGGAGGGACTATTTTAAGAAATCTCATTTGGGGGCTGGAGAGGTGGCTCAGGGGTTAAGCCTCTGCCTTGCAGGCGGAAGGTCCTGAGTTCGGATCCCAGATCCTACGTATAGATGCCAGGCGGAAGCGGGGGCGGCCTGCGCTTCTGGTCCTGGTAGGGCGGAGCTTGTGAATCCCGGGGCAGAAGGAGGTGGAGGCGTCCATGGTGGTTCGCGAATTCGTCCGTGGTTCTACACATACACAGACACACACACGCACGCGCACGCGCACATACACACGCACATGCACACAGTTGAATAAATAATTTAAAAAAAAAAAAAAAAAAGAAATCTCATTTGGCATAGTAGTGCACACCAGTCATCCATCACTCAAAAGACTTTAACAGGAGGACTGCTGTGATTTCAAGGCCAGCCTAGACCACATGGTAATTGGCAGGCCAGCAAGTTACATAAGCAAGACCCTATCTCAAAAAAAAGAAATTCCCGGGGGCTGGAGAAGTGGCTCAGGGGTTAAGCCTCTGCCTTGCAGGCTGAAGGTCCTGAGTCTTGCAGGCTGAAGGTCCTGAGTCTGATCCTAGCCCCCATGTATACATGCCCGGCGGAAGCGGGGCGGCCTGCGTTTCTGGTCCTGGTAGGGCGGAGCTTGTGAATCCTGGGGCAGAGTAAATGAGGAGATGGAGGCGTCCATGGTGGTTCCCGAATTTGCTCGAGGTTCTACATGCGCACACACGCACAATTGAATAAATTTTTTTAAAATTTTTTTTAATTAAGAAGAAAAAGAAATTCCCTTATGGTTGCTTTTGTATAACTGACCATAACTTCTAAAATCTAAATTTCAGTAAATCTGAAAATGACAGTGCTATAACACTGTATAGGTGCCCATTAGCTATAGCTATGAGGTTCAGTCCCTAGCACCAAGCCCCCCCCCCAAAACCAATTAATTTTCAAGGTGTGAAATCAGGAGAAAATACCCATTGACAAGAGCAGTGGTTATTCTTAAAACCAGAGGGCAGGACGGTTTCAGACATGTGCTGTCATTCAAAGGTAACTCAGAAGCCAGAGGTGGTGGTAAATTTCTGTAATCCCAGCACTTGGGTGGTAGAAGCAGCGAGGAACATGTGCTTCAAGCCAGCCTGAGCTAAATATTAGGGCTTTCGTGTTCACATATATACATACATACATGTGTATGTATGTTTGTCTAGCAAGATGGCTTAGTGGATAAATGTGCCCATGAGCTCACCTGGCATCTTGAGTTCAATCTCTGGAGCCCACATAGTGGAAGAAAAGAACCAGCTTCTGGAAGTTGTCCTCTGACCACACACGTCTGGCATATGAATGCCTTCTCCCCACTCCTTAAGTAAATACAAGAAATAAGAGGTGACTTGGTCTAGTTTCATTGAAAACTTCGGAGTCACACAGCTGTTTCTGAATTCTTAAGTCTGTTTCCAACTGGGAAAGGTTTCCTGCCCACTCTAGGACATCCTCCTAACACCAGGGCTGAATCAGGCATCTAGCGTGCATCATAGCCCGATTGGCTGGTTATGGTGTTAGTAAATGTTGGTCAATTTTCTTTCCCACAGACCCTGCCCAACATCTCTGACCTATGCTTGAGGGATGTGCCCCCCGTCCCCACTCTGGCTGACATCGCCTGGATTGCTGCAGATGAAGAGGAAACATATGCCCGGGTCAGGTAGCCAGTCTGCCAGGGAATGGGGAGAAGTGGCAGTCAGTGAGGAGGATGCTTGTGAGAGGCCGAGGGCAAAGGAATGAGAACTATGGACTCAGAGGGGAACAACCTGTGGTGTAAAGGGATTTATGAAGGAACGCAGTGGCCAGCTGTCAGTGATGGGCAGAATTTGTCTTTCTGTGGCCTAGGAGTGATACGCGGCCCCTGAGACACACTTGGAAGCCCAGCCCTTTGATTGTCATGCAGCGCAATGCCTCAGTGCCCAACCTGCGTGGGTCTGAGGAGAGGCTCCTGGCCCTGAAGAAGCCAGCCCTGCCAGCTTTGAGCCGCACAACAGAGCTGCAGGATGAGCTGAGCCACCTGCGCAGCCAGATTGCAAAGATAGTGGCAGCTGATGCAGGTAAGAGAAACTCGGAGTGCAGGCTGTCTTCCCCCACCCTCCTCAGTACTGGGCAATATAGGGGTAAGAAAAATAATAGCCTCTAATTAGGGAGATTTGGCCCATGGTTGCCTGTAGTGTCCCTTGGATGACTTCTATTGGCCATTTGGATTGAATGGTTTGGTTAGGAGCAAAATCTTTGCTTAACCAGTGATACCAGGCAGATTCCCTCTCTTAGCCCCCAAACCCAAACTGTCTCTTTCAGGTATTTTTAAGATCATGTATTCTATAGTCCATGGCCCTACAGCAGCTTCACTTGTCAATATAATAAATTCCTGGGCGGTGTGTAAAATGCTTGCCACACAAGCATGAAGACACAGTTCAGATTCCCAGAACCCAGATATAGCTGTATGTGGTAGTGTATATCTGTATTCCCTGAGTTTCCAAGAGGAGATGGGAGACAGACAAGAGAATCCTCTGGAAGTTCATGGCCCAGCTAACATAGTGTATGGAGTACAATGGCACACAACCAAGAGAGGGTGCCTCAGACAAACTGGAAAACAAAGACTGATCCCCAAGATTCCTGTGACTTGTGCCAAGCATGTGGTGCAAACTACATAGACTCGTCATAAACACACACTAAAAAATAAGCGTTCCACCATGAGACATACCCCCTTTATACTCTCTTCCTTGCCCTTTCTAGTAGAAATCACCTCTGTCCAAATAATCTGCATGTAGTTGAAAATGGCAGTCAGCCAACAGGTGGATAGATTTCTCTCACGGTGTTCAGTGGCACAAAGACATAGCTTCTGAAGCTTATCAGCTAGTAGAACACAGTAAAAATCATGATATGTGAAAAATCAGAGCATTTCTTAGGAACTCAAAAGTGAAAATTGTCTCCATTAGATGCAGGAAATCAGGAGGCCTATCAACATTCTAACGTTCCCCAAGACACTTCTTGTATGTTGGAAAATGCAAGAGACCTCTTTGTGCCATTGAGCATCTTGAGTCCCCAGTAACATTCACAGGGAAAATAATTGCCCGCCTATCCTGTCACTGGTGCTTTCCTCAGACAGGACGGTCAGCTTACAGTCCACCGTGCCATGTTAACTTGTAGGAACCTAGACCTTTGTGGGATGGGTTTTTTTGTCCTCTTGAAACAACAGAAAGATCCAGTGCTTCTCTGTCGACCCCTCAGTGGGAAGTATAGTGGAGAGACCCTGCTCTGGCTACAGTGATAGCCTGGACGCCCTCAGAATGTTATGGGTCAGTTCAGGAAAACAACCATTGCTTGTGGGGAGAAGATATCACTGCCGGATGGATCACCCCATCGTCACCCACGCCTATTATTTTCTCTTTCAGCTTCGGCTTCCTTAACACCAGATTTCTTGTCTCCAGGAAGTTCCAATGTCTCTTCCCCTTTACCTTGTTTTGGATCCTCATTCCACTCTACAACTTCCTTTGTCATCAGTGACATCACTGAGGAGACTGAGGTAGAGGTCCCCGAGCTTCCATCAGTCCCTCTGCTTTGTTCTGCCAGCCCTGAATGTTGCAAACCCGAACACAAAGCCACCTGCAGCTCGTCTGAAGAGGATGACTGCATCTCTCTGTCCAAAGCCAGCAGCTTTGCAGACATGATGGGTATCCTGAAGGACTTCCACCGGATAAAACAGAGCCAAGATCTGTAAGTATCTGATAAGAGCGCTGGTGATCTGTTTAAGTCACACTTGGCCAGTGATCCCGTAAACAGACTTAACACAGTCCCGGTAGTGACATTCAAAGCTGCCGACTCATTATTATCAGTACCTGGAGCACTGAACCGTTGTTCAGGTACTTCATCTCAACCATCTGGCAAGACTAGCATGGATTTGACAAGTATGGGCATTTAACTTCTTTGTCTAATGGCCTCATTCAGTTCTCATGCTAGTGATCAAGTTATGTCTTGGCCCATCAAAGTTGGGGGTTATAAGACATTTATTTTCGTATCTCATTGGTCTTTTTGATGGAAGAAGAATTTTGTAAAGTTAGAGACTTCTGCTTTATACACTAGTTCATGATAAACCACCTACACATTCAGAGATTTGAGAACAAGGCCTTTAAGAGTCATCAGTAGTTCCTAAACTTCACTACCCATTGCAGCTGCTTGAATTTGTTAAAAATACTTGTTAAACTCACCAAAGAATACTCAAGCAATGGAGAAAGCTGATTTCGTTCAAGTCCAAGAGAATTGGGGGACAGTTAAACTGAAGCAAGGCTAACTTCTAATCCCTTGAGAAACTTACCTAGTAGAGAAGCCCTAGAGCTTCGGCCTGGGGGAGTCACCGCTTTACAGTGTTTCTCCAGGTTTGGTCTGAGCAGAAGCCAGGTGCAGCAGAGGAGCTTTATCCTTGCATTCAGTTTGGGATGATGATGGTCACCTTGATGACCAGCACTTCCTCGGCAGTGTAGCGTTGTTAGGCAGGGAAAGAAGCTGGTCTTCAGGGAAGTCGCTCTCGGCTTCCTTCCCTCATCTGGCTGGAGCCAACATAGTGACCAGCAGTTCTTTCATCTCTCACATCCCAACTCAGCTCTGCTTCACTTTGTTTTGGTCTGCCCGGTATAAGCGTGTATAGCCTAGGCTGTTCTTGAACTTGCAAACCTCCACCTAAGTGGAGGGGTGCCACCAGCTTCAGACTTCTCTCGGTTTCTTAGACCAAAAATATGTCCAAGACTCTTCTTGCCAAACCAATCCTTCCACTTGTATCTTAGCATCTTCTCTCGCAGTGAACAACTTATGAATGATTTGAAAGTAGTCAACAAAGGTTCAGAAATGTTATAAACCAGACAATTCCTTCTTTGTTAATTTCAGGTTTAATATTCAAACTTTGTATTACCTAAAGAGCAATAAAATAGCTTCATGAGGGCATGTGTGTTCACTCTAGTTTCAGACAACTACTTTCAAAGTATTTAGGACACCTTTATGGTAAATAAGATAATTTGAGCCTACACCAATCTGGCTTTCATTTTGTTCTCACAATTTCTTATAGCATGAATGTTTTGTTGTGATTGATCCCTTATTAAAGAAAAAAAAATCTCAGCTTTCTTAAGTTAATATAATATCCTCAGCACAGTTTTTCTTCAGTAATAAGGGTCAGAGTGGCTAAGCAACTACTTTATGAAGTCATGGAGAGTTAGTGAGATAACATGTACATATAGGCATAGAGCACGGCCAGAACATAGAACTACAATAAGCTATTGTTGTCTCTCCAGGAGTCGGAGTTTAATGAAGGAAGAAGACCCTGCTGTGCTTATTTCTGAAGTCCTGAGGAGGAAGTTTGCTCTGAAGGAAGAAGACATCAGTAGAAAAGGAAACTGACAGCACTTTTACCTGAAAAACTGTCTCATGCTCCTGAACTCCTTCAATAGCTGCCTTCCTCACTGCAGATGTTTCTGCCTCTGTTAGAAATCTGCAACTGTCTTGCTGTCACTGACACGGAAGAGCTGGGTTATGTTTTCTGTACTTAATGTTAGCAGAAGCTAAGGCCTGTGGTCTGAGCTGAGAGTTCGTTGCAGGGAACTGTAAGGCAGACTAGTTGTTGAAGGGTGAGATTGAAGTTTTTGTTTTTCCCTTGTCCCTGTGTGAAAATAGTCCCAAGTGAATGACTGACTTCACTGCATTCAACCCCATCATAGGCCTCACTGGACACTGCGCACAACTGTCACTCAGCAGCTTCCTGGCAGCAGAGCAGGACCGAGGCAAAGGGATCGTGTTTATGATCACAAGGCAGGGCAGATCTTACGCTGCTCCATCATAAACCTACACCAATGCCCAGCAACATCCTTCCCTTCTCTGGATACAGGGGTCAGGCCACTGGACCAGCCAGGGCTGCTGCTGAAAGCCTGGAATATTTTTTCTTAAACATATTTTATACTACCGTACAACCAAATCTACCCTCCAAGACCTCATTGGTTCCAGTGATCGAAGTTTTTTCTTCCATGGACTTAAGTCCAGCTAGGAAGGAGAAATGGGGAGGGAAAAGAACATATCATCCTCCTTCCAGGCCGCTGACGGACTGTTCCTTTGGGTTGGCCCAGGTTTGTACCTACTGCATCATGCATGACTCGGGTGCCCTCGGGGCCCTTTCTCTATGGTATGTATACTGTGTGTGAGTTGAACACTACCTGACATTAAATGAAGGATTTGGAGAAACTGCCTTTTCTTTGTCCATTGGAATTGTGACCAAGCTGGTCCATAAGGGGGATGAAGGAGTCCTGGCAATTCTAAGGCACATGAACTTCGCTAAGCAGGCACTGGCTTCCCTCTTTCCAACCATTATGAAGAAACCTGGCTCGGATGGTTTTTTTGGTCCTTTGCACAAAATTTGCCACTAAACTCCTAACAGTTTGATGATTTACTTTGGTTTGCTTCCTACAGACTGTCCTGTGACACCAGAAACTGTCCTGTGGTGAATAAACACTGGCCAAAATGTTTTGGGCTCAGTATGGTGGCAGAGCATATAGTATTAAAAGTTGTCTTTCCTTTTTTTTTGGTTTGTTTTTAAAACAGTATTAACTTAGTATGATGTCAATTGGCCTTGAACTCATGGCAGTCCTCTTGGCTTGTTTCTTGAGTGCTGGGATTGCAAGCATGCAATCTAAAATGCAGCTAAAATACTTTTTCAAAAATAAAAGGCTGGAGAGATGGCTCAGGGGTTAATACTCTCTCTGTCTTGCAAGCAGAAGTCCTGACTTCAGATAACAGGTTCCGTGTAAAAAATGGATTGCGCTTCCGACCCTGGTGGGCAGAACCTGGGAAATCCCAGAGTGAAGCAAGAAGGAGGTAGAAGCAATTCAGGATGATTGCCCCTCCATAGGGATACACGCAACACACACACACACAAAATAAATAAATGAAATATTAAAAAAAGTAATGTTTTAGTTACTATAAGAACTTTCCAAGCAATATGGATTCATAGATTCACAAGCTATGTATTCTGTTCCCTTGTGCAAGAGAAATACAGCTATATCTAGATGTCACATAGCTCAGGTTTGGAAGGGAGATAAGGCCTATGTTCTGAAATGTAATTACCACAGAAGTAAGAACCAATGGCCATTTATCCTCTTCCCACCACACTCCTCGGCTGGGGAGCTACGCACCTCTAGAATGCAGGTGGGAAGAATAGTTCCAAGCTCAGGCTGAGTGGGTGTGAGGAAGAATACAGACGAAAGAAGCAAGAACACTGCCGGATATCTTTGAGGTCAAAGGAGCAGATCTGTGCAAACTGAAACACGGGTTTTGGGTGGTTAGTTCCTGCCCTGTCTCCTTCCTGCTCATCAGACTGGACTGAACCAGCCCATCTTTCCGAGGGAAAAGCATAAAGCAATCACACTTGTCAACCCGTGACACTCCTGCTTTATTCACACAAGGGAAATAGAGACAACAGCTTTCTCCCAGGTGGCTTCACTCTACCCAGCCCCACCCTACAAGATACTTTCCTGTATTTTTGCCACTTCAAGATACACGGAGAACCAAACACATCGACGTTTAGAACTGGTGCCTGATCACTTGATTACCTTCAGAGTCCTGAGTAAAGAGCAGGTCAGGCTGCAAGTGTGACTTGGTAAGTCCACCCTGGCACTGAGTCCCAGGGCTGTCAGATAACTGCTCTGAGTCCTGGTTCCAGTCGCTGGTCACATCTTGAAAAGGAGCTCTGGGGCCGTGGGCGATGACCTGCTGGCCTTCAGAGTCCTCGGTGAAAAGCTGGCTGTAGGAGGCCTTGTCTTTCTTACCACTAGCCCATCGGGGACGGGGGCTTCCTTCCACCAGCGGGGTACTGTCTGCACTCCAAAATTCCCTGTAGGTTTGCAGCTGCACGAAGGCCTGCCTGTTTTCTTTGTCAGACCCCGTTCCCAGTTCACTCTTGTCCAGGGGCTGATGGCACCTACCCCCAAGGGCTTTGATGTGTCTTTCCTTGCCTAGACAGTTTGTTTTAGATCCATGAAGCCATTCTGTTTTCCTGGGAGAATTCTTGTCTTCCCTGTGGTCTAGCAAGCAAGAACTTTCCATGTCGCGGTTAAAAGGAAAATCCAGAAAGGCTTGATTCTCCCCAGCACACATCAGAATGTCAGACGGTGGCAAAGACAGCATGGTCAAAAGTGGGGTTCCCATACTATGGTGGCCAGAAGTCTGGAGAGATCGAAGAGAGAGTCCGGCTTCTTGGATATCTGCGGGAGTCGAAGTGGCCAAGGGGCTGGCCGGGCAGTCACCCTCCAAGCCCTGGACCAGATGGTCTGGGTGGAGTGCATCTTTCTCCGGCTTTTTGTGGATCTGACTTTCTTCCTGAGATGAAACACTTTTCTGGTCACCACCATTTTTCATTCCTAATAAAATAGAGGAATGGATAATTACGTAAACTGCCCTGAGCAGGATTTAGTTGGTTTTTCTTGACCACTTTCAGCCACCAGTACCACCTCAGGCAGGGGTCTCAATCTTTTTTTTTTTTGGGTCTCAGAATCTTGCTATTCTCTCCTGAATGATTTTTCAAAAACAGATTTTATATCCCCCCTAACACATATACACACTCAAACATACAGCTGCTTCCCAGAACCTACCTTTATCAAATAAAGTCAAATATGTACAAACGACATGCTATTCCAGCTAAGTTCCCATTATGTGGTTTGTTTAACATTGGGTCAATTTTTTTTTTTTTTAATTTACTGTGTTTTCTATTAAACAGTGATTCTAGTCAAATATATTCCTGAATGTAATCCTTAAGGAAACATTCTGAGAGGACGTGAGTTGTATAAGATCTAGAAGATCACATTAACTTATCCAACCCTAAAACTTCCTGGTGGCAAGATTAAGAATGCAGCTTTGGGGGCTGAAGAGGTGGCTCAGGGGTTAAGCCTCTGCCTGCAGGCAGAAGGTCCTGAGTTCGGATCCTAGACCCCACGTATAGACGCCAGACGGAAGCAGGGGCGGCCTGCGTTTCTGGTCCTGGTAGGGCGGAGCCTGTGAATCCTGGGGCAGAGTAAACAAGGAGGTGGAAGCGTCCATGGTGGTTCCCGAATTCACCCGTGGTTCCACACACACACATACACACACGCGCACACACACAGTTGAATAAATAATAAAAATTTTAAAAATTATAAAAAAAAAAAAAAAAGAATGCAGCTTTGGGACTGGAGAGATGATGCCTTAGGGGTTAAGTCTCTGCCTTGCAAGCAAAAGATCCCAAGTTCAGATCCTGGATCCCACAGAAAAATGACAGGTGGAAATGGTATGGCTTATACTTCTGGCCCTGGAAGGCAGGGCCTGAGAAACTCCAAAGCAAAATAGCACAGGTAGCACAATCCAGGGTGGTTCCTGAAGTCATCCTTGGACCTCTACAGACACAAGTACAAAAATAAAATTTTAAAAACTGAGGGCTGGAGAAATGGCTCAGGGGTTAAGACTCTGCTTTACAAGTAGAAGGTCCTGACTTTAGGTCCCAGATCCCATGTAAACAACACCAGGCAGAAACACAGCAGCCTGTACTTCCAACCCTGGTGGGTAGAGTCTGGGAAATCCCAGAGCAAAGCAAAAAGGAGGTAAAAACAATCCACAGTGACCTCTGATACACACACACACACACACACACACACACACACACACACACACACGCACACCACGCAACAATAAATTTAATTAAACAAATTTGAAAAAAAGATGCAGCTTCCCACACTTAAAACATTTCATGGGAAAGGAAGTTAGGGTATTAAGTCATCTAGTAGGAAAGACTAAGGCTCCCCAAGTCCCTCAAACTGTGTAGCATTTAGCTTGACCATTTTATCAGGTGCAGAATGGATCTTGTTCTGCCTTTAAAAATGGATAGCTTGGGGTTCCTACTATACCAAGATACAGTTTAGGGGCTGGAGAGGTGGCTCAGGAGTTAGGCCTCTGCCTTGCAGGCGGAAGGTCCTGAGTTCCGATCCTAGACCCCACGTATAGAGGCCTGGTCGAAAGCAGGGACGGCCTGCGCTTCTGGTCCTGGTATGGCGGAGCCTGTGAATCCCGTGGCAGAGTAAACAAGGAGGAGGTGGAGGCGTCCATGGTGGTTCCCGAATTCAGTCCGTGGTTCTACACACACACACATACATACACACATGCATACACATGCATACCGCATAATTGAATAAATAATTTTTTAAAAAAGATACAGTTTTAAAAAAAAAGAATGACATATTTTTTTCTTTCTGAGTTAAGAGTTATACTGCAGAAAACTGTTGTATAGGAATTCTCAATTTCACCTAAGAATTCAATATAGATTACATAAAATATATTAGATTTGTAGCTAGAAAAAAAGTGTTTCCAGAAAACTTCCCTGTTATGTGACACAAAACACAAAAAAAAAAAGAGTTTGAGTTTTGGGCAACAAATACCACCCATTTTAAGTTCATGCAAAGCAGGACTGGTGAGATAGCTTCAAGTAAGGTGCTTACTGCCAGCCTACGTGAGTTCAGTCCCTGAACCCACATGGTAAAAAAGAGAACCAACTTCTGCAACTTGTTCTTTGACCTCCACACAGGATACGTGCAAATACACAATTTGAAAGTTCGTACAAAGCAATTTTGAGTCACATCACTTCTGCCAAAGCACTTGATAGGAATCATGTTCCGTAAGTGCCAACCTGCTGACATAGCTCCCAATATGTCCTTCCTCACGACTGTCAGTCAATATAAATATTTGTTAAAATGAGCAAAATAATCAGAAAAGCATGTGTGCAAAGCCTGTGTAAAATACACAAAGTACTGATTTGTTTTACAGCACAGTAGGTCAAATAAATTTAACCACATGTACATTTCATAAAGGTTCCAACATGGAGGAATGAACATGTTTCTGTTTGTACCTGGGGTAGTGACGTATTCCCAGATGGGTCACCATACCTGGTTTCAAGGTGATGAAGGAAGCAATGCTTGTCTGCCGACTCCCCGCTGAGGGAATTCTTCTTTGGGTAAAAGAAATACTAGGTTTTCTTTCTCCAGAAAAGAGGGGGAGCAGTTTGGTGCTCGATTTGAGTAAATGTGTCTGAGGAGAGGGAGAAAAACAATTTAACCTATTACTGTGAAAAGGGCTCCCAGACCGTAACTTTGGGACCAAAATGGGGCCCAACTCATATCCTGTTCTCTCGTTAGAGCTGGACATCACCTACTTCCATTTTCTGCCATCATGACGATCCTTACCTCAGGAATCACATATTCCACATGTAGCCCAGTTTTCCAGCTTTCCAAGAGAAATCAGTTAGGCTGACTAAAGAATATACATCAAAGAATCCAGAAATGCGCTGGAGAGATGGCTCAGGGGTAAAGACTCTGCCTCACAAGCAGAAGATCCTGAGTTTGAATCCCAGGTTCCATGTAAAAAATGCTAGGCAGAAACGGCTCTGGTGGGCAGAGCCTGGGAAATCCCAGAGCGAATCAAAAAGGAGGTAGAAGCAATCCAGGATGATTCCCAAACTCACCCTTGGTTCTCCCCAGAGACACACAGTGCCCTCAGGAGTGGTAGAAGCACATGAAAATACACAGCTCGACCAGGGGGAGGCCAAAGTATCCTTATTTGCAGATGGCAGGATTCTATACTATAGAGATTCAAAGGCTCCACCAGAAAAGTTAGAACTGATAAAGTGACAAGATAAAAAATTAACATACATAATTCTATAGCCTTCCTATGTACCAAGAATAAATATGAATTTGAAGGAGGAAATCAGGCCAAAGCTTTTTGCCTTGAAAGCAAAAGAACCTGGGTTCAGATCCCCAGATCCTACATGAAAACACTAGGTGGGTGTGGCAGCCCCCCTGTAATGCTAGAAGGTGGAGCACCAGGCTAAGCCAGACTAGCCCTAATGGTGTGCTCTGAGTTTAATTAGAAAACCCAGGCTCACAACAATAAGGCAGAAGAGTGATAGAGGATGATTCCCAATATCACCCTCCCAATATCACAGGCACACACTGCTCAAGTGCACCATTGTACATACACCCACCCACATGTAACAACACACACACACACACACACACACACACACACACACACCATACTCACATACATGAAACAGAAAAAATTTTAAAATATTCAAAATCACCTTAAGAAAAACGATAAACTTCACCAAGGAAGGCAAAGAAGGAAGCAACCTCTATAGTGAAAACTTTCAGACCCTCAAGAAAATTGAAGACGACACCAGAAGATGAAATCCCCTCCATGTTCATAGACTAGAAAGTCAGTACTGTGAAAGGCTATCTCTCCAAAGCCATCTACAATTCAATGCAATCTCAATAAAAATACCAGCATTCGTCAGAGAAATAAAGAAAACATCTTAAAATGCATTCAAAGGCACAAAAACCCTTGGATAGCTAAAGCAACCCTGAGTGAAAAGTAATGACGTATCACCATACATGATTTCCAATTATACTACACAGTCATAGTACGAAACAGCAGATAACAGAAGAAATGGAAATAAGCTGCAACAGTACAAAGACGCCAAAAGTTCTCATTAGAAAAAAGACGGCCTCTAACCAAAGGCGCTATGGAAAGCTGCAGAAGAATAAAACTAGGTCCCGGTCTCTCAACTTGCACAAAAATCGACGCCAAAAGGATTAAAGACCTTAATGTAAGACATGAAACTCAGAAAGTGCTGAGACAAAGTGCTGAAAAAAACACTTTAAGATACAGGTGTAGATGAGGAATCTCAGCTATTCCAATAGCTTAGGAAATAAGGCGAAATATCAGCAAACGGGACCTCGTTAAATTAGAAAGCTTCTGTACAACCAAACAAAAACAGCCTACAGAAACTGGAGAAAAATCTGTCAGCTGTACATCTGACAGGCGAGTAATAGTTATAATATACAAAGAATTCTAAAGATTAAACAAGAAAACCCAATAAAAAAATGTTCTAAGGAGCTGGACGGAATTCTTAGGAAAAAAAAAAAAGCCAATATTTTAACAAGTGTTCAATATCCTTGGTTATCAGGGAAATGCAAATTAAGCCTCCCCTAAGATTTCTTATCACCTCTGTCAAAATGGGTATCAAGAAGGCAAATGAGGAGTGGCGAGATGGCTCAGGGGTTAAGACTATGCTTCAGAAGCAGAAGGTTCTGAGTTCAGATCCCAGGTCCCACATAAAAACACCAGGTAGAAACACCAGAGGCCTGCACTTGCGGCCCTGGTGGGCGGAGCCTGGGAGATCCCAGAGCAAAGCAAAGAGGTAAAAGTGATCCAGGATTATTCCTGAAGTCACCCTTAGTCTCCACAGGGACACACAATGCCCACTGAGACACAGACACACACACACACACATACACACACACACACACAGAATAAATAAATTAATTAAATATTAAAAAAAGGATGGCAAATGACAATGAACGCTGTAGAATGTGGGAAAAAGACCTTAGTCATTGGTGGTGGGAATATAAACTGGTATGGCCACTATGGACATCAGTGTGGAGGTTTCTCAAAATGTTAAAAACAGAACTCTACATGAACCATCCGGTCCACTCCTGGGCACATACCCAAAAGACACTATCCTACTACCTGCTCCTTCCTGCTGATGATACTCTATTCACAATAGCAAGGAAAGAGAATCAGCATAGATGTCTATGACAGATGGGTAATAAAATGGTGGTACATATAAAGAATGGAATTGTATTTAGTTATAAAAAAATTTGATGGGGCTGGAGAGGTGGCTCAGGGGTTAAGCCTCCGCCTTGCAGGCGGAAGGTCCTGAGTTCGGATCCCAGATCCCACGTATAGACGCCAGGCGGAAGCAGGGGCAGCCTGCGTTTCTGGTCCTGGTAGGGCGGAGCCTGTGAGTCTCCGGGCAGAGTAAACAAGGAGGTGGAGGCGGTCCATGGTAGTTCCTGAATTCGTCCCTGTTTCTACACACACACACATACATACACACACATTCATACACACACGCACACACATGCACAATTGAATAAATAAAAAATTAAAAAGTCTTCTATAAAAAAATTAGAAATATATATGGAATGGAAGAATGCTACATGTTGTTCTTTCTTACGAATGCAGATGCTAGGTTCTAATTTTCATACATGCATATCGGGTGGGAGTATAGATGTCAGAGGCCTGCAGTCAGGGAAAAGAGGCTTTGAGGGAGAGCAGTAAGGGAGCAAAGAACACATGACCATGAAAGTGGGGGAATCCTGGAGGTGACAAGGTTTAGGCAAGACGGGAGACTGAGACATGCAGGAGAGACAGGGGTGGGAAGAAGGGTCAACCAAAACATAGTTGACGAGACACCACCAGAAGGAAGCCTGCAGCCTCTGGTGCCGACAGATCACTGTTGCGCGCCTGCCTCTCAGACCTTCTTAGCTGGCGTGCAGGACAGAAAATGTAAGGCGGCTTTGGGAAAACTACAAATATAGTCTCATCCTTACTAAGGGTGTTTCCTTTTTATTCCCATTTGCTCATTATGAAATGCCTAAGAACAGGTCGTATTTTGGTCATAACTGCCAAAGAGAAAAGGGAATTTGCTAAATCAATTTGGCAAGTTAGAAGCAGATTGAAATTTGTTTTATTTTTCTAAATATGTATGTGTGATGGGCTGCACACGTGCTGAGTATGCACTCAGAGGTCAAAGGACAGCTTTGGGTGTCAGTGCCACCCTTCACTCTGAAGCGGGGTGTCTGTTTCTGCTGCACTATGTACACCCGGGGAGCTGCAAGACTAGCTGTCGTGGATTCTCCTGTGTCTGCCTCCCAACTCTCTGCAGGAGCAGCGTACCCCACTTACGTAGGGTCTGGGGTCTAAACTCCATTCTTCAAGCTGCATGGCAAGCCTTTACCCACTGAGTCATTATTAACCCCCCCTTAGAGATACGCGGCACTGAATTTGTGATCCTCCTGCCTCATCTCCCATGTGCTGAGACGGCAGGTGTGTGCCCCCATGCCAGGTTCCAAATGACTAAGTTCTAGCTCGCAATTTTTTGATGCCATTTTACACTTGGAAACTAAGTTGTACTTCAAATGATTAAAAAATGATTAAAAGAAGGAATCCTGGTATAAAATTCATAGGTGTACAGGTCAGAATTTGTCTTTTAACCTTATACTAGAAAATGCAATCAAAGAAACATTTAAAAAAAAAACAAACCGATTTTTAAAACAAGAACAAGGACTAGAGAGATGGCTCAGGGTTGAGCCTCTGCCTCAAAAGAAAGGCTTGAGTTCAGATACCGAATCACATGTAAAAACCCTTGCACTTCTGGCCCTGGAAGGTAGAACCTGAGCAACTCCAGAACAAAGTCAAGAGGAGGCAGAACAATTCAGGATGATACCTGAACTGCCCATGGGCCTCCACAGGCACATGCAGTGCCCACTGATATGCACAAACACACATATACACCTTCTCCCCAAAATAAATATATATATATATTTTAAATTGGACAACAGGCAGTGAAGAAACACAACTCCTGCAAAGGGAAACACAGGAGCCCAGTCATCTTCGTAGCTTTTAGCCTGGATGCAGAGTCCACTCTAGCTGAGTTTTGCAGTCTTCTGATTTGAGAGGTCGCCATGTCTACACCTCCACGTGGGGAATGAAGGTCCGCTGAACACAGCTGTCCCACAGGGAACAGATGACCCCAGAACAGGTGTATAAAGCAAGCAGCTGACCTGAGCACCCCGAGGAAATGGAGGTGAGGGGCTCAGGGGTAGATCAAGAAACTGCTGTCAAAGAGTAACTGACCCCTGCTTCTGGCATGAGAAAGTGTAACATAAATAAAATGAATGCCAAGATAATATAACATTCTAAGACTTGATTACAATACTTATATATTTATCCTCCAAGTCCTACGTGGAATTCAGTACTTTTAAATCTTTTCAGTTTTAATGAAATAAGCTTTTTTTTTCCCTCCTCTATTTTTAAAAAATAATTTAGGTACGGCTTGAGGCCGTAGCTCAGTGGTAGACTGCTTGCCCTGCATGTGTGAAGTCTTGGTCTCAAACCCCAGTACAGCCCCTCCCAGCAAAGGAAAAATAATGTAGGCAGTACCAGAAAGGAAAGGAACTGAGTCTATACTTTAACTGCCACTTGAGTGGAGCTCTCCAGCCATTTTTACCCAGAAGAGCTCAGTCTGTTAGTTTGTCTGCATGTGGCTAATCAAGTCATGTCCAAAGAGCTTAGGGGAACAAGGTGGGTTGTTTTTTTTTTGTTTGTTTTTGGCTGTTTTCCTTTCTTACAATTCTGGTTCCAGTTCACTCTAACACCAAGAGCCCAGGGAACCGACCACACCATATCCACACGCATTGCTGACAGACGGACAAACTTCCTTACTTGCCAGAACACCAGCCAAAGTATGCTGAAGAATGCCACTCCCTGAATCTGCTCCCTCAATTTTATCCACCTGCCCAGGAATTGGTCCCGCCCACATTCAATCAATCTCCCCGCAGACTTGCCTTAACTACTTACTCTTTGCAGGACTCAGCCCTCAATTGTTAAGTTGACCCCTATATATCTAACTAGCACAAAGTCTTCCCACTTATCCTGCCACCAGAGTGAAAGAGAGTAAGTTACTACAACCTTAACACAGAACGCAAAGCCCAAAAGATCCGTCATTCATCCGCTCATTCAGTATTTACTAGTAGCACCGTTAGAAGACTATCTGATGAAAATGTTCCTTCTAAAAGGAAAAAGTAAATGGACTATATAGACAGCACACTGTATGTCTGAAGTGCTGCAGTGAAAAATGAGGGAGTATGGGCTGGGGGTGAGGAATGGGGTTCCTATTTTAGGGTGTGAAGCTCACTCATTGATACTTTGTATCTGAACAAACGCAGCCGTGGAGACTGTAACTCTCCGATCTGCATTTCAGGCGCAGCTGCTCCCGCGCCCAGCAGAAGGAAGCGTCACCTGAGCAACAGCCCGCGGGCGTGGCCGGGGCAGAGGGAAGCCGGGAGCGGCCGGCCAGGGGGGTCCACGAGGCGTGGGGGCGCGTGCACGCCCACCGCAGGATGCAGCATCTGCAGGTTTCCCGCGGACACGTGTTCACATTCCACGGAGCAAAGGGCCGCGCTGGCCGTGCAGCGGTAGGAAGGGTGGTGAGAGGCGAGGCTGTGAACCAGGCGTGGGGACATCAAGGAGGAGCCACTGGGATGAGGTCGGGGGGCGGGGGCGCGAAAGGAAGAGATCTGGGGAGCCGGCTCTTCCCCCCACCCGGCACGCACACCTCCAAGCCCCCTAACACAAAGGACCCCGCGGCTGCTCCTCCCTCTTCCTCCCCTCGCCCCTTTCTGCACCCCGGCCTTCCCCACCTCCAGGACCCCAACTCACCTGCACCTTCCGCCTCTTCAGCGCCGCCGCGTCCAGCCACACGCCGCACGCCTCCTCGTCGGAGCCTGGCCGCCTCATGACGCTCGGGGACCCCCGCGCCTCAGGCGACCGCCGAGCCCGCTAACCCGCGTTCGGATCTCCCGCCGACGCGGGAAGGCGGGGCCACGCCGCGGCCGTCAGGACGCAGGCCCCGCCCACCTCCCGAGGCCCCGCCCAGTGCGCGAGCGCGGTCAACCCCCAGGTCAGAACTCGCGTCTGAGCGGAAGGCGGAGCCACGCCGCGGGCCGTTAGAACACAGACCCCGCCCACTTCCCGAAGCCCCGCCCAGTGCGTTGGAGCCCCAGCGTTCATTCGCTGTTCTTGTGACTATCTTTTTCTTTTTTTCTTTTTTGCTCCCCTAATATAGTCTCACTACAAAGCCCAAGCTGACCTGGAATTCACTTATACCAAGGTAGCTTCACACTTGAAACCTTAAAAAACAAGCAACACACAAGCTTCTAAGCCTGATCACTGTGTATCTGTCTTAATTACATGTTTTCATATATCTCAAAGTATGTAAAGGGTCTTCAGGTGGCTCAGTAGAAGTAAGCCTGAAACCTGGGTTCGATCCCCCAGAACCCATGTAAATGTGGAAGGTGAGAACAGAGAGACTCCACAAAATTGTCCTCTGATCTCCATTATTATAACATGCATGTAATAATGATGCTTAGACACACACATCATACCCACAATAAATGCAATTTCATTTTTAAAAAAATACATTCGTTAATGTATTCCATTAGAATCCTGGGGACATTTTTGTTGGCGAAGGATATTTCTTATTCATTTTGATATTTTCTTTTCCATACTTTGAGCTTAACTTTATGCATGCTGTGTAAGTGCTCTACCACCGAGCTATGTCCCTCAGGCTTTATTTGTTTGGATGCAAAGTCTCATGAGATTTCACAGACTGGCTTTAAACTCACTCTGTAGTCCAGGTGAACCTCAAATTTACAATTCTGCTTGGGCCTCCAGGATACCCTGCATTACCACACCCAGCTTAGCTTCGTTTCTTTCTTTCTCTTTTTCTTTCTCTTTTTAATTTCTTCTCTTTTTCTTTCTTTCTTTTTCTTTTTTCTTTTTCTGGTGGTGCTTGGAATTGAATGTAGGATCTGTTCACACTGGCAAGCACTCTTCCCTGGAACTAGTCCCCAGCTCTTATATTTTAAATACTTCTAAAATTTACTAAAAAACCCTTGTGACCTTTGAAATGTCTCACACACACACACACACACACAGAGCAAGAACAGTTTCCATTCCTCCGTGTCCACTCTCAGGGTGACCTAACAAGCTTCCTCCAGAAAACCTGCATGTCCAGCCCCTCGGTGAGGGCAGGAGACAAAACGCAGACACAGCTATTATCAGTCACTTTATTGCATTGAGGACGGATCAGAAAACAGGCACTAGCCCTACCTCAAGCCCCCTCTGACTCCTTCTGGGTCTTCGTACCTTGGCACAGGTTTTCTCCTCTCCCTAAAGTACCCTTTGAGTCTCAGTCCTAATCCGACTCCCTTCTCCCTGCCCAAGGCTCTGAGTTCCCGGGCAGCACCAAGTAATCCCTCTTCCTTGCTGTCTTTGACGGTGTGTTCTGTTACTGAAGCCTTTGGCATCCTGCACTGACCCGCAGGGCCCAGCAGGTGGCAGCCTCGGAGCAGAGGCCTAGGAAGTGGTGAGGTGAATAGACAGATCATGAAATCATAAATAAGAGTTGTGGGCAAGAAGCTGGAAACAGCTGTGTGGAGGAAGAGGCCCAAGACATGTGGGTCTTAACTGTTTGAGGCAGAGACTAGAGGGACGTGGACGTTGAAGGGGCTATTCTGCCTTTGGGGGCTCTTTAGCACTCAACTTATGCAGGCTGGGGTACAGTAAGATTAAAATCTTACTCATCTTTAGGCCCGCCCCTTTCCTCTCCACCGATAAAATCTAGTAGGGAGCAGCTACTGAGGTCTCCCCTTCCTCTCAGCTCAAAGCGGATACTGGTCTGAGTCTTATCTCCTACCCAACAAACTAGAATCCCCAAGCCAGGGTTTTGACTCCCACTGAACTCTATGCTCAAGCCCAGTGGGAGGCCAAGGAAGGACTTCCAGGAGAAGTACACCTTTATCTCTCCTCTCCCAAGTCAGGGAGTGGGCCAGGTCGTGGGGCTGATCCTGCAGCTCCCAGCTAGTCTCCCAGTGCAAAGATTGCCTAGAGCTATCTTGGCAGCTGAGCCAAGGAAGTCACTGCACGCCAGACAGAAACAACTTTACCTAGCCTTGTTCCCGCCAAGCATGAGTCCCCGCCCCCTCTTCTCCCCGGCTCCGCCCACCCTGCCAGCTGCCAGCTGCCACCCAACCCGTTTTCACTTAGTCTTCTGATGGAGTTTGCGCCGCACCAGCTGGCTGAGTAGCAGTGCGGTGAAGATGCTACTGCCCACCGTGAGCAGAAAGAGGCCCGAGAAGTCGTGGGGCCAGCGGGTGTGCAAAGGCTCGTAGATGTGCCGCCGGGCCTGATAGTCGAGTGTCACTGCCTCCAGCTGTGCCAACGTGCACAGCACCAGGAAGACGTGGAAAACTTGGTGGCCTTGCCCAAAGACATGGCAGCTGCCCGGGAACCAGCTCTCGGGCATGACGGTGGAGAAGAACGCGGCGGCCAGCAGAAAGAAAACTACCTGGCACTTGTGGTAGAGGAGGGCCGGGTCATCCTCGGCAGGCACAGGGGACACCAAGATGCGGTGCACGACGGGGCTGATGTCCAGGGCGTAGGCCAGCGCCGAGGGCACCTCCTGGCAAATGCGCCCCAGCAGGCCTGGCTTCTGGCTGTACTTGTTGTAGCAGGAACCGGTACAGGAAAGCCAGGCCAAGAAGGCAGCCGTGGGCAGGAAAATGGCCTGCACCTGAGCATGCCAAGAGGGCTCAATGGCATAGTAGAAGTGTGCCAGGGCGCTGCCAAACTGGTAAACGGCCACACCCACGTAGTCCAAAAAGAAGAAGCTGTAGTGCCAGAATTCTGACTTGGCTTGCAGGAGGTGGGCCAGGGCACTGAAGGAGAGGTAGGTAAAGGAAGCCAGGACGATGATGAAGAGGGGCAGGGCATGAGGGTCTTCCCGGAAGTCCACCGTCCCCACCAAGATGGCCAGCCTCAGCAGCAGCGCCAGGGCGGCCAGCAGGTGGGTCCACACGTTCACTGCCTCGTTGTGTTGCTGGAAGAGCGTGCGGAAGTAGAAGCACCAGGTCTGGTGCAGCGGCCGGTAGCCGGCGTAGATGTAGGGCTTCCAGAAGAGAGGCGGTACCTCGGCGCGGTCCACCGTGAACACGGGCTCTGCCCGCAGAGGCTTCTGACCCACGTGCCACAGGCTGGACAGCAGGTGGCTGAATTTCTGGGCTACCGCTATGGCCATGGCTGGGCCCAGGGCAGGGAGCTAGGAGAGAGGCAGTCAAGGCAAAGTCAGGGGCCGTCTGCTCTCAAGGTGCAGGGCTCCGAGACCCCAGTCTCTCTCCCTCCTCCCACACCTTGTCCTTAGGCTGGTTTGAGCTGGGAGTCACCCTCAGCAAGAGCACAGCTCTGACCCCTGACAGCCAAAGCACTCTTTGCTTCTGGATGTTGCGATGATTGTCAGCCTGACACTTAGCGCCACCTTGTAAAGTCGATATCCAGGAACAGCACATGGAAGGTCGCCTGAGGGACTGTCTTGGCTGCAAGCCCCTCTGCCCGCTGAACCAGCTCCCTGGCCCAACACCACATGTATGCATGAGTGTTTGCATGTATGCAGGCACATGTGTGTGTGTGGGTGCACATACCTGTGTGTACATGTGTGTGGACATCTGAAGTGGGTACCAGGAATCGTCCTTAATGGCTCATCTACCGTTTGAGGCTGGGTCTCTAATCAAACCCAGAGCTTACGATAGGGTTGGACTGGCTGGCCAGCTTGCTCTGGGGATTTGGGGATTCAAACTCCCCGATTTTTTTTTGCTTGCTCAGCAAGTACTTTGGTCACTGAGCCATCTCCACAAGGTTTTCTTTCTTTCTTTCTTTCTTTCTTTCTTTCTTTCTTTCTTTCTTTCTTTCTTTCTTTCTTCCTTCCTTCCTTCCTTCCTTCCTTCCTTTCTTCCTTTCTTCCTTCCTTTCTTCCTTTCTTTTTTCCTTCCTTCCTTCCTTTCTTACTTTCTCTCTCTCTGTCTCTCTCTTTCTCTTTTCTGGCTGTTACAATAGTGGGAATTGAACCCAAGGCTTTGTATGTATCAGACCCTGAGCTAAATCCCATACCCTCCTTTTACTTTTGGTTTTGAGGCAGGGTCTGTCTGAGTTGTCGAGGCTAGCCCTGGACTTCCAGGCCTGCCTGCCTCAGCAGGGATTGCAGGACTGTGCCACCAGGCCTCCCAGACTCCCTTTCCTTGCACTGAAATTCTGAGACCAGTACAAGCTGCCTTCTTCACAGGCCTCCCCCACTTTCCTCTGGTCCCTCATGGGTTAAAATCTAGAGGAATGAAGAGCTGTTTGCCCAGGCAAGAGGCTGGGAAGAGGAGAGACACCATGGCTCTGGTTCTCTCTGCCTGCAGAACACAGACGCTTAGCCACTCTGCTGCTGGCCCATCTCCTGTCACACCCACACATCCTGCAGAACTTTGGAGATTACTAATCACGAGCAGGCAATTATATCTTTTACAGTAAATTGTTCCCTTAGGCTTCTAAAAGCTCATTCTTCCCTGGTTGACAGTTACCCTCCTCCTCAGTGTCAGGGCTCATGGATACATCCTCAGAAGAGGGGCAGTGCCAACTCACAGGACCTGTGCCCCCAGACATGGTGGTGGGCTGTAAACCCAGAACCCAGAGGCAACATACTAGGGAGACAGAGGTCCTGCTGCATGAAATCGTTTAGAAGGCAGGCAGAGGCTCTGTTCCATCCAAATCTGTTTTCAGAAGTAGTTACTACCTTTCAATCCATGCAAAGAGATCCCAAACCCAGGGGCAGGGCTCCTGCTATCTGAGCCAGGGAGAATGGAGTGGGTATCCAGGGAGGCCCCCATAGGGCATCCTGGGTGATCTGTCCTGCTTAACGTGGACAGCCTAGACCAGACCAGACCAGCATAACCCAGTACACTGCCACAAACCCCAGCCAGGTATCTTGAAAGAAACACTCCCAGGTATCCAGTGTAATTTGCTGCCAAAAAACACTGGGGGTGTTTCTTTCAAGATTGAAGGCCAATGATGTCTGCTATACAGCCGAGCAAAATTACCAGTTAGTGACCACAGGGTGGTGTCTGCATAGGTGAGGGGCCTGGGGGCAAGGCTCTGGGTCTTAGAGATGTCTTCTGTGATGTCACCAGAGGGTGGGACTAAAGATAGCATCCCATCCCTCTCCTCCTTCCCTTCCTGACCTGCACACTGGTAAAAATCCAGGCTCAACTATGCACCCTCCTGGGCCACAGGAAGCAGCTCACCATTCACCTCCACAAGAGATATTGAGGGCTGGAAGCTCACACAGCAAGAGAAAAGCAAAGTCTGGCTGGGACCAGGGGTGCTGGGCGCAAGAGATGGAAGTCAGGGAGATAGAAGGGTCCTGTTTCTACAAGGCGGGAATCGGAAGGGAAGGAAGTTAGGAATAAAGGAGAATGTGGCCAGCTCCTTAGAAAGGCTTATTGGGAGATGCGCTTCAAATACCATCAACCAGATTCTGGACCATGCCAGCTTCAGGAGTTGTATCTGTGGTTCACCTTCTTGGTGCCTTAACTCCCACACATGATAGTATCGACATCCTTGCAAAGATTAAATTTACTAGAAGTAAGTTTTACACATGGACTCGGTAAGTCACTGCTGTCATTATTATGAATAATACTCATATATAGCCCCCAGTCTGAGATTTGCATGAGGATCTTTTTTAAAAAAAATTTAAATTAAGTTCTCAGAGCAAGTAAGATGGATCAGCAGGGAAGGTGCCTGCTCACCAAGCTGAGCACCTGAGTTCGATCCCCGGAAGTTTGTTCTGTGGAAGCCCACATGGTAGAAGAAGAGAATCAGGCCCGGAACGCTGTGGTCTGACCTCCACAGTGTGCATCACGGCACGTGAACGTGTGTGCATGTGAGCACACGCGGACGACGCACTAAATAAATGGACATTTTTACTTATGAAATAAACAAAATGAAACAAGAATCCAGCACACACAAGGCTGGAACATCTCAGCCAATGTTCCAGGGGGAGGGGAGGGATTGTTGGGGATCCGGAAGTTAGCTGAGTCCTAGCTGTCTAGCTGTGTAGAGGGGCACGAGCTACAACCTCAGCACTTGGGAGGTGGCGGTAGAAGGATCAGGACTTCAAGGCTAGTCTGGGCTACAGGAGACTAGGGGAAAAAAAAAGCCAAATGTTCTCCTTAAACCTTATCCTGGGGGATGTACTCAGCGACTGGGGAATCTTGACTGGAGTTTGGACTTCTGAGGACATTGATCTTATTTAATAATTAAAGTATCCTCAGCAGCAACCCTGTCCTAGGACCGTAGGGCCCAGGAAGGTAAATTAAAGAAATATGGCCCCATCTGGTTGGGAATTCCTTTTCTACCAACCTTCCCCAGACCCCCCAATTCATCCTCCCTCTCACCTAAACTCCTCCAAAGCTTGCCAAGGTCCAGTGCTCCCCTGTCTTTGGGTAACTGCGAGGCTGCAGGACAAAGTGGGCTTTGGAGTGGAGAGCCAGTTACCCAGTCCTCGGGGTCCCCCAGTGCCTACTGGGCACTAGCACAAGGTCTTCCCACAGGAACAGGGAACGCAGGGGATGATGGGGTTCCTACCCTGCAGATGCACCCACACAGAGCCCCATGAAGGAAAGCCATCCAGAGGGTCACCTGGAGAAGAAAGGGCCACTGCCCAAAGGATGGGTGTCCACCGCTCGCCTCTGACAGACTGGTTGAAGGAAAGCCAAACCCGTGGGTTTTACATGGCACAGGCGGTCAGGCCTCGAACTTAATGGCTGAAAACTTTGAAAAAGTTCCTTAACCTCTTTGGATTGGTTTTCCCCATTATAATCAGAAGATTAAAGATAGCCCCCCGGTGAGCCTTTGTGGACGCAAAGCCTTGGCTGCCCGGCCTTGGCTCTGGTTGGCACTGCACGAACATGGCTCTGCCGGGCTCAGCCACTCAAGCCTGGGTGAGATTGGCCAAGTGTCTTCAATGCCCGGCCCTGTTTCTCCAAAACGTCAGAGTGAGTCCACCAACTTCAAAGCTCCCCGAGGCCCTGTGACATCCCAAAGCTATTTCTTCCAGGCCTACTGTGTGCAGTGAGCAGAACTAGGAA
Organism: Typhlomys cinereus; assembly: GCA_023101885.1. Lineage (NCBI taxonomy): Eukaryota > Metazoa > Chordata > Mammalia > Rodentia > Platacanthomyidae > Typhlomys > Typhlomys cinereus. The sequence continues at coordinate 4,176,842 of JALPQD010000172.1, read as the reverse complement.
ATCACTGCCCTCGGGAACCAAGGCCTGAGGAACACTGTTATCAGCACAGATGCCATAGTGTTGCTGCTTCTTTTGCCTTCTTCTTGGCAGGCAAATGCTCCTGTGGGCCCTGATTGTTCAGCATGTTCTCTTAAAGACACTTTATCTTGTTGTGGAGAGCAAGGTCTAATTCCACTAGATAAAAATAACAAGGCCAGAATCCAAACACTACAGAATATACAATTTTTATGTGGCCTTTCTTTTGTTTTTCTTTCTTTCTTTTCTTTCTTTCTTTCTTTCTTTCTTTCTTTCTTTCTTTCTTTCTTTCTTTCTTTCTTTCTTCCTCCTCCTTCCTTCCTTCTTCTTTCCTTCCTTCTTTCCTTTTTCTTTCCTTCCTATTTTCCCACTTTCTTCTTCTTTCTCTCCTTGTGTATGTGGCAGGGGCGACCTGCATGTATGTTCACTCTCACGTGTGCCTATGTGCAGACCATGTGTGATATCTGGGGCTTTCTTCTGTCACCCTTATTTTTGAGACAGGGTCTCTCTCTGAAGCCGTAGCTCGCTGAGTTTTTGCAACAGCTGTCCAGTGAGCCCTGGATTCTCTACCTCCCATCCCTGGAATTACAGGCATGTGCCTCCACGCCCAGTCTCTTAAGTGGATGCCAAGAACGTGAATTCAGGTCCTCACGTTCAGACAGCAGGCACTGTACCCATGAAGCCATCCCCCTTCTTTTGAGACATTATGCAGTCCAGACTGGCCTTCCATCCACAATCCTCTTGCCTCTACCTCCTGAGTACTGGAATTACAACTATGCACCACTGCAACTGGCTAATTGCTCATGTTTTTATGAGCCTGTTTAAAAAAAATAATGCCAGCACTCAGGCATTAGTATTTAATTATTATTATTATTATTATTAAGGCTCAGGCAGGCATATTGAGAGTTAAAGGTCAGCCTGGACTACCTACTAAAATCCTGTCTCTAAATGAAATGAAATTCCAGACGCTAAGGTAGGAGGATCACTTGAGTTAGGAGTTCAAGGCCTATGTAGGCCAAAGAATGATCCTCATCTCCAATGACAAATAAGGAGAGCAATGGTGCTCATAATGGGGTAGACTAAGGCGCACTCTTCTGTGGTCCTGAGAGGAACCTAAGCTGTTATGGTTAGGAGCTAATGCCCATCATGGAGACAATTGCCCACAACTGCCACCCCCAGGACAACCTGGCATCCCAGGCCTGGAGAGAGAATGGGGCATTCATCTAACCCACTCTACAACCAGAGAGCTCCCGGGCAGGCAGTGGGTTGGACACAGGTTGGCCAAGCCCTGGCAGGCCTTGGGATCTCTTAGCAACCCTTCCTCTGTGCAAACCAATTTCCCAGCTCAGCCCCATCAAGTTTAAAGAAAAAGCCCCTCCTGTCTTCCAGAACGAACAAAAATGTTTTCTGTGTGTTTGTAACTGCACAATGGGCTACCATTTGTACTCAGAATCGTGATTAGTTAGAAAGGAAAGAGTAATTAATTCTTTAGGAAATTCATCCCTGGAGCTGAGGTACCCCACTGCTCAGAAGGGGCACCCCCAGCCCAGAGAGGTTGGGCAAGCTGGCTACAGTCCATGCTGCACGGAGCACAGAAAAGAAATCTGAACGTCCCCATGACCAGCAAGGATCCTTCATTCATCGTGGTGAAGGCTGGCGAGGGGGGCTTGCGGGGGTGTAGGGGGGGAGAGGGTAGAATCTGTACATGGTGCTCTGGACAGGAGCATTGTGGGTAGATGGAGTTCCGGGACGTCTATCCGGAGCTGATGGTCTGGGAGAATCCACCCAACTCTTGGCTGCTAAGCAGCCCTACTGGCTCCAGAGCTGGGGTGGCTGTTGGGGGGTGGGGCTCTCCCCTTCTCTCCCTGGGATCACCGGGTTGTCCTGAAGCCGGGGAAGGGGTCCAATCTCCTAGCAGCGCTATTCTCAGGGTTCTCGACCAAGGATCTGAGACACTCCCACCCCTTCCATGCCCCATTATCACTTAGGGGTACAGGAGGTGAGATCCTCGGGGTCAGTTGCTCCTTCAGAACAGAGACCGCAGATAGACGTCTTTTCTGTTCTGTCCTTTACCCTCCTGGGCTGCTTCGCTCCCCATCAGGATGACATCCTGCCCCTCCCATCCTTCTCCACCCCCCTCCTGCCTGGGGTCCCAACATCTGCATCTTCTCCCCACCTGCCAGGGTGTTCCCCCATTCCCTCTGCGGCCCCCCCCTCCGCTCTCCCCTAGGTGACCCCAGTTCTTCTCCCTTCCTCTCCCCACATCCTTCAGCTGATTCCCTGGAGTCCTCCATCCAAAACCCGGGTGCTCCTCCTGCAGTGGATGTCTGCCTGTCAGGGTCCCGCTGTCCTCCGCCCACTTCCGCTGTTCTGCGCCGAACACGTGCAGAGCCTGGAGGGGGTCCCACGCGACCCACTCGCCCGGCGATTGTATCCCTCCACCCTCGGTGGGTCCCGGGATCCCCAGGCCCAGCCTCACCTGTGCCGGGAGCAAAGCTGAGAACCGAGTGCGGCTGCTCGGAGGCGGAGGCGTTGGAACCGCAGATAAAGAGCCGCCCGCCCCGCCCCGAGCCGGGAGGGCGGCGCAGAGGGCAGCGCCCGCCGCCTCCCCGCCCGCTGCTCGCGAGCCCCGCCTGGCATTACGCAAGCTCGGGCTGCTCCCACCCACCGCGCGACAGCCACCCTGGACTTCCTGTGGTCACAGTGCAGCTGGGCCAGGAGGCCCAGCAGACAGAAGCGATTATCAAAGGGCCTCAGCTCAGCAAGGAGGCTGCGGAGCTGCCCAGCTTCCCCACTTCCCCACGCGGGAACATCAGGCCTTCAGTTTGAGGGCCTGGCCAATGTGAGGGCAATGGGGGAAAGACAGTGGATGCATGTGCCCTGGGCACACCCCACTACTCACAAGGCTGCTGTGATCTTGCGGGTTGGGGTAACTGTACCCCGACCTGGGTTCCCTGGCCTCTTCAAGTTCTCACCCCCTCGCTACAGCCCTCTGATAGTTTCTTGGTACTGCCAGCCTAGCGCTATCTTTGTCTGGGTATCTGTTAAAACACCCACTCCCCTGGGGGCGTGGGCATACCAGATGGGTGAGTCCTGCACAGCCCTGGGTACCTCCAATGCCCTTCCTGTAGTGTGCAGAGACCTGACCCACAGAACCGTCTGGAGCATACAGGGCCTGATGGCCACGCAGAGCGGCTGCTCCACCTTCAGAGAACAGAGCATTTAACCCTGGGCACAGAGACAAGATCTGAGGCCCTGGTCCTGCTCCGACTCCCCTCGGGTAAGTCTCCTTGGTCTCTCTGGGCCTCAGTGTTAGGATCTGTGCAGTGAAGACAGCAGCCACCAACCTGACAGGGTTATTAAGCTGAGTGATGGGCAGGTAGGTCTTTTGTTCAGGCAAAGGATTAGAGGAAGGAGTATTTCACTCTGTGATATAATCGTAAGGGGACAGCATGAAATTGGCCTCACCTGAACATGTTCAGCCAAACCTTTAAGACTTCCCTAAATGGGTTTAGGCAAGGTGGCAGGTCTGCCATCCCAGCTAATCTGGAGGCTGAGGCTGGAGGATCTCTTAAGCCCAAGAGTGAAAGGCGGTCTGAGAAATGCTGGAGACCTATGTATGCATACATACATACATAGAGTTTCTATAATGCATGTTGATAAAAGAGGAGCATGTGAGATCCTCAACAGATAGACACAGGAAATAAAAACCAAGGAGATTGCTGTAGAGAAAATATTTGCTTATAATAGAATCTGTCATATTGAATAATTAAAAATGGGACTGGAGGGCTGGAGAAGTGGCTCAGGGGTTAAGCCTCTGCCTTGCAGGCAGAAGGTCCTGAGTTCGGATCCTGGACCCCAGTATAGACGCCAGGCGGAAGCCGGGGAGACCTGCGTTTCCGGTCCTGGTAGGGCGGAGCCTGTGAATCCGGGGCAGAGTAAACAAGGAGGAGGTGGAGGCTTCCATGGTGGTCCCGAATTCGTCCGTGGTTCTACACACACATACATACATACACACACACACACACACTCACAATTGAATAAATAATAATAAAAAAAATTAAAAAAAAAAAACGGCTTAAAAAAAAATGGGACTGGAGAGATGGCTCAGGGGTTAAGACTGTCTTACAAGCAGAAGGCCCTGAGTTCAAATCCAAGTCCCATATGAAAATGCCAGAGGGAAATGGCGGCGGCCTCCACCTCCAGCCCTGGTGGACAAAGTCTGAGAAATCCCAAAATGAAGCAAAAAAGAGGTAGAAGTACTCCAGGATGAGTCCCGAAATTACCCTTAGTCCTCCACAGGGACACACAGTGCCCTCTGATATACACATACACAGAGATACACATACAAACTAAATAATTTTATTATTATTTATTCAATTGTGCATGTATGCGTGCGTGTGTGTGTGTGTGTGTGTGTGTGTGTGTGTGTGTGTGCATGTGTAGAACCACAGACGAATTCGGGAACCACCATGGACGCCTCCACCTCCTCCTTCTTTACTCTGCCCTGGGATTCACAGGCTCCGCCTTACTTGGACCAGAAACGCAGGCTGCCCCCCTTCCACCCGGCGTCTATGGGGGGGGTCTAGGATCCAAACTCAGGACCTTCCACCTGAAAGACAGAGGCTTAACTCCTGAGCCACCTCTCTAGCCCCCTAAATAATTGTTTTTTAATGACTTGGATTCCACCTTTATTTTTGAACTTCCTCTTTTTTTTTGTTTGTTTCTTTGGTTTGGTTTAGTTTTTGTTGCTGAGGTTTTCTGCTCAATTGCTGGATTGTATTTTTTGAGACGGGGTTTCCCATGGCCCAGGCTGCCCTGGAACTCACTGTGAAGCAAAGGCCCACCTTAAATTCCTAACGGTCCTGGCTCCACCTCCCGAGTGCTGAAGTCGCTGGCAGTCACCCCTTCACCCCCTCACCCTCTCCCCTGCTTGACTTATTCTTTGACAGTTTCATCCATGAAATCAATGAATCTAAGTCATTTTCACCCTAGATCACTCAATACTGTCTCCCCTCCTTCTCCCACTGAAAACTTATCTTCCTAACCAATTTCCCTCCTACTTTTGAGACTTTTGTGCATATACATTGTGTGTAGAGGGGTCCACTCAGTTTCATCAAGGTTGTCTGTATTAGTACGTCCCTGGACATTTGCTAGACATGCTAGATGACAGACATATCAGTGCAGGGGTGGGGGGTGCCATGCGAGAAAGTGGCTCCCCTTTCTACAACCAGCATTAACCCTCAGTAGTCTCTCGGGGACAGGCCTCATGAGACCTTCCATCCTTCTCTGATGATAGGTCGACAGGCCAAATCTCGTGCAGATTTTGTGGTAGTAAACACGCCTCAAGGTGTCCCATCATGTCCAGAAGACACTATTTCGCAGCACCTCTCCCCACCTTCTAGTTCTTACTACTCCCTCTTCTTTTTTGAAAGATTTTTTAAATTTTTTTTATTATTTTATTCAATTGTGCGTGTGCGCATGTGTAGGTATGTATGTGTGTGTGTGTGCGTGTGTGTGTGTGCAGAACCAAGGGCGAATTCGGGAACCACCATGGACCACCTCCACCTCCTCCTTGTTTACTCTGCCCCGGGATTCACAGACTCTGCCCTACCAGGACCAGAAACGCAGGCTGCCCCCGCTTCCGCCCAGCATTTATACGTGGGGTCTAGGATCCGAACTCAGGACCTTCCGCTTGCAAGGCAGAGGCTTAACCCCTAAACCACATCTCCAGCTCCACTGCCCCCCTCTTTTTTTTAAATTTTTTTATCTATTTAATTGTGCATATGTGTGTGTGCCTGTGTGTGTGTGTATGTGTGTGTGTGTGTGTGTGTGTGTGTGTGTGTGTGTGTGTTTAGAACCACGGACGAATTCGGGAACCACCATGGACTGTCTCCACCTCCTCCTTCTTTACTCTGCCCCGGGATTCACAGGCTCCGCCCTACCAGGACCAGAAACGCAGGCCGCCCCCGCTTCTGCCTGGCGTCTATACGTGGGGTCTAAGATCCGAACTCAGGACCTTCTGCCTGCAGGCAGAGGCTTAACCCCTGAGCCACCTCTCCAGCCCCTGCCCCCTTCTTCTAAGATGGTCCCTGAGGATTTGCGTGGGTGGACAGGGTCACTTCTGCTCCACCCTTTGGTCAGTTGTGATTCTCTGTGTTCAGCACCTTCGATTACAAAATGAGGCTTCTTGTTGGAAGGTTGAGAGCTCACTTATCTGTGGATATAATGGCATTTATAGAAGGCAATTTGAAATCGTGCCCATGTAGCAAAATGATAGTAGTTTGAGTCTCCTTAGGGTCTACGACCTCCCCATCCAAGGTTCTGGACCGCAGTGACGGGTGTGCCTTCCCTACTGAAGATTGGGCTAAGTACTTGGTTACCCCCATAGTATTCTTGCCGCTGTTGTGTACTGAGGAGCACATCATAGTGCAGCTTGCAGAATTCACAGCTGAGCAAGATTGTTGGTGGCTTTTCTCCTTCAACAGCCGGCATAGCAACCTCTGGTACTAGGAAAGCTAGCCAGTGGAAAGGAAGCTTGCGGATCGATTCCAGCTTGTTTTCTCCATGTTCTGTGATCAACATCTGCAGTGTCTTCATCAACGGAGTCTTACCATCAGGTTCTGGTGGGCGGCCAAGAGAAATAGAAAAAGCCTATATTGTGTTGGGGGCCATTAGGACCTCCCTGGCCAGCAGCTCCTTAGGAGTTATCATATAGTGATCATTTTAATTGCTTTTCATTTCTGGGAAGAGCATCTCAGGGCAGGTTCTGTCATCCCTTTGCTTCCCCTCTCTGTGCCCCCCCCCGTGTAGGACACCTCTATCCATGCTTTTTTATTGTATTTTTAATTAAGCTTCTAACATAGCAGGGTTCTGTCTGTCTGTATCGTGCATCCTTAATGTTACTTATTCTCTCTCCTTTGTCCTCTCTTCCTAATCTCCCTCTCCCTTAAATCTCCCCCATTATTCCCCGTTTACCTCCATACCACATGTTCTTCTACCTCCCCTTCTTTTTTTTTAAGTCTATTATTTTTATTTATTCAATTGTGTGTGTGTACGTATGTGTGTGTGTGTAGAACCACGGACGAATTCGGGACCACCATGGACCGCCTCCACCCCCTCCTTGTTTACTCTGCCCCCGGGATTCACAGGCTCCGCCCTACCAGGGCCAGAAACGCAGGACCACCCCCGCTTCCGCCTGGCATCTATACGTGGGGTCTAAGATCCGAACTCGGGACTTTCCGCCTGCATGGCAGAGGCTTAACCCCTGAGCCACCTCTCCAGCCCCTACCTCCTCTTCTTTAGGGTTCTTCGTGCCCCCCCCCAATTCCTCACTCCCATTGTCCCATTAATGATCCTGGTCTAGTTTTCTGGTTGTCAATCTGGCTGAGATAGCAGAATTCATATCCGCCCACGAAGCTGGCTTGTTTTTAAAGCTACAGTTTCTATTCCATGTCCCTGCCACGTGCCAAGAGCGTGCCAAACAGTTGCTGGGAGGACCTCTCTGGATCCAAGCAATGCAAAGAAGCAGGTTCTACATTTAACCCATTTTACAAACTGGGAAACTGAGCTCGGAGGAATGACGAGGGGCTTTATACACTATCTTGTTTCGGCCCTGCACTTTCCTTGAAGGAAAGTGTGACAGCCCTATCACCCCTCTGTAGATAGGAGGCCAAGGCCTGGAGCGAGGAAAGGAGGCTGTGGGTATCCACATGCTCAGCTGCGGTTATCCGACAGCCCACAGTGGTTAAGGAAGGACAGTGGTCAGCTGTGGAGCCTCGCTGCCTGTTGTCCTCACACGGAGCCCTTCACATGTGTTCTTGGTCCTCAGGAATATTCTGTCCTCATTTCTGTCTGAGGCCGAGGAGAGCTCGGAAGTGCTCCTTGCCCAAGGCCACCGGTTGCCTAGCACTGGCCCTGGACCCCAGCCAGCTTCATCAGTGGTGCAGGGCTGATGGGAAGGATTAGCCGGGAGGGACAGAACACTTTCTTCTGTGTCCTGTTGTGCAGGGCTCCTGTCCCACCCCTGGGCAGGGAGAGAACAGCCTTCAGGGACGGAACCTCTCGAGAGTAGCTGGAGCCATCTGGTTGTTTGTTGCCCCGGGTCCAGACTCAGCCTTCGGAAGATCAAGGTTACCAGAAAGTCTGCATTCCTCAGCCAGCCTCTGGCAAGCCTTGACAAGGGCCATAGGCCTCAGGGCCCTGCTCTCAGCGGAGGGAGGGAATGAAGGAGACTGGGGTGACAGAAAGGATGAGCAAGGGCTGCCCAGCTGTCCCCAGCACAAAACGTGGTCGCCTGTTGACTGGAGGCAGCCCCCTATGCGGCACCTGGGTGGACCCTGCCTGTGTGTCTCCTGGACAGATCACATAACCTCCATAGATAGGTCTCCCCGACTTCAAAAAAAACAAAGTAATAAGAAGGTCCCAGGTCAGTAGCTGAGGCGCTTGCTTGAAAATCTGGCAGCCTGAGTTTGACCCCCAGAAGCCCACACCGTAGAAGGAAAGAAGACTGACTATCCAGAGTGTCCTATAGCCCGTGGCAGGCAACTCTTCTTCCCCTCTGCTCCTCAAATAAAATACGAAATTTAAAAGACCTTTAAAAAGGGGCTGGAGAGGTGAATGGTTCAGGGGTTAAGACTCTGCCTCACAAGCAGAAAGTCCTAGGTTCGGATCCCAGATCCCATGTTAAAAAATGCCAGGCGGAAACAGCGGCGGCCTGCACTTCTGACCCTGGTAAGCAGAACCTGGGAAACTCCAGAGCAAAGCCAAAAGGAGGTAGAGGCAATCTAGGATGATTCCTGAAGTCACCCTTGGTCCTCCATAGGGATACGCAGTGCCCTCTGACACACACACACACACACACACACACACACACTAATAATTAATTTTAAAAAGACCTTAAAAGAAAAGGGGTGCCGCAGTACCAATGCCTAGAGCTGGTGTGAGGAGCCCTGAATTGCTTACGTCATTGCCTGCTGAGCTGCCCAAGGAATGCCACACAGGATTTTGCTTGTCACTTTTCCATTAACATTGAGAGAGAGAGAGAGAGAGAGAGAGAGAGAGATTGTAGCCCAAAACGCTGCAGTTTGTTAAGCTGCACAGTAGAAGTCCACCCTGCCTCTCACACACAGCAAAGATGGGACTGAAACCCAAAAGCCCAGATCTGGACTGTAATCTCAGCTGCGCCTGGGGGAGGTGGGATCATCCAGGGATCAGTCCTCCAGAATGAGGAAGGAGTTCCTGCAAGTTCTCAGGAGGCACACGGACCCCCAGCAGAGGAAAACAACTTGTGTGAGGGGGCAGCTGTGCGAGGGCTGAGGAAGTGTAGGGGTGAGTCACTGATCTGTGGGGTTGGGGAAGTGGCAGCTGACTATCTCAGGGGCGGGCCTCATTTGAGGGCAAATCTGAGGACTTACATGAGGGCTCAGAGGCCCTTCTGGAGAGAGTGGGGTGGGAGAGGGCTTCAGGGAGACCAGGTGCCCCTTGTGACAACATGGCTTGACATCTGTCCCTTGCTTCGGGGTCCCCCCTCCCCCCACTTCAATGCCACAGGGTGGAGGCTCTACACAAACAGGCCAGGCGCGTATGCTTCCTGGGCCACACAGAGAGCCTTTCCTAAGAAGGTCCCACAGGGGTCACAGCTCTGAGCGGGATGTCCTGAGTGGGGATGTCCTGGGTCGTCCAGGAACGGAGGGGTCGTCCTAAGAACTGGCTGGTAGAGACCCTCCTCAGCAGGGATCTGCAGGTGACTGTCCCCGGGTGACCAGCTCCAGCGTGACAGACGCAGGAGCGCCAGGTCCCTCCCTCGGGTTTCAGCCTCAGCAATCCAGTGTCACCATGACACACCCTTACTCAGCCCCGTGCCACCTATCTACGCTGTGACTCCCACTTGCCTGGCCAGGACTCTCTGAAGCTGCAGGCTCCGGTGTAGACCTGCGCAGGCCGTTAATGCCCTGGAGGTGAAGTGCCGTCTGGCTGCTGCAGAAGGAAGCTGCCAGGGATCCAGGCTCTGTTACCTAAACAGCAAGCTGGAGAACACGCCAGACCGCTGCTGTCTTAGGAACCCTTGCCTTTCCCGGCGGGGGAGGACCAGCAAGCTCACAAAGGGCCGAAAGGGAGAGAAGCCGCCTCCGGTGAACTTCTATTCCCACCCCAGGCTCAGAGCCGCAACACCTGCCTGCCGGTTCACCTTTGCGCTTCATGCTCATTGGTGGGAGTTGGGGGGCGGGGAGGGATGACAGGGGCTCCCAGGGCCCCAGACAGGACCGGATGCCAAAGTCACAGGACCCTGTGCAAAAGGACCAGGTAGAGATTAAGAATTTCAGGAACTGTCTGGCAGGCCTGGGAAACGTGTCTGTGCTTGTGCGTATGGTCGTGTTGCCTGCTGGTACCCAGCTCCACAGAGCTCATGTCTCGCCTTCCCTTACCCACCCCTCTTAGGGTCCCCTTCCCTGCTGCAGGGTCCATCTGGCCTTCAGTTCCTCGTCTCCGTCCACAGCCCTCTTTGTTCCCCGTCTTTGGTTTATATGAACAGTGTCCTGGTGACTGACCTTTCACCCACATCACTTTGCTTACATGAGAATATTTGTAAAGTTTTAGAAGCAACATTGGTGTGTCAAAAAGGATTGGTAATGTGCCATATAAAGTATTTCCTGTTCAAGCCTTTCGACCCAGCCCCAGTCGGTGAGGTAAATCTTTGTTGTCCTTTTGATCCTCACACACTGGGGGGGGGATGGCAGGAGGTCGAGGGGGTGCAGCATAGCTGATCCCTCTCTAGCTAGTTTAAATTTACTAGTTTCGGATATTTTTAGTCTAGTCATAACTGTAACCAGGAAAACAGGAAAGTTAATGTTCTGATTATTTTTTTCTTTTTAAAAATTTTCATTGATTCCCTTTGCAGTTCTAGGAATCAAACTTGGGACTTTACACAAAACAGGCCAGTACCCTATTTATGGAACTGCACCCCAGTCTCCATCCCCCCCTCCTTTGCTTCTTTCATGTTTTCCGCAGATGTTCATGTGCGGGTCGGTCGAAAGGATTATAAACCAATCACACAAATTCCTATATCTGGGATCTGTGCGTCAGAATTCAAGCCCTGTGGGTGACTTTGTGTCATCCTCCCTCCAGGGCACTGAGGGACGGAGTAGCCCCGAGGGCAGCCAGCCACCGCTGCAGAGGCCAAGGGAGCATGCCAAAGATTTGCTGGAACGAAATGACGAAGATGAAGTCAGAGAAGAGGCCGACGAATGCATTAATGTGCAAATGAGATTAGTCACAGGAATGTGACAGTCCTGCAGCTCAAGTAGGATGCTATAACCAATCTGTCTACAGGAGGATCCCCAAAAGCTTGAGGCCCAGCTACCCAGGTATATACTATAGTGGACAAGAGACCTTTTCTCGAACAAGGTAGAAATTGAGGACCTAGATTGTTCATGGTTGTCCGTGAGCACAGCTGCACTCACGTATCAAGCACACTCGAACACACACAACACGCAAAGATTTAATAAGACTTGTATGTAAACATCCACACATTCTTCATAATAACTCCAAAGTGGAAAGAACCTGAAAATCTATCAACAGACACATAGATAAATAGAATGTGTTTTCTATGAATAACACATGGTATGTGGAATATGAAGAGGATGAAGCACTGAAACATACCCCATTATGAATGGATGAGATGGCTTAGGGTGAAACCTCTACCTTGAAGCATTGAGTTCTGATTCCCAGGCAGAAATATCAGCAGCCTGCACTTCCAGCTCTGGAAGGTGGGGCCTGGGAAAACCCAGAGCAAAGTAATACGGAGGTAGAAGCAATCCAGGATGATTCTGTAAGACAGAGAACAAGTCAGCAGCTGCCTGGGGCAGGAGACAGGATGGCTTAAAGTATCTCTGTGGCATGACTGAACAGTCTAAAATTAGACCGTGGCAATGACCGCACAACGCAGTCAGTTTACGAAAGGATTATGCAGTGCACCTTTAAGGGAGGTCAGTTTGAGGGGCATGTGAGGACACCCCACCATCCCAGCCCTCCAGGGGCTGAAGCAGCAGGATCTTGAGTTTAAGGTCCATAGTAGATTTCTTTTCTTGAACTCCTGTTCCTCCTGCCTCCACCTTCGGAGTACTGAGATTACAGGCATGTATCACCACCGCCATTTTTATGCTTGTCCGCCTGAGCGTGGAACCCAGGGCTTTGTGTGTTCTAGGCAGTCACGTGATCAATTAAGCTATAGTTCCAGCCCCACAGTAAGAGCTTGTCTTTTATTTGTTTATTGGAGAGAGAGAGAGAGAAAGGTAGAAAGGTGCACTCATATTTGCTGTGACACATGGTGGAGGTCAGAGGACAACTTTCACGTCTCTCCTTCCACCATGTGGGGCTTCCAGGGATCGAACTCAGGTCACCAGGCTTGGGAGCAGTTTCCTTACCTGCTGAGCTAATTTTCTGGTCCAAGACTTTGTCTTTAAAAAAAAAATTAAAAAATCAACACTAGATGTTTTTGTAAATTACATAACTATAAACTTTTAAAACAACCTTGCAAATAGCATTTTTGAACAAAAACCACCACCAACATGTTGGTTTCCCGCCCAGTGCTGTTCGGTCGGCCTTTGCTTGGAACAGAGAGTCCCTGGATCTTTTGCAGATTGGCAAAACTTGCAAAGGCCCTTTGAGTTTGGAGGCAGCTTGAAGCTCGAGAAACCAGGGCCCAGGACATGAAGGGTCTTCCTGGTGCCCAGGCACTTGGCAGAGCCCCCGCTACCAGAGGAACCAGTTGAAGGAGCAAGACTTGGCCCCTTTAGGTAGTGTCCACTTGCCTGGCCACTGCCCCGGAGGTCCCGGGGACATGTTCCCAATCTGTCCTCTCTCAATCTGAGTCTTCCAGGTACTACCAGACGGGGGTCTTGTCTGCTGATACTTTCCCCCTCCTAACCAGTCTGCCCCCTACTTTGCTCTTAGAGTGACTGGGGCAGTTATGATCTGCTGTTTCTTTTGTTTTGTTTGAGACAAGGTCTGGGGTATCTCAGGCTGACCTTTAACCTGTCACGGGGCAGAGGGTGACCTTGAACACCTGATCTTCCTGCTTACACCCTCCAAGTGCTGGAGCTATACACGGGAGACCACGTGGCCTAGTATGCGGAGTTTCTTCTTACTTTGCTCTTCTCCCAAGCCATGGAGGGAAGTCTGGGTAAGTGGTGGGAAAGGCCTCCTTCATCATGCCGATTTTCCTCTTCATAACTGGGCTTTGCTGCCTCTGAACTTGACGGTCCCCAAATGCTGTCTTCGATCCCCGGGCATGTCTGTGAATTTCCAGGAAGGTTCCCTATCTCGGAACTTGTGTCCCAGGCAGGTAAGCACTGCGCTTCCCACACCTCCGCTTCTAGACCTTCTGCCTGTCATGGGAGGAACCCCCACCCCACCGCCGTCCCCTGAGAAGGGGCTTCTCAGAATGTTTGCAGCTGCCTTCTTTCTGAGGGTGCCACTGGTCAGCATCCCAAAGCTGGAGACAGACAGGGGTCAGGGACAGGGAGACCTTGTGACTCGGGGCCACACAGAGGTGGTCAGAAGCTCCGAGCACCTTCCTTCCACAGACACTGATGAAGCCCCTCCCCTGCCAGTCAGGGGCCAGGGACGTCTTGTGGCTGGTAGGGCAGGCACAGTCTCCATCCTTCTGAAGCGCATCGTATTATGGGAGGGGCCACGCAGACACTGAATAAAAACATGGCAGGGCAGGAGAGATGCCAGCAATAAGGCTGGCTGTTTAATTTTAAAAAATTGTGTATTTTTCTTTATTTGAAACAGAGAGAGAGAGAAAAGATATGCAATGCAATGGCACACAGAAAACTGCCAGAGGATAACTTTCAGAAGTCAATTCTCTAATTCTCTTCAACCATGTGGGATTCTGGGGACCAAATTCAGGTCACCAGTTTGCAAGCAGGCACCGCAACTGCTGAGTTCTCTCTCCTGCACAGGGTTAGAAGGTTCCAGAGCAGGAGCTGGAGAGGTGGCTCAGGGGTTAAGCCTCTGCCTTGCAGGTGGAAGGTCCTGAGTTCCGATCCTAGACCCCACGTATAGACGCCAGGCGGAAGTGGGGGCGGCCTGCGTTTCCGGTCCTGGTAGGGCGGAGCCTGTGAATCCCGGGGCAGCGTAAACAAGGAGGAGGTGGAGGCATCCATGGTGGTTCTCGAATTCGTCTGTGGTTCTACACACACACACACACACACACACACACACACACACACATGCGCGCGCACATACATGCACAATTGAATAAATAATAAATAACAAAAAAAATCAAAAAAAGTTCCAGAGCAGCCTGCCACCACAGCTTGTGAGTAGCTAAGCCCTTTGCCCAGGTCAGGCAGTGTCTCTGATCCTTCCAGCAAACAAAGTTGGTGTTTTTTTACCATGTGGTCCCCACGGGTAAATTAAGTCCAAGACACAGCAAACAGGACTCGGTGGGTTGAATCCGCACCTGTCTGTCCTCCTTGTTATCTTTCTATCAAGGATTTTCTGGGTCAGATTGCTCTTCAACCTCAGTGTCATCATGGCCATCATGGACAGCAAATATTTATTAATGCCTAGTGATGAAGATGTAGGTCAGACTAGGCCATCGAGGTGGACGGGAGGCCCTGGCTGGGCAAAGGGCAGCAAGCAGCAGAAGGGAGACAGGATTGTTCTGCCAAGGTCCAAACGGAGGCCGCCCCGAGCCAGGAGGGCAGAAAGTAAATCTGGAGGTTAAACCACGGCAGATCATCGGCCGTTCGAAGTCAAGGGTCAGGAGATTGGAGGTGTCGTTAACTCAGCCTCGAGCTATGGGGATGAAACCACCTCGGATTCTGTGCAAAAAACACGGACGCCTGGCCACGCCCAGACACCCCAATGTAAAAAAACAATAACAAAATAAAAACAAAGAACAACTAGGTGTTTGGGTTTTTTGGGGGGACAGGCAACAAATGCATGTTGTGATGTATAAGCAGAGGTCAGAGGACCAGTTTTTAAATATTATTTTTAAATTTTATTTGAAAGACAGAGAGAGAAGGGGGGGCATATGTACTATGCAGGCTTCTGGGGATCAAACTCAGGTCACTAGATATGTGAGCAGGCACCTTACTGAGCTGTCTCAGAGACCCCACTTCGGGGGTCCTTCCACCACGTGGGCTTCCAGAGATGGAACTCATGTGTCCAGATGTGTGAGCAGGCGCCTTTCTTTACCCGTTGAGCTATCTCCCAGATCCCTGTTGGTTTGCTTTTGTGACACGGTCTCCTGTGGCCGAGGCTGGCGGAGAATTTGATTATATAAGACCTTGAACTTCTGATCTTCCTGCCTCCTACCTCCTGAGTATTGGGATTCCCAGGCGTGCACCACCATGTTCAGTTTTATGCTGTGTTGGGGTTCGAACTCAGGACTTGGTCTGTGCTAGGCAAGCAGTCTACCGACTGAGCTACATTCTCAGACCCAGGTGGGGTTCTGAAGTAAAACGAAGTTTGTGGCAGGGACAGGGATGTAAGGGGGAGGAGGTGGCGACAATATAACCTCAGGGGCCTGGGGTGCTAAAGGTGCTGACCAGGCATTTGGGAAAGAAGGACAGGAGAGAGATGGAAAAGGAAGGAAACACCTGCCCCAGCGATTTGAACCAATTTCTTGTTTATTCTCAATGTGACTCGAATGGTTGGCTTTTCCTCTCTGAGTCTCAGTTTCTTGGCCTGAAAAGGGAGGCAGATTGCACTTGGTGGTCTCAGCTCCTTCTAGCTTCCCCTGTGGTCCCAAACTGGGCAGTCTGTTCCTGGAATGAGATAAGCCCAGATAGGGACCACCTGGAGAGGTCTGCAGACTGCACGCACTCTCCATCCCTGGCAGAGGGGCGGGCAACAGGCGTCACTGGCAGCCCCTCCCCTCCCTACACTCCTCTGCTACTCCGCAGAAGGCCAAGCTTGTGGCGATGGAAATTTCCACTCGGCCCCTCTAGCCAGGCAGGGGAACAAGGCCGTCCTTCCAGCTTCCTACTGGAAATTTCCACATATCCCTCAAGATAGCTGATGGGAGACTCAGTGGTACGGAGGTGGAGCCAAACAGAAATGGTGATGGTGGAAGGAGATGCAGGACAGCTGTGCTTCCGAGGCCAGGCAGGGGCACAAAGCATCTTCCTTTCACTAATACTGAGCACCCCGTCGTGCCCTGGACACAGGTGCTAAAAAGGAAAGACAGCCTCTCCCTTGGTGAAACACATCTGTAAGGGAGGAGGTGTATCAGTTACTGATCTTGTTGCCAGAACAAAATACATGAGAAACGCAATTTAAGGAAGGATTGTTTTGGCTTTCTGCTCCAGAGGACACATTGTATTGGGGGAGACAAAGGGTGGTAGGAGCCAGGTAGCTGGTTACATTGTATCCAAGTAATGAATGTTGGTGTTCAGCGACCTTTTCCTTTTTTATTCCGCCCTGGACCCCAGCCCAGGAAAAGGTACTGCCCATTTAGGCTGGTCCTTCTACCTAATTAACCTAACCTAGATAATCCCTTAGAAACATGTCCAGAGAATTTAGTGATTTTAGATCCTGTTAACCATGGAGGGAGGACCCACATAAATACCTTGAATAAAATCCAGGCAGGGAGTGCATAGGAAGTGGCTATTCTAGAGAAGTCATTTATGAGATCATTAATAAGTGCAAAGGTCCTGAGGCTGGGTGTTGGCCCCACACGGAGTCCAGGGTAGCAGAGGAAGATTAGAAAGTGATGAGACTGCAGAGACCTGGGGTGTGTGTTGGGGACCCCACACACATACTGTGGGCTGGGTTTTATGTTTGGAGCAGTGGGTGTTTTTAGCAACAGGGTGGCTTTGTCTTCCTCTTGGGTGGAAGCTTCTGGAAGGCTTGCTCTCGCTGTGCAAGGCTGCTGTGAGTGTGTTCATCCCCTTGAGAACGAACCCCTGGCATAGACACCCTGCAATCACATCACTGAGAGCCATCCAAGGGGCGCATAGGGGGTCCTACTCACACTCCTCTGACTGCTGAGCCAGAACAGGGGGGAGCAACAGCAGACCCCTATGGACTAGGGGTTCTTAGTGCTGGAGGGCAGCAACCTCCTCCCATCGCTCACAATTCTGGCTCCCGGGTTGTGGTTGCCACTTGGTGCCTCTGAGGAGACCGATGACGCTATGCTGGCACGTGGGACCTCTCGGGTGGCAAATGTCACACTTCAGGACCGAGTGGGGCAGAGCTGCACCGCATGCCACATGGCCCCTCTGCTTTCGTGCCTGCTGTGGGCGGAGACTCGAAGCTCTTTCGTTGTTTTTGCAGCACGGGGGAATGGAACCAGAGCCTCCTGCAGGGAGCGCTCAGACCCTCAGCCACACCTCAGACCTGGAAGTTCTGGGAGCCTTCCTGCGTTGTCTTAAGCCACTGTCAGTCAGGCTGGGGCCATTTAGGGTGTGACCCTCAGGAGTGGGCACCCCGTGGGTGGCAAGGCTGGTGGTATGGATGTGATTGCTGAGGGAGGGCGCCGCCTCAGCTTGGCATGTGGGTCAGGTCCCAGGGAAGCTTCAGGAAGCAGCTATAAATTCCTGGAGGGAACCTGGGCTGGATGGTATCCAGTGACAGGCAGGGGGGAGGGCATTTCAGGGATGGGTCCCTGGTGCTTCTAATCACCTGCACATCTGACCCATGTTGACCTTGCCCCTCTGGGGACGTGGTTCCCATCAAGGCCGGCTCTGCCCATACCTCGCCGGTGATGCGTACTGAGATTTCTTTTTCCACTTTCACGGAGATCTAGAACGGGAGGACCTGATTTAACAGACTCTGCTGGCTGCCCTGTGGGGAGCACTACGTATCAGGCAAGAGAAGAAACCTCTGGGCTTTTGCGGTGACCCCCGCCAGCAACACTGTGGGGTGCCATAGTTAGATACAGATGTCAACTTTGAGGATTTGAGCTCTGGGCACATTTGTGAAGAATCAGTGGTTGAGTTAAGCTCTGAGCAAACCTGCAGGAAATTGTCTGGTTGATGGGGAGGTCCAGCCCACGGTGGGTGTGGCTAGTCGCCGGGCAGGTGCATAAGATGCAGGGAACTGGGTAAAGATATACCTGACCAAACATGCTGGTCTGGCAAGTAGGGATGGTCCTCTCTCAGCAGTCCTGTGGATGGATACATACGGCGTGGCCAGTTCCTTTGGCTCCTTGTGTTGGCCTGAGCTGGCTTAAGTGCCGTAACTAGACTATGTGAAGTCAAAATTAAATCGTTTGGTGGTGAATTTATCAGTTGAGAATCGAAACAGGGGGCCTGGGGAGGGAAAGGGAGACTGGCCGGTGTCTGAACAACCCTGTGTCCTCACAGCGTCGGCTCACTTTCCTGCCGGGCAGGATAAGTGCAAGGAACCCATTTGCATGCCTCCTGTCAGTCATTCGCCTGACAGATGGGTCTTTATGGAGTACCTAGACAGGCCCCAGAGGCTCCCACCCACTGATGACCCCAGAGCCCATCCAGTCACAGCCCGGCTCCTGAACCTCACACCACCTGTCTAGCTCTGTCTATAGTCCACTGCTGCTTACCCCCTCCTTCTGCTGCTTCTACTCAACCCCCGCTTCTCCTTCAGGACTCTGCTGTCACCTCCCTCAGGAAGCCTTCCCTGACTGGTGCTGACCCGTCCATATCAGTTGTTTCTATCTATGACCCATTGTGAATCATCTGTCCCTAAGTCCTGTTCTGTAACTTGTCCTCACACTCAGTGTGGGGTAAGCATCTTGAAAAGCAGGATGGATGAATGAAGTGCCTGGCCACAGAGAGGACCAAGGGCAGCCCTTGTGCAAAGCCCAGGGAGAGAACAAGCCAGGGAATGGCCGTCAGCAAAGACACAGGTGGCAGGGCTGCGGGGAGCACAGTTTCTGGAGCCAATAGTCCTGGGTTTGAATCTAGAGCAGCCATGTGTTCTACAAAATGGGGACACGCAGGCCTCCCTCGCAGAGAGAATGCAGTCCAGTATTTGGCTTGCACAGAACACGGAGAAATATGCTGGCCATTTGGATTGGCTAACACAGTGGGCGGAGCAGGGTTGTGGGAACCTCACCCTGTCATCTTGCTCAGACTTCAAACCAGCTACACTGTGAGAATGCAGAAGCCCAGAAGTCAGACCTGGCTTCCAAAGTCCACCAGAGGGCGCACTCGTCCCCGCAGGGTTTCTTGTATTTGTGGCTAGCTGTCAGCCCCTAGCACCAAGACTCGCACATAGGAGGCCATCAAGGAATTTTTGGTTTTTTTTAGTGCTGGGGATTGAACCAAAGGCCTTTGTGCCTGCTGATTGCATGTGCTATCCATGAAACTCACCCCAACCCCTGATGCATATTTCTTGGATAAGTAAATAGCTAACTTGGATCATACCGAGCCTGTCCCCCTCCCTCTCTCTCAGGTATAAAGAGACCTGGTCGTGACATTGAAAGGGCAGCCTTGTCTGCCCCTTGTGCTTCCAGCCAGCTGTGGATTGACCTTTCCAGCCCTCAGCTCCCTGGGTTCTCTGCCAAGTGGGTAACAGTAGAGCTTATGTCACAAGGTCCTTTCAAAGATTTAAGAAGATCGATTATTTAGGGCTGGTGAAGAGAGTTCAGTTGGCAAAGCGTTTGCTTTATAAGCACAAGGATCTGAGTTGGACCCCAGCTTGCATATAAAACACTGAACCAAGCTTGGTGGTTTATAATCTCAGCACTGGGGGGGAGGTGAGGAGGATGAAAATAGGCAGGGGTTCAAAGGTCATCCAGTGTAGCATACTTGGCAATGTCCAGACTGGAGTGGACTTAGCAATCTGCAGGCCAGTGAGAGACTGTTGAAAGAAACAAGTGCATGCATTCGAGACTGTCCTTCTGACTGTACATGCAAATGCACATGTGTGCACACACATCTACACAAACATGTACCAGCGGGCGCACACACACACACACACACACACACACACACACACACAGAGGTGGAATATGTACTTTTATATGCTCTGTAAGAGCACACGAAATAGTCAGAGCACAGAAAGCCTGTCATAAAGATGGGAGAGGAAGAGGAGGAGCAGATGCCATCATGAAATCAGATCATGTGATCCTGAAGAGGCAGTAGGGCCGGGTCAGCTGGACGATACTAAGCTCAGAGCACTCAAACTTCAGCATCTCTCTCCAAAAAGGATTTGAAATCTTCTGTTCCGCCCCCTTCATTTTACAAATGTTTTGAGTGCCAGACAGGAATCGGACTCCCAGAAGCTGGCAGGGCATCCAGAGGAGAGAGAAGGTTGGCTGGGGAGAGGTGGTGCCTTGGGCAGGGGCAGGGGGTGGTGAGTCCCTCTTTGCCTCTTGTCTAGAAGAGCAACATCCTGCCCCCTACTGGACAAAGAGGGGAATGTCAGGCTGAACAGACCCACGAGACTGTGGGAGGATCAATCTTAGGGCAGGGAGGGGCTGAGTTCTGGGGGAGGGAAGGGTCCACTAAACCCAACAGCTGGCTCCAGAGACCTGTGTGGATTATGATATTGGTGTGGCCGCATAGAGCTACTAGAACAGGACTCTGTGACTTTGAAAGTTTCTGCCTTGGAATCCCCTCCCTTTGAGACCATCACTAACTGCCTAGGGTCTTTAGCAAGCCCTTTCTGGGGTCTTAGATTCTTCTAGGCCAAGAGGGTGGACTCCATCAAGCCACTGAGGGATCCACCAGCTGCTGCTGCTGCTTCGGGGATTGTAAACTAATGGCTTTGTGTACACGCGCGCACACACACACACACACACACACACACACACACACACACACACAGACACACACGTTGAGTCAGAAGGCAAGCCTGTATCTTCTAAAAACCTCTAGACCTGCCTCCCCTGGGCTGAGTCAGGACAGCCCACAGCCTTAGACAAACAAAACACCCCCACACTTCTCATTCACCCTGTGCCCCTGCAGCGCACGAAGCAGCTATGCATGCTGGGTGAGGCGCCATGCCTTCAAGGGTGATGTCTGTCCGCCCACTCCTCTGGCAGGGGAGCCTGGATCTCAGTCCTCTCCATCCTGTGTGACCAGCCTCCACTCAGCAGTGTGGCGAAATGAGGCCAAACTATGCAATTAAGCTCTTTGAGAATATGCCTGTCCCCCGTAAGCCTTCAGGGCCTTTGGAAGCCTCAGGTCAACATAGAGAACAATGCAGTTTAAGCTAAATTAAAGTGTTTTTAAATCTGAAGATAACAGATTTCTTAAAACGACAAAAATATGCTATATCAGTAGCAATTATGTAACATCATGCTATACTTTATGCTGACAGATTGTGCCCTTAAATTGGCTAAATGGCAGGCTGGGGAGAGGGCTCAACAGCTAAAGATCTTGCTGCACGTGCAAGTGAAGGTGCCAGAGTTCAGATCCCTAGATGTTGTAGGCATGACAGCTCCACGTAGTCCCAGCCCCAGAAGGCAGAGCCTGGGAATCCATCACCAAACTGGATAACCAGACCAGCCCTGTGGGAGAATTCTGAGTTTGAAGACCTAGCCTCAAAACAGTAAGGCAGAAGACTGATTACAATGATTCCTTCTATCACCCTAGGATACACACACACACACGTGCACACACACACACACACACACACACACACACACACACACACACATATACAGAGGCCCACTCACATGCCAACATGCACACTAATGCATTTACCCTATACACACACATGAAAATGGGAGGAAATTAAAAATGGCTAAATGGTCCATTTATGGTGCTTGCTTTCCCATATTTTTCTAAAAAATAGAAAAGCAAAATGAAAAAATGATGCAGGATCATTAGCTTCCACTTATGTTCAACAGACCTTGCAAAATCACTCCGAGTTTCTAAATGCTTCCTTTACATTTCGTACTTATCTTGTAGGTGTGTAACAGACTGCAGATTGGCAACGTCCCTGACACTGTGACAGCACTTGAGCAGCTGCGGAGAGGGAAACTGGGACTCTGCAGAACTACTTAGACCTTCCAGAGGCACAGGCTTCTGCGTCCCAACTCTCCGCAGCAGGAACTTCTAGACACCAGGCCAATTCCACGCCCACATTGTTCTGATACTGACCGACTCTTCCCTTCTTGTGCCTTCCTTTGGGCCTCCTTGATTGGACTAAAGTGTCCTTGTCAGTGGATGGACAATGCTATGTCTAGTAAACATGGAGAACCAGTAGGCAGGGCTTGGGTGGGCTGGGAGAAGAAAAGATGATGGAAGGGGGGGTGAGGTTTTTTTTTTTTTTTTACTTCTAATTCCCAACAACAAACTTAGCCAAACTTTACCAGTTGTAGGAAGACTTTCAGAACTGTAAGCTTAATTTCTTTGTAGTGCCATGAGTCCGTTTCCAGCTGCCTGGTTCTCATGGAGGCGCCCTAGCCCCTCATGGCACTCCACGTCTGGAGTCCATGAGTTCCAACCTTTCTCTTCTCTAATAAACTCTACCTTAATCTTCAAAAAAATTAAAAATAAACTTCTTTAAAAGAAAGGAATGTGTAAGTAAAAGCAAAAAGAAGGGAACCAGGAGGAAGAGACCTTTGAAGGCTATGCCACCCGGAAATTGATGATGCTGGCCATGACGACAGCTTGTTGGTGTGGATACTTGATGTTTAAGTCTGAATCAGACTGTGATTGGACAGTCACATAAGGTCAGATACCACCTGTCTATCAGGTCCACAACAGACATTCACAAAACCAGACTTGACTTTAGACAAAGTTTTAATTAAAAAAAAAAAGTAGATGTTTTTTAAAAATGTAAATAAATTGTACATAACTGCGTGTTATAGGTTAATAGCAGTGTATCTTTTTTTTTTTTGGATGGTGTCACATAGCCCAGGTTAGCCTCCAAGTCAGCATATAACTGAGGATGACCTTGAACTCCTGAGCCTCCTGCCTCCATCTCCCACTGGAATCACACCTAGTTCATGTGGCACTGGAGATGGAACCGTGCCTCAGACACGCTACCAGGAACTCTAGCAAGCTGCAGCCCTAGCCCAAGATTTACTCTTGTGTATCCTCTTGTATTGGTTAGACTTTTGACCAAAACAAAGCAAAATCCCCCAAACTTGGTGAGCAGGCACTGCAGGACAGGCAAAGGCTGTCGTGAGCCGAGAGGGCACAGGGGGAGCAGGAGCGGCAGGGCACACGTTCAACCTCCAGGGGGCAGCAGCCACCCAGAGTCTGGCAGTTTCGGGTTGGACTGCCGGCCCAGGGTTGCCAAGTCCTAAGAGACGCTTCAAGTCAGATTCATCCGTGGATGTCAACTCATGCAATCATTTAAAAACCACAGCACGGGCTGACAACAGGCTTGCAGATGGTCGCTTGTCAACCGGCGCCTTTGGGTGCTGGAGGATTCCACTGGGCATCTCAGAAACCAGTGGGCAAAGCTAGGACGGAGCCATCTTTCGCCTCTAGAAAACTGAGTGGATTCCCCGTGGGGCCCAAAGGACAAAGCAGGTCCCCCCGGGGGGCCTGTGGGAGTCACCACACACCCGATTGATTCGTCTGACGGCTTCTATTAACCTATGTTTATCGTAAGCCAGGCATAACTGGAGACCCAGTGGTACATGTGTTGGGCTGAGGAGTTGCAAGTGGGCATTTGGGCTGAACTTGGGTCAGTTGAGCCACGTGACCCTCAAGGGTCTGTTTCTCACCTCAGAGAGGTCTTCAGGAAACTTGGGGAGACAATATAAGCATGTATTTGCCAGAGAGAGAGGAAGCTGGGTTTGGTGTGGCACCCAGGAAGGCCGGGGGCTTCTTGCCAAAGAGGAGGCCACAGAAGGCAGGCCAGACCCAGAAGTCCCTGCACTGCCGAGGCCAGCCGGCCTCTCCTGTCATCTGCTGAACCAGCCGTTGTGGGGACACCTGGCTCACTTCCCTGCCTGTTTCTTCTTCCCTGGGGGCCATCAGCAGCCGCCCATTGGTCTGCTCAGGATCTGGTGACCCGGTGACCGAGGACGTGCTGGGAGACGGTTCTTCCATCCCGAAGGCCTCTTGGAATCCATCAGACCTTATAAACAAAAGGTTTTCCTTTCATGTATGTGAGGCGCGTGCATGTTGGGTAGGCCCACGTGGGTGGGAGTATGCACACAAGGGCACTTGTGTGTGCTGGTGGGGGCCCAGTGGAAATATTGGGTTCATCCTCCGTAACTCTTCCAAACTCACTCTTTGGAAGCTGGGTCTCTAATTAAACTCAGAGAATTCCCTTGGGGCTAGTCTGGCTAATCAGTTTGCTGTGGAGATTCCCAGGCTCTTCCTTCTAAAGCTAGAATTACAAGTGGGCTGCCAGACCCACTTGGCCTTCTCATGCAGGATCTGGGGATCCGAACTTAGGTCTCTTTTCTTATGAGGCAAGCACTTTAATCAATGAACCATTCTCTCTGCTCAAAACTTTTTTATTAATCTAAATGCATGCATGAGTCTGAACCCTTTCCCATACCTCTCCAATAGAGAGCACCAGCTTCTACTGGCAGTGGACTTAGCCACAAGGATACTTGGTACCTTCATTTCACCAGGGAAGCAGGTGTCAGGAATCTTGGTTGACCAGTAGCTTCGAGGGCCTTGAGTTCAACTCCATGGGGGAATTTTCACCACCCATGATCCTTGATCAAAGGCAGTCTGAACCACATGGTCCTGGACTTGGAAAGATTCCTTCTCCTGGGGCTGGAGAGGTGGCTCAGGGGTTAAGCCTCTGCCTTGCAGGCAGAAGGTCCTGAGTTCGGATCCCAGATCCCACGTATAGACGCCAGGTGGAAGTGGGGGCGGCCTGCGCTTCTGGTCCTGGTAGGGCGGAGCCTGTGAATCCCGGGGCAGAAGGTGGTGGAGGCGTCCATGGTGGTTCCCCGATTCATCCGTGGGTCTACACACACACATACACACATGCACGCACACACGCACAATTGAATAAAAAAAAAAAAAAGATTCCTTCTCCAACTTCTCCTTGAATGGTTCACTCCTTTCCTAAGAAACATTGTTCTTATCAAATCACATTTAACACTGATTCAAGTCTCCAAATTTCCACTTAAAGCAGCCAAACTCTTGTTAGTATAGTTCTGCCTAGAAGGTTAAAAAAAAATTGCTGGAACACGAATTCTTCCCTGGAAAATAATACGCAGGTAGATGGGATGTCTTCGTGAAATGCCAGAGAATGCATGGAATCTTAAGGCATGGCAGGTAACACAAAATAGTTCCAAGTTGTTTGTTCTTCCATTTTTGTGTATATGTTGTAGTGCACGTGGGAGCCCTATGTGCATGTAGATGTGTGTACTTGAGTGCCCATGTGTGTGGAGATCCAAAGTTGATACATGGAATTATCCTGGTTAACTTTCACTTTTAAGGCTGAGTGTTTAAGTCTCCAACAGGGCTAGCCAGGCTAACCTGTTTGCTTGGGGGATTTCCATCCTCCACTGGAATTCCACCTAAGTGGGGTGCCCACGTCTAGTTGGCATTTTACATGGTGTCAAGGGATCTGAACTCTGGCCCTTTGTTTGCATAGCAATCGCTGAGCCATCTCCCCAAATCCTGAATTACTTTCAATGGCTTTAGCTGCATTAGAGCTGGCCAAGTCTGGGCCAGGAAGGGTTCCCCCAAAAGTCACCGAGTAGCCAGAGCCCCTTCTGCAGACTTCCAGTCTGAGCCTGGGTTAGACTCCCTTATATTTCAGGAATCCGCAAGCTACTTCACCAGCTTCAGAGTTTTCATTAGCTACCTAGAATCTCGTGTACATAACAATGTCTGCTCTGTAACTGTTCAAATCTAGCTCAGCTTGCTGCCCCTTTCCCAGTCAGCTTTGGAGTGGTTTCTCCTCTGGGTTTCACAGGTTCAGCAGTACATACCGGCTCTATAGTGTCAATCACATCCTCCAGATTTTCCCCTACCCCCTGCCCCTGCTCACACTCCTGTGACTCCTAGAGTCCCCTGTGGTGGTCTCTTCTGAATCCAGTGACTGTCAATTTTTCTTCCTGAAAATGGCTCTGCTTACTGTTTAGAACACAGGGATGAAACCTCAAGGAGTGCAAAGCCAGGGGCCACCCAGGCAGGTTCTCTGCCCACGCTGCAATGGGCTACTCGACATCTCAAAGGACCAGCTCACGCTCAGCGTCGGGTGCAGCTCAGGTAAGGGGGCTTGTGTAGCACGTGTGATGCCTGGGTTTGATCCAAGTACTGCTCCAAGAAAAAACAAAAAACTATGCAGATGCTGGAAAATACGCTTATCCATTTCTCCCGCAGCAGCTGCTTACAGACAAATCTCACCTGATCCACAAGGGACCCAGGAGGAATTGATTCTCCAAGGGTCAGAGGTGCTGCTGGGCCAGTTTCTGATCTTACGCCCCTCTGGTGTCACTCAAGGCAGGGTCTTGGGACCCTGGCTTGGCTGTTCACTAGGCACCCTCCATCAGACCCCCTCTGCTTCACTCCCTACTTGTCTTTCACCCACCTGGATGCTGGCATCTCCCCCTGCAGGGTCTCCTCATCCTGGCTTCCCATCTGTTCTGAGCAGGTGTCTCAAAGCCCAGAAGGCATAGCGGCACCCACACCAACCTTCCTTTTGCTACATAAGAATTCCAAGACCAGCGTGGCCAAAGCCTAGCATGCCAGCCTCCCCTCAACCTCCTTCATGCTCTTCGCCCTGTTTATTAAGCTACTTCTACCTTGCTCCTATTCTGTGTGGCCTGTTTCCCTCTGCACTCCTGTAATGGATTGCCTTCCACTCAAGTCACTTCTAAGTACACAGAAGGTAAATCATTCCAATTCCAGACTATATACCAAAGACCGCATGGCCTCTGGCTGGAAACAATTCTTTACGCACAGTGCTAAACACACGGCAAAGCTCCAAGTGTACTTTCTGCACACACAAATTCCACATTTGCTGAACTCCAACACAGGAAGGAGGCTACTTTCTCACGAGTCTGGCAAAACACCTAGTCAGGTTAGAGCCGCAGAGGCACGTTTAGTCATATAAGCCCACGCTTTGGAGACAGGGTTCCCCTCCTTACCCAGGCTGGCCTTGCACCCCCAGGATCTTCTTAGCTTCTCCAAATGCTGGGATTACAGGGTGGCCACAAGGCTGGCAAGATCTCAGCAGTTTCATGCCAACATGCCTGTTGTTGCTTTGGCGCCTTAGAGCTTCAAACCCATGTCCAGGAGGCGAATCTTCCTAGGTAATGAAGGCTACTTCCCACCAGCCTAGGAGAGCCGCCAGGGGCCTTCCCTGTGGTCACCCATAGTGGCCACCAGATGAGGTAGGTGTCTACCAACCTCAACTCCCAGGCCAATGGCACTCCAGAAAATAAGACGCCCTTCTGTCACTTCACGAGTGGCTCCAGCAGCACAAACTTTTATTAGTATTCAATTTCTCAAGACATTGCTTACACGGAAGGATAGAATTAGGCTCCCCCACCCCCCCTCCACTCCCAACTGTAATATTAAGCAAATGAACCATCAGGTACCCTAAGATTGCCTCTAATCCAGTCTCCAGAAACACCACTTGTGCCTTTTTAACAGGGACATGGGAACAAAACACTGCTTGTTTGCGAATAAACATTTGAGAGAAAATAACAGCTGATCTGGGCCCAGGCAGCAACACAAAGTGACAATTGTGGGGAGACACAATGCGAGAGATTGGGCGAGAGTCTCAGTGCCGAGAACCACACGAGCTCGTGTGCAGGCCAGGGGTCTGCAGAGCCTGAAGGCCCACCTGCAAGTCTCCAGAGCGTGCTGCTCCTGAACAGAAAGAAGCCACTGCCACCCACAGCACTGTGCAGTTTATTAACCATTCAAGTACAGGGGCATCTAGTAAGAGTGGGACAGAATCGGGATTCGAGAGTGACAGACACTCAGCATCTAACAGTTGAAAGAAGCCACTACAAACTCTTTTCACAGACTTTCACAGAGCCAATACGGTACTAGCCATCGCCCCAGCGCACCAGGTGCGTCCAGTGGAAAGGAGGCAATGCGAACAATAGCTACGTTAAAAGACCAGCACTTCAGAAAAAGAGCAAAACGCTTTCGGTTTCTCCCCTTTCGCCCCTAAAACAACACCTTACGGTCTGGATCTACCTATACAGTCCTACATCTGCTTCTAGAATATGTCAGGAGGGGGAAAAATAAAACGACACTGGCCAATACAGTCTTTGGATATTTAGGAAGGGGACGGGGAGCAAGTCAGTTCTCAGAACAAATTAGTCGGCTTCGGTCTCGTCGGCTGGGTCTTTGGATTCTTTGTTCTTCCGCACCTCTTCAATGTGCTTGTCCTGTTTAGAACGTAGGCGAAGAAGTGTCAGTTCAAAAACCAGCTTGAGCTAAGTAACGAACATGTAAACAAAGTTTGTCAAGCCACGCCCCCTGCCCACCTGTACCCTCAATACATGTACCATAGCCCATGGGAATCAGAAAACCAGCTTGAAACTTGTTGAACCTAATGACTCCACTTCTCAGCGTCCCCCCCAAGGAGTACAATTACGTTTAAAATAACCCAGTGTTCTGCTTTACAGATCCTCTCATTCAGTGTGCAACACCCTGACAGGGAGAGCAGGAAGGAACCCCACGCTTGATCGCGGCCAAGCAGTTCAAGTCAGTTCCCTGATGTCCTAAACCTCCTCTCTCCAGCCTCCTGCACGGCAGGAACCAACCTTCTCTCGCAAACGCTCCAGCTTCGCAGCCATCTGAGCCTCGCGGTTCTCTTTGTTAGCTTCCATTTTGTGTGTCAGTTTCTCCTCTGCCATTTTGCTGAAGTTGTTGTTCTCCTCTATGGCCTTCTGCAGCACTTCCTTCTCGTGCTCTCGCTTCTCTGCAAGCTGCTTTAAGACCTCGGCTTCATGAGACTGAAAGAAAGGTTCACAAGTAAGGCTCTCTGAACCCGCATTGGCACTAAAGGTGCAAGAGAAACTTTTTCAGGTAGACTGACAAGGCAGAAAAATAGGGCCATTTGAAAGAATACTAAAGACCCTGAATTATTCCTTATAAAATGCTAGGAAAGTGATCACTGTTGAACCTTTGGAAAACTGACCTAATTTATTCAGGTTTTTCTTTTTTTGGAGACCACAGTCTCACAGACTAGTCTATCACATTCTCAGTATAGCCAAGGTTGGTCTTCAACTCTTGGTTCTTCTGCATCCATCTCTCAGGTGCTGGGATCAAGGCACGTGTTAATAGCAGTTTGGAGATTTCTTGCTTAATAGTATTCAAATGACTTCAGTGATACGTTTAGGAATGACATGTATTACAAAGAGTTTGGCTATTAAACCTCAAAGGTTATTCAATGAAAGTAAAATGCACTATAAAAATTAGCCACTACTAAAACAGATCCATATGTATTTGGAAGCAACAACTGCAGATGTTACTATTGGGCATCTGCCAATAGTTCCCTTACTTCTCTTCCACAAGTTTCAGTATGCTTAGCCAGTTACTATGCTCAAGTACAAGCTAAAACTTTTCTCAATCTAGCCATTGGTTATAGTTCTTCCTAGTATTCTATGAACTCAAACTACATAAAAGAGCAGATGGATGACACACAAGTATAAATATTACTTTTTTAAATTAATTAATTACAGGACCTCTGATAGTTCAGGCTTGGCCCCCAACTCATTATGTAACTGAGGATGACGAGCTTCAGATCCTTCTGCCTCTACCTCCAAAACTGCTGGGATTATAGCAGACGCCACATACCCAGTGCAAGTAGTCCCGGGGATTGAACTCAGGGCTTCATGCATGCCAGATACACACTCTACCAACTGAGTTACATTCCTAGCTTAGGCTGGTTCTAATTTACTATTTAGCTGTGAACTCTTGATTCTCCCTCCCTTCAGCAATAGCAGTATAGACAAGCATGAGACCCCTCCCTACTAGATTCAGTTTTCCTGTGTTGAAAGTAGGGCACCAAGACATATAAGCATATGCAACTGAGGTACGAATTATGTGTTACAGCAACCCAAGAGTGGTTTACATGCATGTGGACGCTAGACTTTAAAATGTACCAAAGCTGTTCATCTGAATTGTTACTGTATCTATTTGTGCCTTAGTTTTCCCCAATCTGAAAATTAAATCTACCCACCCCGGTCATAGCTTTTGGAAAAGAAATAAAAATTTATGTAAACTTCTTAATAAGAATAATGAATAAAAATAAATACACCACAATGTTACCAGTGGGTATTTCTGGGAAATAAGATTAAGAATCCTTTTAATTTCCAGTTGCAGCCTTAAGCCTTTCCCAAGATATATTATTTTTTTCTCATCGATTTTGAAAGATGGCTACTTCATAATGGAATTGCTTAAATATTAGAAAACCTACCTCAATACTTCTAGAAAATTAAGATGCTTCTTTTGTATGGCTCTCACAAAAACAAAATCAAGAAGACAAAGAATCAGCAGCCAACACATTTCCTATTTCCTAAGAGGAAGTATGAGCATTTAAAGACAGACCTGGGCTTAAGTTCTGTTTCCAACATTTCCTAGCTGCAGGACTTTAGGAAATGCCTTCATACACGTTGCTCAACTTAAACACAATTTGCTCATCTGCTATGCAGACTCACTACACTAAAGGAGAAAACGCTAAGCAAAGAAGCTGGCATGTAATGAGCTCAGTACAGTGAGGGCAGCTGTTTTCTTCCAACCACCGGCACATGCAAATTACAGGGTTACAATCACAGCATCACAATAAGGCTTCCTCCTTGCTATGGAGATAAAAAAAAAAACTACCTGCCCCATTAATAAATATCTTCTTTTCAGGGAACTGTCTGATTACCTTGCGTCTCTCTTCTGCAGCTTCTAATTTCTTCTGAATTTCCTCCAGGGAAAGGTCCTTCTTCTTTGGAGGGGAAAGGGGGAAATCTGGGACGGATTCTTTTGACCGAGGGCTGAGAATCAGCTCAAAAGCCTGGCCGGAAGCACGTTTTTCCAGCTCCTTCACCTGAATGTCTGGAGTCGAGCACATGTATGATTCAGAAAATCAGGGCTGGCCTAGTCTAAGAAACGGTTCTGCAACTTTCTAAAAATCAAGTCTGTTAAATGAACAGAAACAGGGCTCAAGAAGACATGTTTGTAGGCAAGAAATTAAGATTCAAGTACCACCTTCCAGAAATACAAAGCTCAACATTTTTGCACAAATAAATATCACCTGGAGGAACCGGTATTTGACAACCATTTTAGTAAACAAAAGGCTTGTGCAAATTACATAATTTTGCTTTGGATCAAGCTAATTATGAATAGTCACAAGGTTTCCGTATATGTAAGGAATGATCATTTTTTCCCAGTTATTCTTTCACTCCTAAAACACAAGTGCCAAATTAGAACCTTAAGACCCAAGCCACTTCCTATTCTAAGATCCCGTGCCCATCCCGATCTCAGTTTCCTATACACAGTACCTACCAGAAGAAGCCATGGTGAACAGGAGACTGGCAGTGCTCTCTACACAATCCACTGGTAAGGAAAGCCCTGAAAACGATGTTCAAAAGCATGTCATCAATTCCTCTGCATTTCTGACACCGGCACAAAGGACCTCAAATCACAGTCATGTAATGTCAAAAAAGTCATTACGTAGACCAAGATAGCATTTGAAAATCATCCAAAATACTGAAATGTACTGGGAGACAATAATGCTGGAAGCAGAAAGTCTAGTTAAATGATGTCTTCCAAAAGCCACCTCGATTTTTCTTTTGTTTTAAGTTAAACACAAGTCTGAAGGATTTTCTCCTATAAATTTTTTCCTACCAAACCACAAGATATTCTGGATTCAATACAACAATGCCATAGGAGCCATCTTAATTCTGCCTTTAAGTCATTGTGCAAACGAAACATCCAGCCCTGCTTTGTCTGTGTCTGCCATGGTGAATAACGAAACAGCAAAGCTATTAGCCAATAATATTCAAACCCTATTGTTACGTTTAAGCTCTTGCCCTGATAGTGAAAAATTTAGTTTTAAGAAGCTCAATATTTCTTTCTTTAAGGCAGGTTTTAGCTATGTAGCCCAGGCTGGCCTTGAACTTCCAAGCCTTATGTCTCAGCCTTCTCGGAACCCAGGGCTGGGGCGTAGCCCAGTGGTAGAGCACTTGCTTAGCATGCAGTAAGGGGGAAAAAGAAATCCTTCCGGGCGCCCGGATTAAAGACATGCGCCACCACTCAAACACAGTTTGGGCTTCAAGTTGTATTTGTTGCCTAATGTGGTGAGAAATCATCGCCAGTGGGATTTTAAAGATCATGACTCTTTTACCCTGGAGGACAGTACCGAGCGCGACCACAGGCTGCTAACGACACCACTGAGATCTGCAGCAGAGAAAAACCTTCGGCAAGAACTGACCATCAGACGCAGCGCCAGCCCAGCACAGGCGTGGCCCTGGCCCCAGCAGAGCGGGGCAGACGCCCCCGACCAATCAGAGCCCGCCCTGCGCTCCTGCCCCCGGGCCCCGCCCCTTTCCTCCCCGCGCCTTTTCGAATCTCCGCGAACTCTCAGCGCCCCGAGCCCGCGCGCGTGGGCAGGGGAGGGTGGGGCGGGGCTAACGGTCCTGCCCGGGCGACCCCGCCCCTCCCGGGCTCTCCGCGCGCCGACACCTCCCCTCCCGCCAAAAACACCTCGCGGCCGTGGCCGCCCCCGCCGCAGCCCGGCGGGTGGACGAGGCCCGGGGCGAACGGGCGGCCGTGCAGCGGGGCCGTCAGCTGCCCGCTTCCGTCCCCAACGGGCGTCCCCCGAGCGGTCCGCGAGCCTCGGCGACTGCTCAGCCCTGGCGGGCGCCGCCCCTCGACAAAAAAAATACCCCCCCCAAAACGAGGGAGATGCTGGGGAAGGAGGCGACCCGACCAAACGCGCACATCAGTCCCGGTGTCGCCGCGGCCGCAGTAGGACGCCCGGCCCTTCAGACAATGGGGATCCCCGAGGACCCGTGCCCCCGGGGCGACGGGTGGACGGAGCAGACGACGGCCCACGCCCCCTATTGTCTCCTGAGCGGCCACTCGGGGACTCGAGCCCGCAGCTCCCCTGGCTGGCCGCGCCCCCTCCCCGAGCCAGCCCCGTCCCCGGGGAGCGGGGACAAAAGCCGAGGCTCCGCCCGAGCCGCACACAAAAGCCCGCGACCCCCGCCCACCCACTCGCCCGCCGCGGCGGAGCGCGGCCCCGCCCGCCGCCGGGGACCCGTCGCCCAGGGCCGGGCTCCTCCCGCCGGCCGAGGGCCCCGGGCCGCCCCCTGCCCGCCGGCGCCGCCGCCGCGGCGAGCTCCGCACCCACCTGCTCGCTCCGAGCCGCCTGGCCACACTGGGCACCGACAGACCCGCGAGCGCACAAAAGCGCCAAACAGCGGCACGTGACCTGCCCGTGGGGCTCCGCATTGGCTGGTGTGACGGCACGTGCCGGCCCCGCCCCCGAGGCAGGGGCGCCCCGCCCCTCGGGGCCAGAGCACCCCGGGAAGTGTAGTCCGGGCCGGGGGGGTTTGGAGGACAATGCGTGGGGTGGGGTGGTGCTTGGGGGAGAGGGGTGTCTCTGCAGGTGTGTGCCCGGGGCTGGACCCAGGTCCTCCGTACGAGGGAAGGTGTCGCCGCGGCCGCAAGGCTGAGTCGGCCGTGGCTCTCCAGGGCAGGGCGGGGTGGGGCCGAAGGGGGGATCGGTCCTGACCTATGTGTCGTAGACCTTGGCCGACAGGACTCTTCCTCTGCCGAGCCACGAATCCCGCGTCGCCCCAAAGGCAGCGCTCGGACAGAGCAGTGCCCCTTCGATGCCACGCCCCGCTCCGTTGCCCGAGACACCTGCGCGCTGTGACAGGACAATGCCACTCCACGCCCTCGGTGTCCTATCGCGGACAACGGCGTGTCGCCTGTATTGTAGCATCACCCACGCTAACCCATTCCGTGCCAGGCGGTCTGGGGCGTGGTCCTTCCCGCGACCGGGTGTGCGTTCTCTCCGCGCTCGGCTTCCCGAGCTGGTGACCAGGGGATCTAGGCTGGACCGTGTGAGGCTCTGCGGTACTGATCTCGGATCTAACAAAGCCACGCGGCTTAAATGCTGTCTCCATCTGCTCAGCCGAGCTTTGGCGGCGATGGGAAAGGCAGAGCAGTGGCAGTTCTCCGTACGCTGACTGCAGTTAAGTGCTGCTTTTGTTCTTAAAGCACGTGCTCCTTAAAGCCGTGCTGGACTCTTTTTATGAATGTAAACAAAAGGAACCACAAGGTCACGGTTTTATGAATGTAAACAAAAGGAACCACAAGGTCACGGTTCCCACTGGCCTGAAACTACCTCTGAGGCTCAAAGGAAATTGGTCTGACCCTAACTGTCTTAGAATGACTGTTTTGGATTGACTCCCTTTCCCCACCGAATTCGTCCGTGGTTCTACACACACATACATGCACACACATACATACATGCACACACACACATACACGCGCACAATTGAATAAATAATAAAAAAATTTTTTAAAGTGTGTTTAAAAAAGGGGGGGGTAAATAAATAAGGTCCTCAGGTCCCTCCTCTCCCAGATACAAGACCATGTCCCTAGTGATTTCCCCCTAGGGCACCTGCTTTAAGATCCTAAGCAAAAGGGACTTGGTCTCCACCAAACAAAACCACCGTATAACCAACTCTCTGGAAACAACAGTACTAATTTGAAAAGACTCCAACATCTGGTTGGCCACTAGGGATGTGCCGGAGATAAAGCATGAGGCATAGGTGCACAGGACGATGATAACGCAGCATGCAAGCAGCACACCCCACACGAACAACTGCAAAGCCCTGTTGCCTGAAATATGCTGGTTGTGGTATTTTCTCCAACAATTGCCCTTGTGTGGGATCACCCCCTCCCAGCCAGTTTTGGCTTAGCATGTGAGCGGGATCAGGAATGATACAGATTCTGGAACTTGAAAGGCTTGTCTCTCTCAGAAACTTCGCCAGGTTGTTTCCATCAGTTTTCTGAGCAGCGGTTCTCAGAAATCACTTCAGATGCTGGGGAGGAATGAGGATAAATCCTCTGAAAACTGACAAACGCAGACAGGCCACAGCAAATGTACCTGGACTCTAAGAGGAAGAGTTCGGAACCAGCAGCTCATCTCAAAAGTCTTTGTACTCTTATCTGGAGATTTGCATAGGAAGATCCCACTCATTTGATCCATTTTAAAAAAATTACGAGGAATTGTCTGCCCCCCTACTTCTCACACACACACAAAAATCTCATATTTCTGACTATTAATGTTGTGACAGGGAAAAAATTAATCTTTCAAAACACTGATTATTTTAAACCACTATACCACTCCCCCACTACCACCTTGTCTTTCTTTCTAGAGCAGATGCCTATTTCCATGGAAACCACAGTGAGGAACGTAAGATGTTAGCACTCCTGGAGATTTTTAAATGTTTTCTAGCGAGCCTCTCGGTTTCTGGACTTGTTAGATGCCCGACTCTGCCGGTCTCTAAGACAAGATTTTCCCGAGATATTTCCTGCTGCTTTGGGGAAAGAAGGTGGTAAGATTAAGCTTTCCCTCTCTAAAATGAATCAGTGAGTAAAAAGACAGGATAGTCCTTGTTCTATGGTCCATGATAGACAGACCATGAACATCTATTGTCAACTTGTGTGGATAAACATCCTATGGTCCCTGGAGCAAGAAGAGTTTTTTTCTGTCGAAGGGAAGAGGAAACAGTTTTTGATACTTTATTGGGGGGCTGTGGGAGCAGACCCTCCCTCCTCAAAAGCTTCCTAAGACCCTCAAGACCCACGCCCTCCTAAAGAGGCAGTAAGGGGTTAACGTTTCCATCTTGGAAGTCTTTGCCGAGGAGAATTATTTTTGCTTCTGCTCAGATGGTTTGGTCGGATTGTTACGGGGCTGGCTGTGACTGTGGATCAGTGCAGAGTGAAGTTGAGATATGGCAGCCGTCCAGCTTATTTGATCTGTGTAGACAGCCAAAGGAGGGCACTTCAGGCTTCAAAGCCCCAGAAGGGATGTCTACACTGATGAAACGAACCGGGCTGTCGTCAGATCTCCGCTATCCTCCAGAGAGACCACAGCCTTTGTTCATTGTTGCTTCCGAGGTCTGCAGAGATTGTCTCCCACATAGGCGCCACTAATGTCCACTGCCACTCATGGGGCCTGTCCTTGGCCAAAGGGTGTCCTGGGGGAAGGTTTTTTTTTTTTTTTTTTTTTTCCAATTGTCCCAGCCTTTTTGTTCCCTCTGTCCCTAGTCCTCAGGACCCTGCCTCTAACACTCTTGTTTCTGTTCTAAGCCCGTCTTCCAATCTGCTCTCCCTCACTGTGTGGGTAGCTTTGTCTTGTTCTGGAGTGCCCAGCATGGGGCTTGAATCAAGATGAGGGTCTGGAGGCTTGTAGAGAACCAGAAGCCTCAGTCGCGCCTTCAGCAGTAGCCAATCTCTACAATGTGGGCGTGGTGAGGATCAGAGATAATATCTTTGAAAACTCTGTCCCTGGTACATTTTGGGGGCAGAGGACATGCTGTAGCTTGTTGAGTGAATGAACGAATGGCTCTAATGAATGGCTGTTAGACTTTCACCTTTTGGCAGCAATTGCTGTTGGGCTAACTTGTCCCATGGGATGTTTTCTTTTCTTTTCAAAATGCTTTATTTTCTTGCGGTGCGAGGAGGCAACCTAGGGTCTTACACAAACGTGAAATGTTATGATTTAGGTATGAAGTGTCCTTCTAAAGATCCATTCCAAATGTGTCAGTGTGCACAGGTGGGACCTTCTGCAGGTTAGGCAAGTCACGAGCTTTAGTGTGTGTGTGTGTGTATGTGAGAGAGAGACAGAGAGACAGAGAGACAGAGAGAAAGAGAGAGACAGAGAGATGGGAGAGTGGGCTTATGGTATAGTGCACATGTGGAGGTCAGAGAATAACTTCGCACAGTCGGTTCTCTCCTTCCACCTTTATATGGATTCCAGGGATTGAACTCAAGACCCTCAGGATTGTGGGAAAAGCATTTTTACTAGCTGACCCATCTTGTTGACCCTAAAACACTTTTCTAAGTCACTTTTGCTTTGTTTTGAGAAAGGGTCTCATCGTGTAACCCAGACTAGCCTGGAACTGGCCGCCTTGAACTCCTGCTCATCCTGCCTTCACCTCCCAGGTATTAGGATTATAGGCCTACGCTACCATACCCATGGAGTAGTTTTTAAAAATTCAAATCATTTGATATGTTAATGTATTCATCGAAGAATACATTCACAAGACTTAAGAACGAGGCATAATGACAGGGCATGATGATACACAGTTATAAACCCAGCACTGAAGGTACAGAGACAAGAGAATTGCTAATGGGAGGTCAGGCTGGGCTTCAGATTGAGAACCTGCTTTAAAAAAAAGTCTAAATGTTCTTATCCATGCTTACTTACCAAGTTCCTTATCTGCCCTCCCCCATAGTAATCACAGATATTCCTTTCCTGTGTACCCCAAATTTCTTCATATATACAGCAGCAAATTTGCAGACACACATTCTTGCCCATGTTCCAAGGGTGGCTCACTGGGACTGTTTGGAGCTTAGCAATTTTCTCTTAACCATATGTGTAAGGAGTTTCATGTTCATACCTCTACGTGTCCTTACCTGCTATCCATAGAATGAATATCCCGTGATCTAGCTGACCCTCGCTCACCATGTAGCTCTCAGGTTTTTCCTTAGCACTTGCTCTTTCAAACGATGTAACAGAAGAGCAGGTACATGTGGCATTTCCCAGGTGGATGAGCATATCCGTAAAACATACTCCTAGAAGAATTATTGTGGCGTCCAAGGGCAAACGCCTGTAATTTGGATAGTGTCGAATTGCCTTCTATAAGAACTAGGTCAATCCATGTGACCTCTTAATTCAATTCTCTAGATTCATTCGAGAATGGTTTCAGAGGTCATCGTCTCTGGAAACTTCAGGTATTTGGGGAAAAGCAGGAAGACCAGAAGCCCCAGCAAAGGCATGGCTGTCAATTCTGTGAATGTGTTAATAACTCACATAGAAGCTTGGTGGGCCGCAGCTGAGCTCAGAGGGGCTGGGCCTGGCCAGTATCATGTAAGTGCCCTGTCACTCAGAGGGCGGGAGCTTTCCGAAGGCAGGGTCTGTTTTTTGTTTTTTTGTTTTTTTCCACTAATGTTACTCTTCCCTCCGTGGTAGATGCAGTGTCAGGCCAGATCTGGTTTAATTAATTCTAAACTATACTTACCACATTTTTCTATTTTTGACAGGTTAGGATTATTAACATTTCTTTTTTTTTCTTTTCCTGTGTCCATATGTATATATATGCAGTGGATGTGTGTGTATATGTGTGTGTGTGTGCATGTGTGTTCACATGTTCATGTATGGATGCAGAAGTGTGTACAGATGCTACTGCTCATGTATACATGGGCGCAAGTGTACATGCATGCACATGAAGACTCAAGGTTGATATCAAAGATCATCCTTGAGCCTTTACACCTTGTTCTGTTGATACAGGATCTCTAATCAAATTCAGAGCTCACCTCTAGGGCAAGTCTCTCTAGCCAGCTTAAATCCAAAGGCACTGTGTGGTCAACAAGCTTTGGAAGAGTAATCACGTTATACATGCATGCACAGAATAGGGCCAAGAATAGGGCCAAGATGTTACTGCCTCTACCAATCTCATCCCATGTTCTTTTTGTTGGTTAGTGTTTGTTTCTGTTTTGAGACAGGGTGTCCCTATGTAGCCCAGGTAATCTTAAAACTTGAAATTCTCCTGCCTCAGCTTCTTTAAAAAATACATGTATTTATCTTGGTGTGTGTATGTGCGTGCGTGCGTGTGTATGTGTGTGTGTGTGTGTGTGTGTGTGTGTGTGTGTGTACCTCCCCCGCCAGCAAAGTTAGATACAACTCTCATGAGTCTGTTGTCTCCTTCCTCCCTTTAGTCTCCCAAGAAGGAACTCTGGTCATCAGACGGTATGTTTCCGGACCCCACTTCAGATTTTTTTTTTCCTTTTCTTTCTGTTTTTGTTTTCATGTGTATTGCGGTGGGGTGGGGTGGTGCATTTGTGTTTATTGCATTGTATATGTGGATACACGGAGGGGGGGTTGATATTGAGGCTCATCCTCCATTGCTCCTCTGCCTTATTCCTTTGAGGCTGGGTCTCTAATCAAACAAACCCAGAACTCAATAATAGGACTAGTCTGGCTGGCCACTTTGCTCTGGGGCTTCTCCGTCTCTGCTTTCTTGGGGGCTGGAATTGCAGGTGGGCTGCCACGCTCACTCAGCATTTCTGTGGGGTGTGAGGTCTGGGGATCCGGACTCCTGTCCATTATCTTGTGCGGCAAACACCTGAAACCACTAAGTCATCTTCTCGGCCCTGCTGCGGCGTCTTGATTACTGGGGTCGGGAGTATGTATCACCTCCCTCGCTGATTCTCAGTATTTACAGAAGTCTGCGGCACCTTCCGCTTCGTCCTTTTCATAAGGCGACTCTACCTTCTTCCTTGAGCTCCTGTCTCACTCCTGAATTCTAAGACCAAACTCCCAACTGCTTACAGGAGCTGTTCTATGGTTGCCCCAGAAGGCCCTTAAATCCCCATACATACACATCCAGCAAGCATCCCATCAACCCAGAACTGGCCTTCTGTATTCAACAAAGACCTCGCTGTTAGACTCTTGCCCTCAAAGTAAAACTTCATTCAGACTCAACTTCTTCCTCACCTGATGTCTCCAAGAATAGAAATTTAGCATTTCTGAATGCAGCCTTTTAAATTATAATGCTAACAAAATCCAGCAACAATAATTCTAAACATACATGTAGGATATTTATCCCAGGCTGCTTTCAGTCTAACCACTCCACATGTGTTAATCCATGTACCGCTCCTGCCAATCCAGGGGGTTACAGTTCGCCTGATTGTAAAGACATGACATGGAAACAAAAATGGCCAACTGTCCTGGTTAGGGGACCACTGTAAAGTTTCTCGTATTTGGCATGAAGGAAGGAGCGACTGAAGAGTTGTTCCAAATGCAAAACAATTCTAGTGCTAAAACAGGGAAAGGCCTAGGAAATGCTGGATAAATTGATTCCCTAATGGAAACAGACCAGTACGGGCATCCTTACCTGGAGTCCTGTACTACAGAGAAGGGCAGCTAGTCCCTTCAGCTGCACTATGCCCCACAGGCTAGGGGTCCCAATGAAGCAAGAGCACCTTTTGTAGATCACCCCTGGGAACTGGCATCTACACCAGCCCTTTAGAGACAAGCTTCCTGCCTGTCAGTGCATCTTTGCCTACAGCTGACTCCTCCCATGTGTGGGTCCCAAGAGTGCTCTCAGGAGCGGGAATGGGGAGAGAAAGGACCTGGCTCCCCACAGACATGGCGCTCCAAGGAGCTCAAGAATTCACAATTCAAGTTCATCTGGTTCTCTAGGCTGTAATGGAAGAAGGCAGAGCATACGTTTAAAAAAAAAAATGGTGAGTTAACTTATTTGTAACTCTTAAACACTTGGCCATATGGCATGTGGGCGTCCTCTTCGACTCCTGCCCTGGGTCTGCAAATGCTAGCGGCACAGAGCTGCAGAGTGTAAATCACTGGCCCAACTAGGCCACACAGAAGTGCCAGTGCTTTGTAGTCTGGCTTGGCTCTCTGTGCTCCAGGCGATCACTCTGAGCTGTCTTATCAGGCTCTTGCAAGGTTCTTGTGTTCGGAGTGGAAGATTGAAACCAGAACACACGTAGAGGATTAAGGTAGAGTTTATTAGAGGAGAGAAAGAACCGAACCTAGGGATTCCAGAAGTGGGGTGCCATGAGGGGCAGCACTATCTAATGGCTGCCAGGGTCAGATATATTTATACACTTAAGTCAAGCCTGGGGAAATGGCTTTTCCTCATTGGTTAGCTCACATAGGGGCCCATCCTAGTTGAACTTGTGCCCATCTCAAGGTGGGGCCTGTCTGTAAAGGAGAGCTAATCTCCATATCCTTTCATAAGAAAAGGGTAGTGGTGGGGGGGGAAGTCGACAGCCTCATCTCCCCAGAGGATTGAAGTCAGTTCCTCCTTATAAAAAGGGGTGTTCCTCAGGGTAATCCCAGCAGTGGGGGCTGACCTTCAGAGACTATCCAGAGACCTCTAAACCTGCCCTAAGGCTACCCCTGTTACCTTGCAGATGTAGAAGGCAGACCCAGAAAGCATTCAGGGTCTCAGGACGACCTAGTCCCCGAGGGACTTCTGAGGCCCAGCGTTAGGTGATGCCGTGACTTTCTCCTTTGTAGGGACCCCCCCTTGTCATCTGTAAAAATGTGGGTGTTGCTAGGGCGACAGAGCAATCCATATAAAGTTCCCCAGCATGGTGACTGGGCGGCAAGTGACAGCTCTGGCATTTTTATCATCAAGTACAACTCCAAACACGCCATCTTCTGCTCATAAACATCTCAAAAACTTCACTTTGAGAACACAAATTATATATTTTTTTAAATGCAGAAATTTTTGGAATCTATTTTTTTCATGACTCCTTCCTATAGAATATAGACCAAATATTCTTATATGACATTTGGGGTTTTCCCTGAGCAAATTGCAATCTACTATGATCATGTGGCCCCAAATCTCTCCCATTCTTTTCCCTGAAACTCTTTGATCTTACTTTTTTTTAACTTTATTTATTCATTCATTCAGTGTGTGTGTGTGTGTGTGCGTGTGTGTGTGTGTGTGTATGTGTGTGTGTGTGTGTGTGTGTGTGTGTATCAGAGGGCACTGTGGAGGACCAAGGGTGATTTGGGGAATCATCCTGGATTGCTTTTACCTTCTTTTTACTTCACTCTGGGATTTCTCAGGCTCCACCTACCAGGGTCAGAGGTGCAGACCTCTGCCGTTTCCCCGTGGGATTTTTACACGGGACCTGGGATCCCAATTCAGGACCTTCTGCTTTCGAAACAGTCTTAACCCTTGAGCCATCTTTCCAGCCTATGTTCTCTTTTTAACAGGGCACTAACTCCTGTCTCATGACCTAATAGCCTTCCAAAACTCCCCCACCCTCTATATACCCCCACCCTAGGGAGCACATTCAGCACATAGCTTTAGGAGAGACACCACACACAGTCACCTACCTACCTTCAACCTGGATTTCTTTGGCTTTTGTCTGTGTAGAAATTCTCCCTGCCTCAAGGTCTTGGATAATTCCTCTGGGTCCCAGGACCATCCCTTATGCTTGTCTGTCCTCTCAGCTAGAGAACAAGAGGCAGGGCGGGGTTCGATGAGGTTTGGTCTTAGGATCCCACAATGCCAGGAACAGACACTAAGATGAATCCTATTGTTCTGCCAATATCTTTCTTGACCGCTGAACATCGCTTTGGGCTCAGGGTCCTATGGCACATCCTGATGACCCTGAGCTTGTGATCCTCCCGCCTTCACCTCCTAAGTACTGGGATCCCAGGTGTGCACCACTACAACCAGCGTATACAGCGCTGAGGACTAAAGCCAGGTCTTCAGTCACGCTAGGCAAGCTCTCTACCAGCTGAGCCACATCCTCTACCCCCTAGTCTACTTGTTGAATGGGCTTCTTGGGCTTGAAAAATGGGATGGAGGATAGTCAGTTTCTTTGGATTCATGGCATTTCAGGGCCAGTGAAGAGCCCATCTCTTCACAGGAAATGTTCCCGGTCCCTTCCCGGCAGTTTGCTCTGTCGCAATCTTAATAATTCAGACAGAACAGAGGTTACAGCTGTCACAGGAAACTAGAGGAAGGCTGCTGAAATCACACCCCATCCAGTGTGAGTGAAAGTCTCTACCGAGTGGAAAGTAAGCCAAAAAAGGTGAGGGCGGCTGGAACGTCAGGTGGAGGAGTGTGGGATGTTGCAGGAGGAAGGCGACAGTGATAACAACAGGGGAAGAGAAAAGCAGATGGATC
This sequence comes from Typhlomys cinereus, assembly GCA_023101885.1. Classification (NCBI taxonomy): domain Eukaryota; kingdom Metazoa; phylum Chordata; class Mammalia; order Rodentia; family Platacanthomyidae; genus Typhlomys; species Typhlomys cinereus. Next base: position 4,134,073 of record JALPQD010000172.1, on the reverse strand, counting down.
ACTGGGGCCCAGGGTTTTCTCCTGCTGGACAGCAAGAACTCAATTAACAGACAGCAGCCCTGGCCGGGGCGGTCACGGGCCTCTCAGTGGATTGGATCAGGCGACTCGCCAGCTCAAATCCCTGCAGAGGAACCAGAACTGGACGTCCACGAAGGAGGCCAGGGCACACCTGAGCTCAGAGGCCCATGGAAACAAGAGAAGTGGGAGTCACCTTTCTGGGCTCTTAACAAAAGGATCCAAACTGGGCTGTTTGAACAAATGAACCATCTGGCTTTTTATAGGGATAGAAGTCTGAGATGTTACCTGCTGCTGGCTCCTTGTACGGAGAGATCTATTCCCGGTCTCTCTTGGTTTCCTATGCCACAGGTTGGCAGACCATGTCGCACCTTTACCTGGTTTTCCCTCTGTGCATCTGTCTCTGGGTCTACGTATCCTATTTATAAGGATATCAGTCAAACCGGATTGGCTCCCAGTTTCACAACGCTCCCCGTTCCGACTCTTGTTTACCTTGAGGGGGTCTGTTCTCACCATCCCTACCATACCCTCCCTATTAACAACCCTATCAGAAGACTTACTATCTCCCAGCCACCTCAGTGTACACTGCACCCCTCTATCCTGCCTTTGCACATCTGCCTGTCCTGCCCTGTCCCTTCCAGCCTCCTGGAAAACTCAGGACCACCTTTCCAGTACCTTCCCTCACTGACACCACCCTGTAAAAGCTTCCCTGACCCCTCTGCCCACCTTTTCCAAGTTAGCCTCTAGTTTCCCTGGGCCTCTATGGCAACCTCTGGTTGTCTAATGTCGCACTGAACGGTGAGTTTGCTGTTGACTGCACATCTGTCTCCTGCTGGACCGTGAGCTCGCCGGAAGAGTGGGACTATGGATCTGAACGCTGAGCACAGCCCCTGACATACAGCAGGTACACAATAAATGTTAACTGAATGAAAACTCTTTGCCTCACATCCAGTCAGATACCACAGGGGGACTGGGTGTGTGTGTGGGGGGGGAGCATCATGGGAGGAGAGCCCGTCTTCAGGGTCCTGACAGTCCAGCCAGTTCATACCACGTGCAGCAAAGAAAAGGCAGGGACAGCGCCAGCTTATCTGGACCGCATCCGGCAGAGCACTGACTGTTTTCGTGGAAAGGAAGGTGTAGGTACCGAGGGAAACCCCTCTGGAGTGGGGGCTATTGGAGTCCGTGCTCACAGAGATAAAAGTGATGTCATTCCAGGAAGAGAGAATGGGAGGGGTGGAGCGGGGCACAAGGGGGTGAAGAAGCACAGAGAGAACCAGGAAACCGTGGTTGGGTCCCACATTGCACCTGACATGTTTCCCATTTGTTGCAGTTCGCCTGCACGGCTTAAGGGAGCAAAGGGTTTATTTCCTTACAATAATCCGATTACAGTTCATAGTCCAGCTTGATGGGAGAGCATGCACCAAAACCAGGGCCGAGGGAACTGGCCACACCATCTCTATGTAATGGCTGAAAGAGGGACAGGAGGTCTGGCCAAGTATACACAAGGATGCCCGCTTCTTCAACCAACTCTCAGTATTTTATTCATCTGTTCAAGGCCTAGTCCCGTCCACCATAGGTTGGGCCTTCCCCATCAGCTAGACAATCTCCTGCAGGTTTGCTCTGGTTTTAACCCAACCACTAATTCTCTACAAATGTGCCCAGAGCTCAAACCCTCAACTGTCAAGTTGACACCTGTGCCTGACTATGACAGCATTCCACCAGGTCTTTCCCATGAGCCTGTGCGTGACCGTCCTCCATGGCTCCTCTTCTGCTCTTTTAGCAGCGCCCCTGAGCAGGGCTGTCTCTCCTGCATAATCCCCCCTCCACCTATGCTCTTCCTACCCTCTTCATAGACTGTCTCCCACCTGTTCTGCCGGCACCGCTCTGGTCAAGAGCTCCTGTGAGGCCCCAGGATTGAATCCCATTCGAACCCCTCCTCACCCTGACCACAGCTGACCTTGACTCACTGTGTCCCCTGGCGGCAGGATGTTGGGCTCATCCATGCTGCCTCCTGCCTCATTGGCTGCTTCGAGTTGGTTCATTCTCTAGCTCCTGTTCATTTCTTCCCCTGGCGACCTCAGCTGGTCCTGTGATTCCTTCTCTCTCTGCTTCTCTCTTCTTTCTTTTAAAAAAAATACTGGGGAGAGAGGGAGAGAGAGACAGAGAGACAGAGAGAACTTCGATACCACAGTATACATGTGGAGGTCAGAGGACAACTTTTGGATATTAGTTCTCTCCTACCATGTGGGCTTTGGGCATTGAACCTAGGTCACCAGGTATAACGGTTACTCTTTATTATTGCTGTGAGAGAGCACCCAAAGTCAAACAGCTTATGGGAGAATGGGAGATTTATTCAACTTACGGTTCCAGAGGGGAAATAGATACAGCCTTTCATGGCGGAGATGCCATGGCTGGCAGTGACTTAGTCTGCCTGCCAGCTTCAGCCAGCCAGCCATGGCTTGAGCATTCCTGGAATGTCTCTCCCCTAAATTCTGTGGTCCCTTTTATATGGTCCATTACTGGGAGGTTCTTATGAGATCTACGGAGGTTCCCATGAGATCTAGAGTGGGTATAATCTCTTCAGGTGGTCTCAGTTGATTCTTCCAGTTGTGGCTTCAGCTGACTTTAGTTGATACCAGGTATGTCAAGTTGACATCCAGGCTTAACAATCACACCAGGTTTGTATGCACTCCATTCTGTGTGTGTGTGTGTGTGTGTCTTTCCGAGCTAAAGATTGAATCCAGGGTCTTATGCATGCTAGCTATGCATCCTACCACTGACCTATATTTCCCAGCCCCAGTCCTTTAGTTTTAAATACCACTATGAGCTGGGCATGGTAGATACATACCTATAATCCCAGCATTTGGGAGGTGGGAGCAAGGAGTGAGGTGTTCGAGGTCAGCCTCAGCTACATGAGACAATGTCTTGAAACAGTTTAAATACAGTCTACCCTGCAAGTTTGCCTAGACTTGTGTCCTTACTCTGGGCTTATTGATCAAAGTAAACATGTCCAAAATTAAACTTCTTCCACCTTCCAGCTTGCTCTTCCTACTGTCCTATATATTACATCCCTTGGTCACAAAAAGGTGACTCACATATTTATTTCTTTTCTGGGTCCTCTTCCGCCTCTACTCTGTTCTTGAATGTAAGATTCATGAGAATAGGCACTGGTCTATTTGTCACTGTGGAACGATGCTGGACCTGCAACAGAATCTCGATACGTATTTGGTACCTGAACAAATCAAGAGGGTCATAGAGTGTTATGGTTAGAATGGGCTCTGCAAACTGACGACCTGGGCTCAATCCTTGGAACCCATGTAAAGGTGGAAGGTGAGAACTGACTGCGTGGGAGTTGTTCTCTGACCTTCACATGCCCACATGTACACACATTATGATACAATAATAATAATAATTTTTTAAAAAGTGTGGACTTGGAAGGCTTTGTCTCTGAGTTCAAGTCCTGGTTCTATGTCTTTTCTGGAACAAGTGGAATAATCTGAGTTTCTCAGATGAACGCCAGAGAACGTAGCCCAAATATGATTCTGTGTCTGTGCACCTATTATTCAACAGATAGTTACAAAGAACTAGTACATCTCAGACTCAGAAGGTGAATTCCCCGCCTAAGCAGACCACAGTAAACAAACATTAGTTCAGGCAAAGGAACAGGCAGCTCTAACTCAGGCAGGGGAGGCCCCCAGGGGAAGGGAGAGCCAGGCTGAGACAGGAAGGAAGCTTGCAGGCAGAAAGAGACAGCGGATGCTGGGAGAGGAGAGAGTGAGACTATGTTCTCCAAAGAAGATTGAGCCTGGCTCAACGTGGGAACCGTCTGCTCTGTCTGGCAAGGCCTCTTGGTTCAAGGGAAGGGAGTTAATAATGAACTTGAGACTGGGGAGGGCCCTGAAAACCCCTTGGGGATGGGGGTGGGGCTCTGTGACTTTAAGGATGACTTCTTAGCATCATGAGATCACAGGTTCTTTGAGCTGAGGGATTGGTGGGTCCTGAGGGTTTAACAACTAAAAGAGAGCTGGGTCAGCTTCATTGGTGTACACATGCAAGATCTGGGATTTGATTCCTACCAGACTCATACTTTGCAACAGAACTAAAAAAAAGTTAAAAAAAATTTGTTCTCTCTTTTAAATTTTTTTTTATTTATTTGCTCAGTGTGTGTGTGTGTGTGTGTGTGTGTGTGTGTGTGTGTGTGTGTGTATGTGTGTGTATCGAAGGCACATGTGTCCCTGTGGAGGACCAAGGATGACTTCAGGAATCATCCTGGATTGCTTCTACCTTCTTCTTGCTTGGCTCTGGGATTTCCCAGGTTCTGCTCACCAGGACTGGAAGTGTAGGCCATCACCGTTTCTGCCTGGCATTTTTACCTGGGATCTGGGATCCAAACTCAGGACCTGTAAGGCAGAGTCTTCTTAACCCCTGAGCCATCTCTCCAGCCCCTTCTCTCTTTTTAAACATGTTTTCCTCTTTGTGTGTAGGAGTGTGGCGGGGTAGGGGTATTCGTGATATGGGGCATGCGTGGAGGTCAGAGGACAACTTTCCAGTTTTCTCCTTCTACTATGTGAGTTCCAGGGATGAATCTCAGGTCAGCAGTTTTGATTGCAAGAGGCTTCACCCACTAAGCCCTCTCACTGATCTTCAATGTTTTCTTCATAAACACACAGCTTAAAATTCTTAAGTAAAGTATGAATGAATTGCCTTTAAAATTTTTCACTTATGCGCTAGAGATATGGCTCAGGCTTGAAGCCTCTGCCTCGAAAGCAGAAGGATCCCAGATCCCACATAAAAAATGTCAGGCAGAAATGACACTGGCCTGCACCTCCGGCCCTGTAAGGCAGAGCCTGGGAAGTCTCGGAACAAAGCAAAGAGGAGGTAAAGCATCCAGGATGATTCTTGAAGTCACCCTTGGGGCTCCACAGGGACACACAGTGTCCTTTGACACACAGGTGCATGTATACACACACACACAGAAAACCAAAAAAATTTTATTTATTTATTTATTTTGAGGTTCAGGAGTTGGGATCCAAAGCAAACACTTTACCACTGGCCTTCACCTGACCCCATGAATTCTCTTGTTACCTCAAATTGCAGCACTATTCCCTTTCTTTCTTTCTTTCTTTCTTTCTTTCTTTCTTTCTTTCTTTCTTTCTTTCTTTCTTTCTTTTCTTTCTTTCTTTCTTTCTTCTTTCTCCCCCCTTCCTTCGTTCCTTCTTTCCTTCCTTCCTTCCTTCGTTCCTTCTTTCCTTCCTTCCTTCCTTCCTTCCTTCCTTCCTTCCTTCCTTCCTTCCTTCTTTCCTTCCTTCTTTCCTTCTTTCTTTCCTTCCTGCCTTCCTTCCTTCCTTCCTTCCTTCCTTCCTTTTCCTTCCTTCCTTCCTTCTTTCCTTCTTTCCTTCCTTCCCTCTCTCTGTCTTTCCCTCTCCTTTCTTTCAAAAGCCTTTACACATTGGAATGTAATCACAGAAACCCAGCTTTGTCTGATGCACTGTGAAAATGCTATCATGTTGTGTCTATTATTTTTTGACCTTTTACTTTTACTTAGTGCATTTTAAGCTCCATCTGCGTCCTTGCATATGAATCTAGCTTACCCCTTCTGGCTGCCATGGATGCACCCACAACTCTTGCAGACCCTCTTATTTATATACCCTCATTGTTAGCCAGGGAGATGTTTGCAGGGGTGTTAGTAGCAACAGCCTGAAATGGCTTGCCCGGAGGGAATACAGGGGCCGATAAATACCCCCACCCCACCCTCAGGGTAGAGAAGGACAAATAGAAATCAGACACAGAATGAACAGATGGAGACTTTTCTCTGCTCTCCCAGGGCATCAAGCACACCTGTCCCTCTCTGGTTGAATCCTTCCCTTCATAGAAGCCGACGAGGTGACCTAGGTGTGGGCGGTTCTCGGGTTAGGGTCCCGACTTAGCCACAGCATCATTGCTGTGTGGTCTCAAGCTGCCCGGCACCTGCCTGGTCCCTTATCTTAAGTGTGGGAAGGGAGAAAGAAGCTGGCAGGGAGGGTCTTGCCAAAATTCTGCAACATGGTGATAACACCAGGAGTGGAAAATTTGCAGTTCCGCCCAGAAGATGGCTTCTCCCCGCTCGCGCGGAGCTGCGGCCACCCCACCTGCAGCTTGCACAGCTAGCTGCACGCACGCGCACGCTCGCGCTGGGCTTGGCTCGGTCCCCCGCCAGGCAAGGGTGGGACCACCATGGCGACTTCGCAGCCGACTTTTCAGACAGAATAACAGCTTCGTGCTGGGAAGCGAGAGAATGAGGTGCGCTGGACTTATGGTGGCGCGGAGCCCATAGGGGCCACCCCGAATCCGGGCACGGATGCCAGCCCTGCCCCATGTGCCCAGCACCAGGCACCTGCCGGAGCCCCGGGAACGGGTCGGAGTGGGCTCAGGTCAGAAGGGAGCAAAGGCAGCCGGGGCCGCACTGATTCTACCTTGGAGCAGGTGGACCGAAGCAGGTGGACCCCTTCCCCCATTCCCCCTCTCCGTGGCCCAGGAGGACCCCAAGAGTATCTGAACAGAGGATCAACGTGGGGGGCCCTGTGGCCGAGATCTGACCCTCCCCGCCGGTGGAGACGCAGCTCTGGCACCTGCCCTTAAGGCTCAGGCCCGGGCTGGGGTGTTCCTCCCCTGTCCCCCTAAGGGCGGCGGGTGCCAGTTTTCCGTTTTCCTCTTCCCCATGGGGAAGAACAAAGCCGCCCCGCCCAGTCTCCTTTTATCAGTCAGGAAACCCTTTCCGCCCGCCATCCGGAGGACCTGGGCGGCGGGTTGGTCTCCTCAACGCTTCTCAGCCGCCTTGGAGACCTTGTCTCCGGCCAAGCGCACTGCCAAGGGTCTTACATCGCTCCACATGACTTTACAGGCTCACGCAGAACTCATGTGCTGAGATCACACATAGACAAAACGGGGGTGAGGAAATTGTCTCTGGTGTTTTAAGACAGGGTTTCATGTGGCCCAGGCTAAAATTAAATTCGCAGTGTAGCTGAGGCTGGTTCTGAACTCCTTGACTCACCTGCCTCCAGATCTCAAGTGCTGAAGTTATAGGTGTGTATCACTGCACCTACCTAATTTTTCTTAAGTTCTAAACATTGGCTTTTTACTTTTTCTTCTTCCGCTTTCTTCTTCCCCAGATCCTTGGGCTGAAGTGACCACTTGATATCAAATACTGCAGACATGGCCATATTGTTTTTCCCTTACCATTAGGGCAAATCAGTGGAGAAGGAAGTGAACTGGCAGGAAATAGTGACAAGTGAATCTTCTAGAAAGTTCTTTGACCTGTGCGCCAAGACCCCTGAAACTTGGTCCATGTGCTATAATGAAGAATTGGTTGCTGGTGTGGAGAGAGCCACAGTTGTGGAGTAGGTGTGTAAAATGGCCATTTTTCTGGGACACAAGGGCTCTACTTTGAGGAATCTATCAGATGTGCACACTGGCACATGTGTAATGGCGGGAGAGGACATCCATGATTGCCCTGTTCCAATATAAAGGAAGGAGAGCAATTATATCAATATAATTGATTGATTTAATTAGGGCACCTTCATCTCAAGGAATTCCATTATCGGTCACGGCTCCTGTGTTTGCATCCTCAGCTGGTGCTAATGTTTGGGAGGGCTGTGATACCTTGGAGGTGGAGCCTGCTGGAGGTAAGTGTTACAGGGGGCACTTCTTGCAGTTTGTTCTTCTCTGTTCTCCTCTTCAGTGTGGTGACCGAGCCAGCCTCCTGCTTCCGCCTCTAGCCATGCCCTTCTGCTCTGCCATCCCACCGTAATGGACTGTATCCCCTCTGGAACAGTAAGTCAAACGACCTTCCTTTTATCCCTTAAATTGTTTATGAGTATTACCTCACAGCAACAAAGCAGAAGTGACTTGCACTGTTTCAATAATGGAGGGAAAAACAACCTGAGCTATGTGGAATTGGTTGATTTAGTCAGGGCCCATTCAACTACCAATTCTTCACGCTTGTGCCTAGAGCCAGCCCTCCATTATCAAGTCAGCAAGATACTTATTGCTGCGGTCTGGCCGCACCGATAGGTGGACAAGGAGTCGTCAGAGATGGAGGACAGCAGACACACAGCTCAGGGCTGAGTGAATCTGAACTCGTTTATTGAAACTTACAGCAAGAGTTTATACTAGAAAATCTAGGGAAGGGGGCAAAGAATGTGTTGCTAAGTTCATAGGAAAACATCAAAGAAGAGCAGGACCAATTTCTTTACAGGATTATTAAAACGTATTCATTCCAGTTAACAAAGAAAAGGCAGGAGTGACATTTACTTGTTGTATGGGACAAGACATGAAGTCTCCAGGTAGAGTTAAAAGCAGGCAGGACACTTAATTGTTAAAAGGGAACAGACAATGGATGTCTCAAGGCAGAGTTACCTGGTCCATGCATTAACATATCTCAAATGCATAAGGAAGGAACTGTAAGGGGAGGTGATAACCTTGCCAGTCCTGAGAAGAACAAAAGAGATCTAAGAACAGATAGGAGGTAAACTTAAGTCCCAGAGGAAGGAATTCGCCTGTCATTGTCTATGCAGACAAGAGGCAAAACTCAATTTACAAAAAGGGAACAACTGCCCATTTTAGATGCTAATATGTCATTTTCTTTTTTTTTTATTAAAAATTTAATTATACATTTTAAAATTTTTTACCAGTTCCCTCCCTCCCCCCTCTTCCCCCTCCCCTTCCCCCAGTGCCTCCCCCCCAATTCCCAGAGAGTCCTTTATTGTGTGCGCCTAACACTCCACTGGGTCCTCCTCTCCGATGACATATAAGGACCCAGTGGCATTTCCATAAGCCCTTTCTCTTGTTCCCCTTAAGCATAAGATCACTACTATGGCTGTCAATCCCTTGCCTCCAGGGGTCTCAGTGCCCTTAACAGATGCTAGACTTTATGAGGGCAACAGTGCGCTGGACATTGCGCAGGGCATGCAAAGTTCCATTAATATGTCATTTTCTAGAGAGCAGGCTTTAGGCCTGAACACCCCCACATTCCCCATATTTATTCCAGATAAGCCGTGTCCTGTTCTGGGAAAACGTGTTTCTTGAAGTAGTTTTCCCCATGCCGGACCTTGTCAAACAACATGGTTGGTTGAGGACGTGGCAATCTATGAGAGTAGCTTAAGAAAATCATTGAAATTAGGGGTTGGTAAGGTAACTCAGCAAATAAAGCATTGCTCCCAGACCTGGCAACCTGAGTTTGATTCCTGGAAGCCCATATGGTAGAAGTAGAACTGATTTCCCATCGTGGCATGCATGTACATTCTCTCTCTCTCTCTCTCTCTCTCTTTCTCTCTCTCCCTCTCTTTTCTCATAAATAAAATATTAAAAAAGAAAATTGTAATTAAGAAAAAGATACATCAAAAATTCACTGAGCTTATAGTGGAAACATTGGCATATGTAGGTGGTGTGTGTGTGTGTATCAGAGGGGACTCTTTGTGCTTTTGGAGGCCCAAGGAGCCTTCGCAAATCATCCTGGATTGTTCTATCTCTTTATTGCTTTGTTCTTCGAAGCTCTACGCCCAGGGCCAGAATTACAGGTTGCCACCATTTCCGCTGGGTATTTTTATGTGGGATCTGGGATCTGAACTCAGGTCCTTTCGTTTTTGAGGCAAAGGCTTTTAACCCCTGAGCTATCTCCCCAGCCCCACTGTATGTGATTTGAAAGACCAGCAATAGAAGATGAGGCGAAAAGAATGATGGGAACATTACCTGTCACGGGATTATGGGAAGGATGCTTACAAAATGTTTTAGTGACATAGAAAAATGTTTCCACGGTCAGAAAAGTGGGTTCTGGAATTGTGTGGTATAGCTAGACCACTGTAACCAAGCAGGCACGAGACATGACCGGAAGAAGACATGCCAACAATTTTGCAAACCACTGTGGCTGCCGGATAGAGAGACTGTGAGGGATTTACACACACACATACCCCTTTGGCTTTCTGTACTTTTCAATTTCTTTGCAACGGGCATCTTTGTATTGGATAATTACAAAAAAACAAACAAACAAAAAAACAAAAAATCCCCCATGGTATTTAGGAAAATTAGATAGGCAGACAATGTTAACCCAGCAGTTCTGGATCTAGACACAAGTCCTGCGTAAATAGCTGTATGAATGCCCAAAGCATCATTATTAATAACAAAAGACTACAACCAGCTTGTGACTTTTGGAGATCACATATGTTACCAAACATCTGTAATGCAGAATACAATGAAGTCGTTAAGAAGAAAGACTGCTGTGGGGGGGCAGGAAAAAAATAACAGTGTGAAAAAGCAACTAACAAGACGGAATGTACGTGGCGACTGTTTCTTCTAAAGAAAGAAAAGCCAAGTTGCTGCGTGAGGACATGAGGACTTTGCGAGGGGGGCTCCTGTGAAGTCATAGGGTGACCCTGTGAATGGCTGCGGACGCGAAGCTCTTCTGCCGCCTTTGCATCTTTTTGTAAAAAAAAAAAAAAGGCTTCTCATATCATTTGTGGGATTTAAAAATAACAGCAGCAGCGAGGGGTGGGGACGAAAGCGTGGAGAAAGATCTGAAAGGGCGTTCTAGAGAGTTCCCGCTCAATGTCCCTTGTATGTCTTGGAGCAGGCCGCTGCCTCTAAAGGTGCCCGTGAACCACTTTCACAATGAAAACCAACAGCACCCCGAGCCCAGGCTGGCCAGAAACATCCTTTCCTGTCCCTCCGCACTCTGTTCCTGGCTCTTACGTAAGGACACATGCACGGCGAAGAGCTCAAAGCCCCAGATAATTCCAGCCCCGTGTCTCATTTTCAGAGAAAGAGGCATGAAGGGAGGTGTTAAGACTGCCTCCCTGGCAGCTCTGCTGGGAAAGGGGGGCTGGTGACTTGGGTCCCGGTCTCCTCCTCTCCCACCTTTGGTGTCCAGAGATAACCCATAAAACAGAGAGAGAGAGAGAGAGCAAGAGAGAGAGAGAGAGAGAGAGAGCGCTAAGGACCATTTCTGCCAGGGCAGCAGGTCAAGATTGGGGGTCGTTTAAGTGTCCTGGCCCGGGTATCAGTGGAGCACGAAGCCAGGAAACAAGACTTGCCTTCACCTTCCAGTTCTCTAGACACAGTTTCCAGCTTCCTACCTAAACAATGGCTGGTCACAGACTCACACAGCCGCTGCCAGATTTCCACAGAAAAGATGACAGAACACTGGGCCGAAGCGACCTCTGGCGACCAGCACAGTGGGACTTCGCCTCTAGGGACAGGGCCCCTTCAGGGAAGAGCCTCCCAGGTGCTCCTGGGGCCTAGGAGCTCAGGACTGAGGTCTTTTTGATCCCACAGCTGAACAGAAGGCAACTGGGGTGTCCTGGGGCGGGTGCTGGCCTAGAAGCAGGAAGGCTGGGGTTTTGTGATTCAGGACAGTTACTTTGTGATCTTGGCAACTGTGGTGACCCTGAGAGTCCGGGAGTTGGGGGGTAGAGGGTGCCTGCAGGCCTGGGGAGAAAAGAAGGTATCTGTCCCTTCCCCCACCGTATTTGTCTCAGAGTCCTAGATGTACGGAGCTGCAGTTCCTTCTTCCCTAGCAGCTGCTGCCTGTCTGTCTCCATGGCAACCAGGCCAAGAGACTAATTTGCCAGGGTCCTGGCTCTGGAGCTTACCTCAAAACTGGGTTTCTAGAAGCCAAGCCATTGCCACTCCCCGGAGCTTCTGACAGCATAGCATCCTCCTCCCTGTCGCTCTGTGCCCGGACAGCAGAACCCACGGCCAGCGAGAAGAAGGACCTTCCCTGTCTTCTGTGTAAGTCTCATGTACTCGAGAAGAGGAGTAGACAAAGAGCCTCACACCCATTGGGCTTGTAAGCAACTAATGGTTTATGCTTTCAAGACAGCCCCCCCCAACCCCATCCCTGGGCCTCTCAATCCCTGGTTGCTGGGGGGGGGGAGGAATCCGCAAGAACAGATGACTTACGGAAAAGGTCTCACGAGGAGCATCCCACTCTCCCGCTTTCCGTTCTCTCAGGCTCTTTCTGCTCTTCCTGGCTCAGGCCTGGGTCCAGAATTTCATCCTGTGGCAATCTGTCTCATGCAGCAAGGACAGACTCAAACAAAAGCCAAGCTAAAGGTCACCTGTCTCAGAGGTCACCGAAGGTCACACAAGTCAAAGCCTTATCAGGTGTGAGCCTTAGAGATTTCTCCCCGGGACGCATTATGTCTGCCCGTATTGTTTCTCTTGGGACCATTTTAAAGCAGGCAGCTGTGTTTTGTTTCATTTGATTGACTCAGGATCTCACTACCCAGTTCACTCTTGCTTACCACAAGCCTGTAGCCTCAGCCTGCCAAGTATTGGGGTCATGGGCATGCACCCCTACTCCCTGTTAAGAGCATGTTGCTTCATTTTGTTTTGGGTGCTGGGGATTGAACCACATGGTCTCAGTGTATGTTAGACAGATGCTCAATCACTCATCTGTATCCCTGGGCCCTTCTCTTTTTCGATGTGGTCTCTCATACTTGGGTTGCCATTTTTGTAAAGACTCCACCTGGCCAGATGGTCGTTCTGTAAAGACCATATCTCCGGTCTTAACTTACTGCTCTAGCGACACCCGGGTCACTCCTTAGCAATGCTTGAAACTGTAAAAGATTGTCACCTCCATCTGAGGTGCTCCTCTGCTCTCAGGCTTTCTGCCTGACCCTCCTCCCTTCCTTCTCCCACCATGCCTTCATGGCGGCTCTCTCCCTGACTTCTCTGACCTTAACTCATCTTTGCTATTCTAATGCTCTCCCACCTTAAGACTAAACTATGGCTCCTTCGGCCACCATGTCCTTAGCTCTAAATCAACTTCTCTTTTTTAACTCTCTCTCTCCTGTCAGTTTCTTTATTCATGGACCTCCATGTGGTACCCACATATGGCTGGAGTCACTCCCCATCTCCCCTCAACCCCGACACCTAACAGTTGCTACCTTCTTGGAGGAGGGATCCTGTGGGCCATAAAGGGATGCTCATTCCAAGGCCTGCTGCTTTGCACACACAAGTAAGGGGGTTCATGAGCACCTCATTGGCACAGAACACCTTTACATGCTGCTCAGAATCCCAGACAGGATTCAGGGGCCCTGTCCTAGGCTGAGCCCCGCAGCTAGCTTGCTCTTTTGTGATCCGCTCTCCCCAACTTTACAGACTGTTCTTCGCTCACCAGTCTCGCTGTGGGTTTCCCAAGGGGCGTGGGGGAGTCCACAGAGCATCTCCAAGGAGGAAATTGGACATTCTCACTGCGTAGGTGGTAGTGGATGGTGGTGATTCCAACCAACACTGCGGGCCTTCTAGATGGTTCAGCAGGTGAAAGCACTTGCTGTGCAAGCCTGGCAATCTGAAGGTCAGTCCTCAGAACCCACAAGGTGGCAGGAGAGAACTGATTCCAAAAGTTGTCCTCTGACCTCCAGAGGGGTACTATGGCGCACATGTACACACGCACACACACACACACACACACACACACACACACACACACACGCCCACATGCATGCATACATACACACACACACGCCCACATGCATGCATGCGCGCGCGCACACACACACACACACACACACACACACACACACACGCCCACATGCACACACACATTAAAATAAGCATGCAAACAAGTAAGGATTGGCAAGATGGCTCAGTGAATAACGGGGTCTAAGTCTAAACCTGGCAAGCTGAGTAGGATCTACGGAGCCCATCTGATGGAAGGACAAAACTGAAGTCTGCAGGTTGTTCTCTAACCTCCATATGCACGGCATAACACATGCACCTGTTTTCTCTCTCTCTCTCTCTTTCAAATAAAGATTGAAAAAAGATTTAAGAAGAAGAAGGAGGGGAGAAGGAGGAGAGGTAGGTACAACCATTTATTGTGTTTGTAAAGCTAGCATAGTAGTAGTAGTAAAGATTTAAGAATCTTGTGTGGCTCTGGGGCTGGATGACCTCTGTGTGCTGGGCCCTGTCTGGGTCACTCCTCTCTCCCTCCTCCTCCTCCTCCTGCTAGGCTGTTGGACAGGGACCATTCTCTCCCTGTCCTCTTGACCTTAAGTTATCTGTTCTGTTCTAATGCTCTCACGCTTTAAGGATAAACTGTGCCCCCCACTCCCCGGCCACCAGGCTCCCCACTCTAAATAAACTATTTCTTCATGTCAGTTCTCATTATTCGGGGACCTCTATGTGGCACCTACACATGGCAGGAATCGCTCCCATTCCCTCTCCTCACCCACCTAACACTGCCATGGTACCAGCCCGGTCAGTGGCGAGTCAATTCCAATGGACCTTCTTCCTTTCAGGAACCTCCACCCAGGGCACCGCGCGCTCACCAATGAAGTCAGCCTGGAGCTCAGAGACACGTGAGCTGCAAGCGGTGCTCATCAGCCGGACAGCTCAGGGCTCAGAGAACTTTATCACCAAGCCTCACTTCTTGCTGCGAGAGAAGCCCAGAGTGCACTTGAATGTGAACCCAAACAACTCTAGGGAGGGGCCTGGTGAGTGGTGCCAGGATTCAGCAGGCAGAGGCTCTTGCTGTGGGAGCCTGGTGACATGAGAGTTGAGTGTGATCGTTACAACCCACACGGTGGAAGTTGTCCTGCGACTTCCACGGTCCTGTGCTCTTAGTCTCCCAGGGGTCATAGCGTGGCACTCTGCCCAGCTTCCTGTGCCAGCCTCCCAGGTGCCCGGGGGGGGGGGAGGCACATACATGCCACTCTGCCTAGCTGCTTGTTTGATCTCAGATGTGTTGTTTATTTTCTCAGGGCCTCCTCTCCATCCTCCCACTCCCACCCTCCCCACCCCCCCACCCCCGTTTCCTGAGCAGTGGCAGGCGCCCACTTCACGGGGCTGTTCTAGCACTTCTGGCCATCCCGGGACTGGAGAGGATTGCTGCCCTGTGGGGTATCATGTGTGTGCCATGCGGTGACAAAAACAACGGGGTACCCACAACAGCAAGGCGGGAAAGGCCTGCAGTTCCACCCTGTTGACAGCTGAGAGAAAGTCACGTCCATTCTGCAAGGCCCTATGCAAGATAAACTTTAAATCCCTGTCTGCTGCCTGTGACATTTTACACATTCTGTCCGGAAATCACTGATTGCTCTACAGCTATTATTTCCTTTTATGTTTCCATTACCAAGGGTCATGGGTTCAGTCTCTGGTCTCATCCAATTAACTCCACCCGGAGGCAGGAAGATGCATTCCCAAGCTATAGATGGCACAGCCGGCCCTATGTCACTGTTCAGGGTGGGACATTCTCCCCTTGAGGGAGCCTGAGATACCCACAGGAGCCTCCTTAGGGACTGGCACAGGGTTGGTATACCCTAGGCCTTTACGAAGTGCAGCTACTGCATGTTAGACCCTCTGCCACGGTCTTTCAATAGACTCTCTCATTAAATTCTTGCCACAACCCAGAGGTAGGGGTGCTGGGGATTGGACTCAGGGCATTACACGCCTCGCGCAAGTGATTTGTGGCAGAGCTGTACGTAGAGCCGTGAAAATGTTATTCTGTTCATCCTGCAAATGAGGAAATCAGGTCAGAAAGCCATCGTGGGTCGCATGGCCACTGAGCAGCAGGCTCCGGTGGGACAGAGGCCGAGAAACTTCAGAGCTTCATTTCCCTGCCACTTCCTGCAGGAGCCTGACTCTGCCTGAGAGGCGGAGGAAGCCCCCCTGGGCCATCTGGAGTCTCTCTCTCTGGCTTCGGGCTCTTACCCTTTCTGTCTTCCCAGCCACCCTCAGTGCCCCAGCTGCAGGGCAGGGCTTTGATTCTGTTGCTCTGTGTCTTTCCTTGCTGCTGATGTGTGCAGCGACGGGGGGTAAGGATTTCTGATCAAGGTGCACAGCAGCGAGCTGAAAGGAAAGCGCATCTTGATTAAAATAATGAAGCAGTTTGAAGGACTCTTCCCTCGGGCCTGTGGGTCCTCAGGGGAGCACACATCCTGACTTAGAGTCTGCCTGATGTCTCTCTCTCTGCAGGGGGCTCATTTGAGTATTTGTGAAGTGGCGGGAGGCCATGCTGACCCTTCTCTGTAGGCAAGGCTAGTGCTGGGGCAAGAGGATAGGATTGAGTGATGGAAATGCAGAGTTTTGGAGTACGACATCTCTCCTTTTGGAATGAAGAGTCTCTCTCTCTCTCTCTCTCTCCCCCTAGCCCGAGTCTCTTTTTGTATGTGTGTGCACACATGCATTGACATCGGAAATCATCCTGGATTGCTCTCCCACCTTATTGCTTTGCTCTGAGGTTTCCTAGGCTCTGTCTTTTAGGACCCTGAAGTGCGGGCTGCTGTCATTTTTGCCTAGTGTTTTTATATAGGCTCTGGGGATCTGAACTCAGATCCTTTAGCTTGTGAGACAAAGGCTTTTACCCCTGAGCCATCGCTCCAGCCACTTTTTTTGTTGCTTGTTTTAACAAGCATTCTGGGGATTGAACTCAGGTTGTCATTGTCGCGTGGCAATCCCTTTCCCACGGCCCCCAGAATCTCTCGCTTTCTCTATCCCTCCTCTCTGTATCAATTGCACGCGTATGTGTGTGGAGGATGTATGTGTCTTACATGTGTATGTATGTATGCATGTGTAGATGAGTGATTGTGCATGTATAGGCCCAGGGATGATATTTGGACTCATCCTTAATTGCTTTTCTGCCTTCTTTTTTTTTTTTTTTTTTTTTTTTTGAGGATTAAGGCAGATTTTGTTAGAGGAGAGAAAGAATGGAACTCCTGAACATGGAGCCTCTGAGGGGCAAGAACTGAAAAGAACTCACAGACGTGGACTCCACGAGAAATAAGAGAACTGTCTAATGGCCGGCAGGCTGCCTCATTCTTTTAAGGCTAGGTCTCTGGACCCGGAGTTTTCCCACAGGGCTAGTCTGGATAGACAACTTGTGCTGGAGATTCCCAGGCCTCATCTTTGGAAACTGGACTTACAGGTGGGCTGCCACACCTACCTGCCATATTCCATGAGATCTGGAGATCCGAACTCTTGTCCTTTTGTTTGCAGGAGAAGCACTTTAAGCGTGGCGCCATCTCCCCGCCCTTACTTTGTGTTTATGAAACTGCCTTGGAGAACCGTGCTGTCACCACGTACACACTCTCCTCTTCCTGTAACAAGAATCAGATCAAGAGGTCCAGTCCCGCCTTCCAGCACTGGCCCGGGCCCAGCCCTCCCCCTGGATCCCCCAGTGTCCGCCATGGCCAAAGCCTACGACCACCTCTTCAAGTTGCTGCTGATCCGGGACTCAGGGGTGGGCAAGACTTGTCTGATCATTCGCTTTGCAGAGGACAACTTCCACAGCACGTACATCTCCACCATTGGAATTGACTTCAAGGTTCGAACTGTGGAGATAGAGGGGAAGAAGATCAAACTGCAAGTCTGGGACACCGCTGGTCAAGAAAGATTCAAGACAATAACTACCGCCTATTACCGGGGAGCCATGGGCACTATCCTAGTGTATGACATCACAGATGAGAAGTCGTTCGAGAATATCCAGAACTGGATGAAAAGCATCAAGGAGAATGCCTCGGCGGGAGTGGAGCGCCTCCTTCTGGGGAACAAATGTGACATGGAGGCCAAGAGGAAGGTGCAAAAGGAGCAGGCTGAGAAGTTGGCTTGAGAGCACGGAATCCAGTTTTTTGAGACAAGTGCCAAATCCAGCATGAATGTGGATGAGGCTTTCAGTTCACTGGCCCGGGATATTTTGCTTAAGTCAGGAGGCCAGAGATGGGGAAACAACAAGTCCCCCGGCACCGATCTTGAAAACCTGTGACAAGAAGAACAGCAAGTGCTCCCTGGGCTGACAAGCCCTGCCGGCCTCCTCACCCTGAACTGGAGGCCCAACCTGAGGGAGGTGGGGCTAAGGGTCTACAAGGAAGTGGTGGGATCTGGAGGGATGAAGGAGTAGGTGGTAAGGGGGAGGAGGAGAACATGAAGAAGAAAAGAGAAAATGAAAGGGGAAAAGAAGAAAGAAAAGAAGGGGGCAGAGAGAAGGAAAGGGGGAAGAATAGAGAAAATGGCAGCACAGGGCGACAGGGAAGAGACGGGTGACCCCAGGTCCCAGCACTATCCGTGGATTTCAAAGTCAAACATTAATGTGAATATATTGATTTATTATGTTACCAGACGAGGATCCCGAGAGAGGCTGGCTCAGCACCCTCTGAAGGACCCTCACTCTGCATGGTCTTTGTCAGTATTAAAGGCCACTTTGCACAGAAACAAACAAAAAAAAAAGAATCAGATCAAAAGAGATTGAAGCTAGGGTGTGGGGGTGCTTGGATTCAAGCCTTGTCCAGGAGACACTGGAGGTCTCCCATATTTTACCTAGGCACGGAGGAGGCGGGAACAAAGAGAAACTCTAGGGACGGCTTGAAAGGTGACTACAGCTGCCTGGCTCTGTGGTGGGAGGATCCTCCCTCGGAACACACATAGGCCGTGGGGAGCTGGGAAGGGGGGGTCCTTTGTCTCCTGTTCCTTGGGGGCCAGGCACGGACTGCTAAAGCAGACGCTGTCATCCTCGGACTCACGGGCTCAGCCAAGATAAAAATGGTATTTAGCAGAAGAGAGAAAAATGAATTCAACTCTCAGTTCGCTTATGATTTAGAAGCAGCCGTGGGCAGAATCCCAATGAGTTCTTTATTTTAAGCAGGCGGTAGAAAGATAAAAATAGATGGAGTGTGTTGCATTGATCTGGGGTTTTGCAATCAGTGAGCAAGAGGATTTAAGACCAGATTGTTGTCAGACAGGGAGAAGGGAGTCCACCTTCAAAAACCCAGAGAGGAACCCTCCTAATGGTTGCTAGAGAAGGTTTAGAGTTCCTTTGGAGGCTTCAGGAAGGGAAGCTTCTAGACCAATGTAACACCCTTCCAAAACAAGGGCAGTCAAGACTGGATGTGCCCTCAAGTTCAAGTCGAAAGCAGAGACGGTGGTTCCCCTCTATGCATTTGATATTAGGTATGTCGCAGATCCAGACCCTGGCCCACCCTCTATCCTGTAAAAGAGGACACTAAGACTCAAGGTAGGGGTATAGCCCAAGTCCATACAAGTATAAGTACAGAGCCAGGGCCAGACATGATGCTTTACTGTAATCCTAACACTCAAGTGGTAGAAGCAGGTTCAAGGCAAGTCTCAGCTACATAGCCTAGAATACATCATATCCTGTCTCAACAAACAACAACAAAATAAGAGCTGGGACTGTAGCACAATTAGTAGAGGGCTTGTCCAGCGTGCACAAGGCCCTGGAGCTGATCCCTAGCACTGCAGAACTCAACATGAAATTGTGATTCTGACACTGAAGAGGGAAAGGCAGGAAGATCAGAAATTCAAGGCTCTCCTTTGGCTACGTTGCAAGTCTGAGACCAGCCTGGGCTACAACAGACACTATCTCAAAAACCAAAGTCAAAACAGAACAAGTCAAGGCACGTGGTACATGCTCCTGAGTCTAGAACAATACAACATTCAAGGCCAGCCTGGGCTACATAAGAAAGTACGTTCTCAGAAAGACCAGAACAAAAACAAAACAAAACACAAGTAGTACAGGGACAGGATTTGAACACAGGCCTGGGCCTGACCCAAAACCCAGGTTTTCTCAACGCTCCAAAGAATTTTGCATCAGTGTCATTTTGCAAGCCCTCTCTTGGCAGATTGGCCACAGAGTGCTGGATCCCTGGCACCCTGAGGGCCCCTAACTTAACTGCTGGCACATTTTCTGCCCAAGTGAATTCTTCCTTTCTTATTGGTTTATTGTCTTTTGGTTGGCTGGTTTGTTTGGAACCAGGCTCGTCCTGTGTCCTCAGGCTGGCCTCAGAGTCACACAATGCTCCTGCCTCAAACCTCCCGAGGGCCGGGATTCCCGGCTCCTACCACCATGTCTGGCTTGCACGCCACTTTTGCTGGCAAGCGACCAGGAGTCCTTCAGGAGTTCTAGACTCTGCAGTGATACAGGGAAAGTAGGACCCCCACCCCCACCCCTAACCCCCTGCCACCTTGGGAAGAAAGAGCATTTACAGATGACACTCAGGCTGCCACCGTGGTGAGAGGTGGGCACGAGGTGCTTGTTCGCACGTTAATTTCAGCACACGCAGAGCTGTGTGAACGAGACAAGAAAGCAGGTAAGCAGAGGCTGGAGGTCCGGCCTCCCCCACAGCGCCAAGGGGCCTGGGTCAGCTGCTTGTGGGTTTCTTCACCCAGGGAGATAAAAGGGAGAAGGTTTGCCCTGCGGCCCAAATAGCAACTAGACCAGACAAGAAAGGTAGACTCACTTCAGGGCAGCGTGTTATCAGCTTGCCTGGGCTTGAAACTCTCAGGGCAACATTCTTGACTTTGGAGGCGATAAGACAGGATCCCACTCTGAAAGCCCACTTGTGGTGGAGTGGACGTGGTGGTCCTGAAATGTTCACGTTAAAGAGAAATCGTTTCTCTCTCCACTCAAAATTTTGCACTCAATTTTCAATGTGGTAAGGGTCTTCCAAAGGATGAGGAGATGGCTCCGCGATTACAGTGCTCACCACTGCACAAGCAAAAGAACTTGAATTCAGATCCCCAGAGCCTGGGTAAAGTGCCAAGCAGGTGTGGCAGCCCCCTTGTATTCCAGTCCAGGAGGGCAAAGTCTAGAAATGCCCACAGCAAGATAGCTACCAAACTAGCACTGTAGGGAAGCTCTGGTTTAATTAGAGACTCGGCCTCAAAAGAATGAGGTAGAAGAATGAGGTAGAAGTTACACACACACACATACACATTCCAGGACTGGTACACACACATGAGCACCTACATGCATGCAAACATGCATATATACATCCACACCCCTCCTCATACACACATGAAAATAGGAAAAAAAAGAGTCCTACAGAGACCCCTGAACCAGAAGTCAGGAGCAAGTGCCAAGAGACGGATCAACTCCAGGTCAGCTAGATTTATCCATGGACTCCTTAAACACACCTTAAGGACCATGCGTTGGTGGAGCAGAAGTGAGCAGACTTCTGAGGACCAGAAACAGAGACTTACACTGCAGGCTGTGCACGGCGGGTGGGTGTCCTGCTCCTGAATCCACGCCTGTCCCTGGCGGCAAAGCCTTGACACTACCGGGGAGATGCGTTCAGTGGGGTTTGGGCTGATGTCTTTTTTTTCTCTCTCTCTCTCTCTCCTCTTTCCTCTCCTCTCCTCTTTCCCCTCCTCTCCTCTCCTCTCCTCTCCTCTTTCCTCTCCTCTCCTCTTTCCTCTCCTTCTCCTCTTCCTCATCCCTCCTCTCCTCTCCTCTCCTCTCCTCTTTCCTCTCCTCTCCTCTCCTCTCCTCTCCTCTCTTCTCTTTTTTCTCTCTCTCTTTCTTAGCTTAGTATTATGCATGATCATGATTTATTTATTTATTTATCTAGTTTTACAAGCATATCGAGTACTTATCCCTGTTTCCCTGCATCCCCCCTCTCTCCCATCCTCCTCTCTTTCCTTCATCAATCCATCCCACTTCCTCCCATCTTTCTGTCTGCTTCTATGGACCTTAGGGCTCCCTCTGACTTGTCTACTCTTGTGGGGGTTCAGGCCTCTGTGGCATACCAATTGCTGCTCTTTGGGCCGCCCCACTGATAGGAGCATTTCCCTTCATTCACTCAGTTTTAAGTCCCTAAGGTTTCCACTGTATGTTCTTATCTGTCCTGAGATCCTTGACAGTCTATGGGGCGTGTTGGTATGTCAGTCTCTATGCAGGTCTGGTAAGGACAAGTCTCACCGCAGTGAGCTCCTGGATGCAGCAGCCCTGCCTTGAATGGAATGTCTTGTCCAATGGTGGACCTTCCCATCTTTAGGGTTTCACAATCTCACCACCCCTTTTTCCGAGAGGTTCCCTAAGTGGGAAGAAATTAGGTGGCCTGATTCAGGGGAGCCTTGCTTGGTCAGTATAACGTATTCTGAATTATGGCCGAACCTTTGTGTCCACCTCACCGCTCTCCCACTGCCTTAGGTTACTTTTTTTTTTTTTTTTTTTAACTGTGTTGAGGATCAAACCCAAGGCCTTGTTCCTCTAGGCCAGGACTCAGTCACTGAACCGCACCTGCCCCATTGCCTGAGTTTTGACTAATGTTTCTTAGTTCCCCTTGATCCTTATCCCAATCCACTTTCCTGTGAAGCACACAGGGGCTGATGGAGAGGAAACTCCAGCTAGGGTCAGGGTCCCCCTGATTTGTATTCCTTGAGAGAGAGAGAGAGAGAGAGAGAGAGAGAGAGAGAGAGAGAGAGAGAATATGTGCAGGTCAGTGGACAATTAAAAAAATTTAAAAAATATTTTTCTTAATTTAACAAGCACATGGAGTACTTATCCCTGCCTCTCTCCTTCCCATCCCCCCTCCCTTCCTTCACCAATCCATCTCCCTCCCTCTTGTCCACTTCTATGGGCCCCAGCCAGGGTTCCCTCGGGCTTGTCTACTCTTGGGGGGTTCAGGCGGTGGGAAACTTTTGGAAGTCGATGCTCTCTTCCATCATGTGGGCTTCAGGGATCAACTCAGATCCCCAGTGTTGTACACAGGTGCCTTGCCCACCGAGCCGTCTTGTCGGCAGCTGACTCAGATTTCTCATTGCCAATGAGTGGACTGGCGGTCTGGGTTTGAAGGACAGCTTGGCGTGTGGCTGACCCTTCTTTCTCTTCGGCACACATAGTAGTTTTCTCTGCCCCTTGGGCTGCTTGGGAGGGAGCCCACAGATCCTGGAGAGCTGAGCTTGCTTCCTATTGCTTCATCTCGTGATTTCTCTTACTAGAGTCTATCCAAAGGGAAGAATTAAAAGCCGACACGTACACAGAAATATAGAAATGATGTCCAGTATAGTGACCTTTTTTTCTTTTTGTACTGAGCATTCAGCCTAGAGGCCTTTGTACATGCTTAGCAGTTGCCTGGCACTGAGCTCCATGTCCACTTCTCAGTCTAAAATGCGCGGGTTGCACTTGAACTTTCTTTGTAGTCCATGAAGACCCTGACTGTGCAACTCTTCTGCCTCAGGTTCCCCAGTAGTGGTTAGGATTCCATAGATCTGGGCCGCCAGACCTGGGTTTAGTATGATGTATTTTTTTAATCTCTCTCTTTTTTTTTTTCTCCTTAAAGCCAGGATGTCATTCTGTAGTTCCAGCTGGCTTGGGACTTGCTATGTGGTCCAAGCTGGCCTCAAATTCTTTCTCCAGTCCTCCCACCTCAGCCTCTGAGGGATCTGTCAGGAGAATTTGCTTTTTTTTTCTTTCTTTTTCTAAAAAATATAATTAATTTTGTGTGTGTGTGTGTATGTGTCAGAGGGTACTGTGTGTCCCTGTGGAGGACCAAGGGTGACTTCGGGAATCATCCTGGAATGCTTCTACCTCCTTCTTGCTTCGCTCTGGGATTTCCCAGGCTCCGCCCACCAGGACCAGAAGTGCAGGTTGCCTCCCTTTCCAGCTGGTGTTTTTGTTGTTGTTGTTGTTTTTTTGAGTGATAATTTATTTTATTTGAAAAGATAATCAACCAGTACAATTGAGTGATAAGAAAACATAGACTTTAATGTTTCACATCAATGCAAATTTGGGTCATTATATCTCTGGAAATAAAATAGCTCCAGTCAAAGACATGGTCAGATCATCCCAATATTGCAGGATTCTTGTGTCCTGGAGTCGAAGATTGAAACTAGAACATGTGTAGAGAATTAAGGTAGAGTTTATTAGAGGAAAGAAAGGTTGAAACTCATGGACTCCAGATGTGGAGTGCCAAGAGGGGCTAGGACGCCCTGGAGAACTCATGGACCCTAGGCATGGAATCCATGAGGATGGAGGACTCATGGCACTAATGCCATGAGGGGCTACGGTGCCAGAGAACTCATGAGAAGCAGTCAGCTGGAAAAGAACCCATGACACTAGAGTGCCATGAGAGGCTAGGGCGCCCCACCTGGTGTTTTTTACATGGGTCCTGGGATCCGAACTCAGGACCTTTTGCTTTCAAGACAGAGTCTTAATCCCTGAGCCATCTCTCCAGCCCAACAGTGCTTCTTACTGATCTCACCACTCGTAGAGTTCCTTTACTGACATCAGCTTTGGGTAACCCCATGCAGTATATGGTTCACAGCCTCAGCAAGAATTCTTGTTGCACTTGGCCAAGGTGCCACTGAAGATCTGGCCCAGGTGAGGGAGCTGCATGCACTTCATTGAACCTTTGGGCTCTGTGGTGGCTTCAGCTTCCCACAGCTAAACGAATACCGAACCAAGCAAGTTAAGGGAACCGGGGGTTTATTCTTGCTTACGATTCTCCATTACACATTACCAGCGTGGCAGGAGAGCTCATACCAACATTAGGAGCCTAGGGAACTGGTCCCACGTAGCCACAAAAAAAGTGAAACAGGACATACTTGTTCTCTCGCCAGAAGCCTACAGGCCAAAGTATCGCACTAGCTCTATGCTCTATGCACTAGTTCTATGCTCTAGCTCTATGCACTAGCTCTATGCACTAGCTCTATGCTCTGTGCACTAATTCTATGTACTAGCTGTATGCACTAGCTGTATGCATTAGCTCTATACTCTAGCTCATGCACTAGCTCTATGCTCTATCTCTATGCGCTAGCTCTATGCTCTATCTCTATGCGCTAGCTCTATGCTCTAGCTCTATGCTCTAGCTCTATGCACTAGCTCTATGCTCTATGCACTAGCTCTATGCTCTATGCACTAGCTCTATGCTCTAGCTCTATGCTCTAGCTCTATGCGCTAGCTCTATGCTCTAGCTCTATGCACTAGCTGTAGGCACTAGCTCTATGCTCTAGCTCTATGCACTAGCTCTATGCTCTAGCTCTATGCTCTAGCTCTATGTGCTAGCTCTATGCTCTAGCTCTATGCACTAGCTGTATGCACTAGCTCTATGCTCTAGCTCTATGCTCTAGCTCTATGCACTAGCTCTATGCACTAGCTGTATGCACTAGCTCTATGCTCTAGCTCTATGCACTAGCTGTATGCACTTGCTCTATGCACTAGCTCTATGCTCTAGCTCTATGCACTAGCTCTATGCACCTGCCCAGGGAATAAAAATTCCATCTATCATGGGCTCGGTCTTCCTACATCAATTGATCTCCTGTAGGCTTGCTCAGGGTTTCCCTTAACCATTCATAAATGTGCTCAGCCCTCAACTGTCAATCACCTATCAAGGTGATATGATTGTATCTAATGGGCACAGATTCACACCATCAATACCTCTGATTCTGGTAGCAAACACCCATGACTCTATTCCGCATGTACACAGAGGTTGCTACCCTTTCTGGCCAGCAGAGCCTTTCCAATCTCAGCTCTCTGAATCTGTCCTTGTTCCTTGCGATGGTGTATCTTGATACTAGCCCCCGCCCCACCCCCGTTTCTGCTTAAGCACAAGCTTTATTGAGGGGACCGGCCAGTGGGCCCTATCCTTCTTGACTGTCAGCATGTTGTTCAGCTGCACCTAGTCGGCTGTGCACATGCATCCTACCGTCTTCCTGATGAACTTGGACCTTGAGATGTCTCTGGTGAGCCATTGGAGGGCCCGAAGCCACACGTCTCCCAGATCATGTGCTCCGCAAACTCGTGTGCTTCTGAGCTGCTGCTGGTGCCTCGGCCTGCTCTTGTCTGTATCGCTTTGTGGTCCTTCTTTCTTTTTTGTAATTATTAATTTTATTTTTCTAGTTTTACAAGCATATTGAGTACTTATCCCTGCTTCCCTCCATCCCTCTCTCCCCCCCTTGTCAATCCATCTCACTCTCTCCCACTCTCCTTCCTGGAGGCTTCTATGGACCCCAGGGTTCCCTCTGGCTTGTCTAGTCTTGTGGGGGTTCAGGTCTTTGTGGCATACCAAGCTGCCCCTCCTCGAGCCACCCCACTGACTCGGGCATTTCCTTCACTCATCCAGCTCTAGTCCCCAAGGTTTCCACTGTATATTCTTATCTCTCTTGAGTGCATTTATGGGGCTTGTTGGTGTGTCAGTCATGCAGGTCTGGTAAGGACAAGTCTCACTGCAGTGAGCTCCTGGGTGCAGCAGCCCTGCCTTGAAACTTTGTGGCCTTTCTTGAGGTCCATGAGGGTCACAGCTGAGACTGTTTGGATTTCTTCAACTTTTTAAAAAATTTATTATTATTTATTATTTATTTAGTCAATTGTGCATGTATGCGTGTGTGCCTATGTGTATGTGTGTGTAGAACCACGGACGAATTCGGGAACCACCATGGACGCCTCCACCTCCTCTTGTTTTACTCTGCCCTGGGATTCACAAGCTCCACCCTACCAGGACTGGAAACACAGGCCGCCCCTGCTTCCGCCCGGCATCTATACGTGAGGTCTAGGATCCGAACTCAGGACCTTCTGCCTGCAAGGCAGAGGCTTAACCACTGAGCCACCTCTCCAGCCCCAACTTTTTTTTTAAAGCTTTATTTATTTGTATGTGTGTGTGTGTGTGTGTGTGTGTGTGTGTGTGTGTGTGTGTATCAGAGGGCACTGTGTGTCCCTGTGGAGGACTAATGGGAATCATCCTGGATTGCTTCTACCTTCTTTTGCTTTCCTCAGAGATTTCCCAGGCTCCGCCCATCATGACCAGAAGTGCAAGAGGCCTCTGTGGTTTCTGCCTGGTGCTTTTACATGGGACCTGGGATCTGAACTCAGAACCTTCTGCTTGTAAGGCAGAGTCTTAACCCCTGAGCCATCTCTCCAGCTTAATTTTCTTTTTCCTTTGGTTTTCCTTAAGGATTTCTTCTCTTCAGCACACTTTGTGGTTTTAGCCAGAAAAGAGATTAGTGAGAGATATTATTTAGCCATTTGAAATGGTGAATATATACATTATAAATTTTTTCTAAATATTATTTAATGTGGACATGCTTATAAGATAATATATGTATATATTTGTTTTACATGTGTGTGGTGAGAGATGGTAGGGGGTCAAACTTGGGCTTTGAGCATGCTCAGTCCACACATTGAACTACACCCTCAACTGAGGGCCCACTAAACTTTCCAGGCTGTTCTTGAACTCTTGAAGTCTAGTGATCCTCTTTCTTCAGTCTCCTGAATGTTGGGGCTGTCGTAAGTACATACTACTGTGTGGGGTTCAAAAATACTCACTTTACAAAGGAAGTGTTGAGCGGCTGGGAGATGGCTCAGTTGGTAAAGTGCTTGCTGAGCAAGTGTGAGGACCTGAGTTTGATCCCAGCGCCCACCTGTAATCTCGTCATTGTGCCGGGAGGATCTCTGGGAGTTGCTGCGCAGCCAGTTTAGATGAATTGGGAGCTCCAGGTTCAGCTAGAGACCCTGTCTCAAAATATAAGGTGGAAAGGGGTCAAGAAAGGCAGTCAACATTGACCTCTAACACACACACACACACACACACACACACACACACACACACACACACATACTTAAAAAGCACTTGAAGAAAAAAATATTAGAACTTTCTACTCCTGTTTACCTTTGGAAAGCTGGGAACTGTTCTCTTCTGCTGTGAGACAACACTCAATCATAACTCAAGGGGAGAAAAGGAGATGTATTTGGTTTATCATTCCAGAGGGGAGCGGTATAGTCCATTATGGTGGGAATGGCACGGCAGGCAGCAGATGCTGGAGCGGCTCATGTCACATCCATCCTCATGAAGGCACAGAGAACAGCCTGCGGACTGCAAGAGCAGACTACTAGAGGAAGCAGGGTGGGCCACCCATCCTCAGGACCCACCCCCTGTGACGTGCCTTCCTCCAAAAGGCTCCACCTTTTAAAGGTGCTACAATCTTCCTGAACATTAACAGCTAAGGACACAAACACGTGAGCTCGTGAGAGGCAACTCACATTCAAACATGACAGTAGCTGCATTCTTTCCCTGCGGTGTTCAGGGCTGATCTCAGGGCCTTTGCACAGCTGGATGAGCACTCTGCCTCTGAGCCAGAGCCCCAGCCTGTGCTTTTCTTGCATATGATTTTGTATTTTCTTTTTCCTTCTTTGAAGGCAGGGTCTGATTTTGTACTCCAGGCTGGCCTGGACTTCATTCTGTAAGTCATGGGAAGCTTCCTGCCTCAGTCTCTTAAGTGTAGATATGAGCCTTCATGCCTGGTTGTTTTTGTAGTTTTCAAAAAATCTTCCTGTGGGCATATGTTACGACTGAATTCGCTCCCCTAAAATCACATGTTGGGCTGGGGGTGTAGTTTAGTAGGACTTGTCTAGCACGTAAAAGGCCTTGGGTTTGAGCCCCCGTAATACATAACCCAGGCATGGTAGTTGTTATAATTAGATACAGGTGTCAACTTGACAGTTGAAGGTTTGAGTTCTGGGCACATCTGTAAAAAATTAGCGGTTGAATAAGCCCTGAGTAAGTCTGCAGGAGATGATCTAACTGATGGGGAGGGTTCAGCCCTTAGAGTTGCCAAGCGGGACAAGGAACTGTATCTGGACATGGTAAGAGAAAATGAAGCCTCTTGTTCTCCTGTACGTCGTTTGGTCGTGAATTTCTCAGCAGTCACGCAGAGTAATTGCTGCAGGAGTGTGATGCCAGACTCAAGGGTGGAGACAAGAAGATCAGAAGTGCAGGGTTATCCTCGGCTACACATCCAGTTAGAGGCCCTGAGACCCAATCTCAGAAAAAAAAAATTATATGTTGAAACTCTAACAGCTGATGTGATTGTATGTGGAGGTGGAGCCTTCCTGAGGTTATCAGGTTTAGAAGAGACAGTGAGGATGGTCCCATGATGGGATTTGTTGCAGGAAGAGGGAGGGGCTGGGATGTAGCTCAGTGGAGCGCACAAGAGGAAAAAAGGGGCCAGCTAGATCGCTCAGTGGGTAAGGTGACTGCTTGCAAATCTGATGATCTGAGTTCGATTCCTGAAAGCCTCCAAGATAGAAGGAAAGAACCTGTTTGCCATGGCGTGCATGCATATTCTCTCTTTCTCTCTCTCAAAATAATTAAAGTATTTTTTTAAAACAAAAAGGGGAGGGGAGGAAAACCTGAGCTGTCTTTTTACCATGGGAGAAGATAACAAAAATGCAAGCCAGGTCACTCGGTAGGAACCAACTTGGCTTTGGGCTTCCTGGTCTTGCCGAAGGCGGAGTCAGGTCTGTTGTTTCAGTGCTATTATGTTACTGTGGGTTGAACTGCTTGAAACAGCATCTGTTCCTCCAATGCGCGAGGGGAGAAAGTGTGGGAGGTATGAAACACACAGGGGAAAAATCAAGATAAATCCAATAATAAAAAAAAATTAAGTAAAAATAGTGACTCAAGACAGAGACCTTAAAGGGAGAAAGGACGGTTCTTTAGGGGTACTTATATCAGGGGTCCAGGGGCTTTGATCTGTCACTGGGAGCAGCTTAGAGCAAGTCGTGTGCATATGTATATGTGCATGTGTGTGTATAATGTGTGCATGTGTGTATGTGTGCAATTATTTGTGTGTGTAAGCACACACATGCCACCACACCTGTATGGCAGCAAGAGGACAAACTCACCATTGGTATTTGGCTTCTACCTTGTCTGAGACGGGGTCTCTTTATTGTTTGGGGATTCTCCTGTCCCCACCTCCTATTTCACCATAGGAGCGCTGGGATTCCAGCCGCATGATACTCTGCTGGCCCACTTTACATGGGTTCTGGGGATTTGAACTCAGATCCTCACACTTGCGTGGCAAGCCTTCAGCCACCGGGTGAGTCATCTTCCCAACCCGAAAAGGGTCTTACAAGCTCCAGGTTGTGAACTGGGTGGAGTAGAAAGGTGATGTCGACCCCCGTCAGAGACAAAGCAACTGGAGAGACAGAGAGGGTCTTGGTGAGGGGCTGGAAACAGTGCAGCGGGCACGATCTTGCTAGTCTAGCCTTGCCTTTCAGATCTGCAACTCTAGAAGAAGAAGAGGGCTGAATGGGACATGAGTGATGAGTGGGGCTTCCTGCTCAGGCAGTGACCCACGACCCATGGGTAGAGCCAGGGCCTGGAATCTGACCCATGGGTAGAGCCAGGGCCTGGAATCTGCCCTGCCCATCTGATAAGGACAGGGGTCTGGGAGTCAGTCACTGGAGTTCCAAGCCAGCTGGGCCTCAAAGAAGGGCAAAAGCAAATTGGTACAGAAGACATTTCTACCAGGAGTTGGGGGTGGGAGGGGAGATATTGCTAGAACCTAGGACAAAATATAAAACCAGGTAGCTCATTGGCGGGGATCTTTGACACTCGACTCAGCCAAGCTCACAGTAAACTAAAGTTGGTAGAACTGATGGTCTCCCTGCAGATCAGCCTGAAGCGCTGAGGTTCAGCGTGGAAGCAGAGTCCACTGCTGTGCGTGTAGCACTTTGCGATAAGAGTCGTATGTGTAATGAATTGGTCTTGAGGGTAAATGTCCTCCTGTGGCTGGATGCTTCCATGACGGAAGAGTCACTTCAAGCTAAAGGAATTGGAAACGTTTTCAATTGAGAGCGAGAGATGTAGGAAGGCTCCCAATTGAGAAAGCCAGAGGTTCAAGGAAGGAACTACCCAGGAGTGAATTCTACAGTTCTGAATTCTGAGTTTAGAATTCTGTCTGTTAGGGGTGCAGCCTGGTCTCCTGGTATACAACATAGCACCGTGTCTGCCCCAGGTGCGAGAGGCAGGTGACGCTGGCACAGGCCTGGCTGAGCTCAGTTGCCACCCTCTGTCCCTGTGCCGGTCCCAGAGGTGGGTACAGGATCCAAGCAGCCACAGCCTACATGTGTTAGACAATCCTCTGGTTCCATGGCAGGATCATTTCCGGGTCTTCGTTTAACATTCCGACAGTAAGGGTGCTGGGAGATCGGGGCTGCTGCCTAGCTGTGGACAACTTGACTTCAAATTTCCTGTGCCAACCAATTCATTTAAAGTAGATCAAGTCAGACTTCTCTTTGTTTTGACCAGCAGGCCTCTATACACTGTTGGGGATCCTAAGATGTGTGTGTGTGTGTGTGTGTGTGTTGTGTGTGTACGGAAGAGGGCACTTAAATATGTGTGCCTGCAGAGGCCCAAGGATGACACTGGGAATCATCCTGGATTGTGCTATCTCTTATTGTTTTGTTCTGGGGTTTCCCAGACTTCACTTCCAAGGCCAGAATTGCAGGCTGCCACCATTTCTGCCCAACATTTTTAAGTGGGATCTAAGATCCGAATTCAGGTCCTTCTGCTTTCGAAGTAAAGGTTTTAATGTTTGAACCATCTCTCTAGCATTCAAGATGCCTAAAGGCGAAACCGCTTCTTGACTGGCCATCTATACCTGTCTGCAGTCCACAGAGGGACCTTCCACTTTGAAAGAAGACTTCTGTTTTCTAAGAGAAACCTGCACCCTCCGTCCTTCCATTCTAACCAATCAAATCTTTCGCTCATTGTTGTGCTATGAATGTTAAATGTCCTTCAGGCTCATGTGTTTGGACACTGGTGTCCAGCTGGTGGCGCTGTTTGGGGAGGCGGTAGAACCTTTTGGATACAGGACATTGCTCGCAGAAGTGGGTTGATGGTGGGGTAGATCTCTAAAGGTGACCCGGCTTCTGATTTTAGCCCGAGTTCTCCCTGTTTCCAGATCCACCCAGGGCTGTGCAAGTTGCACTTTGAACTTCCTGCCATGGTGCACTGCAACTCTGAACTGGTAGCCAAAATAAATCTTCCTTAAGCTGTCAGAGTTGGGATGTGGCTCAGGTGGTAGAGGGTTTGCCTAACCAAGAAAGAAGCGCTGGGTTTGAGTCCCAGCATCGCATAAACTGGGTGCGGTACAGTGGTGTGCGCCTGAATCCCGACGCTCAGAAGGAAGAAACAGAAAGATCAGAAATTCAAGGTTATCTTCGGCTGCATGATGAGCTCAAGGGCAGCCTGGACTACAAGCTAAAGCATAATCAGAAAAAATAGGATGATCTGGACACTGATGGTACTTCCCTCAAAATTAGCATGTGACATAATCTCAAAGCTTAATGCCTGGAAGAAGAAGTCAATTAATGTTATGCCTTCCTTCCTTCCTTCCTCCTTCCCTCCCTCCCTCCTTCTCTCCCCCCATTCTTTCCTTCCTCCCTCTCTCCCTCCCTCTTTCTTTCCTTCCATTTTACTATGTACCAATGATGACCTTTAAGCTTCTTTCTTTAACTATTTAATTTGGTATATGTCAGTGTGAGTGCATGTTGAGGTCAGAGGACAACTTTTTTTTTTTAATGAAGATGTCAGTTCTTAATTAATTAATTTATTTTATTTATTCAATTGTGCGCGTGCGCGTGTGTGTATGTATGTAGAACCACAGGCGAATTTGGGAACCACCATGGACTGGTGTCTATATGTGGGGTCTGGGATCCGAACTCAGGACCTTCTGCCTGCAAGTCAGAGGCTTAACCCCTGAGCCACCTCTCCAGGCCCAAGAGGACAACTTTTGGGAGTAGGTTCTCTCCTTCCACTATGTGGATTCTGGAAATCAAATTACGGGTCTAGCATGGCCAGTTCCTTTACCTGCCGAGCCATCCCACCAGCCCAACCTTAAACTTCGGAGCCTCCTGCCTTCACCTCCCAAGTTCTGAGATGACAGAAATGCACCTCCACAGCCAGATCAGCATTAGGGCTTAGATGAGTTGTCCAAGACCACTGAGCTGGCGGGTCTGGGTTTGTTCCCTTTTCCTCTTTGTCTCTAAAGCCCGGGATCTGAACTAGTGCTCTAGGGAATAATCACCACCATTTATGAGCAGTGTCTCCTAGGACACGTCGGTTATCTCTTTGATGCAAGCAGCAGCCCTTGTAAGTGACAATCAGCATTACTTAACTTGCTTGTGGGAGGGTCACTGACATAGCTCGGTAAGAAGCTCAATGGGTAAGGTGCCTGCTTGAAAACCTGGTGACCTGAGTTCAATTCTCAAAAACCCAGATGGTGGAAGGAGAGAACTGACTTCTGAAAGCCGTCCTCTGACCAATACCCACGCACCATGGTATGCATGTGTCCTCCCCCCACGCCAGTTCTCTCTCTCTCTCTCTCTCTCTCACACACACACACACACAAACACACACACACACACACACACACACACACACACACACACGAATGAATAAATGTATTAACATTCTTGTTTGCCGAGGTTTACCCACCTGACGCCAGGACCTTTCCTCCAACCTTACCCTGCGAGACAGGAGGTTTGGACCCCAGTCTCATTCATACCTGTCACTCATCAACCTGTCACTCATCAACCTTTCTTGCTAAGTCCTTTTAAAGAACAGAATCAGGGGCAGAGAGTAACTTTTATGATCTCAAAGGTCTACTGTGCTGATTCAGTGAAGTCAGCATTCCAGGTAGGAGAGACCAGCAAGCCCGAGTTCCCGTCCGACGGTGCATCAGCCCCTTAGAGAGCCGGCGCCCGGCGCCGGGAGAAGAGACCAGGTCTCCAAAGCATTAGTCATCGTCTGCTTCCCCTTCCCAGGGGACCTGCATGGATGCGGCTCCAATTATACTGGGATTGATGAGGGACCTCCAGGATGATGAAAGGGTGGGAGAAGAGATGTCAGAGGACACAAGGGAGGTCGGAACTGTTCCGGCTGGAGACGAGAAGGCAGGGAGGGCCTGTCTTCGGGTCGCAGGTGAGCAGAGGCTGGGTGACACAGTGAGAACAGGAAATCAAGGCTCGGGGAGAGGAGGGCCTGGCCAGCCCTTGGGAAAAGAGAACATACAGAGAGGAGGGGTTGGTGATGCTCAGATATAGGCCTGCAAACCACCCGCCTTCAATCCCCAGAACCCACGAAAAGGTGGGACGAAAAAACTGGCTCCACAAGATTTTCTCTAACTCCACATGTGTGCATGGAATGGGCATCCATGTGCGCACGCACACACTACATTAATAAGTATCAAAAGCTAGTCCACCGTGGCCTTTGACAAGGTCCTTCACTCCTCAGCCTTTAGTTTCCACATCTTTTTAAAAAATTTATCTTTTATTTTGCGTGTGTGTGTGTGTGTGTGTGTGTGTGTGTGTGTGTGTGTGTGAGAAGGCACCATGTGCCCCCGTGGAAGCCCAAGGTGACTTTGGGAATCATCCAGGACTGCTTTTGCCTCCTCCTTGCTTTGCTCTGGAGTTTCCCAGAT
The DNA here is from genome assembly GCA_023101885.1 of Typhlomys cinereus. NCBI lineage: Eukaryota > Metazoa > Chordata > Mammalia > Rodentia > Platacanthomyidae > Typhlomys > Typhlomys cinereus. The sequence continues at coordinate 4,100,092 of JALPQD010000172.1, read as the reverse complement.
AGTCTTCCAAGGCTAAAGTACAGGTCACTGGCATTTTTATGTGGGATTCAGGACCTTCTGCTTGCCAGGCAGAGTGTCAATCCTTGAGTTATCTGTCCAGCTCTGGTTTCCATGTCTGAAACATGAAGAGGGGAGGGCCAGGCAGGCGCTTCGCTGGCAAAGCACTTGTTGTGGAAACACGAGGGACTGAGTTCGGATCCTGGGATGGTGGCGTGGACCTGTAACCCCAGCACTGAGCATGGGATGGGGGATGGTGCGAGAGATAAAGGCCACTTACTAGCCTAGACGCTGGATTTTAACTAGCACTTACTCTTGTTTCCTGACCTTGGTGGCTGATGCGTGCCAGCTGTGGCCGTGGTGCTCCAGTGAGAGATTCGAAACAGCTTCTTCTGGTGAGAAAGGGGGCCCATGGATTGTACAGACCGGCACTAAGGTGTTTGGCTCCTTTTACATGAGATGGATGGATGGATGGGAGGAGCCATCTGTACTACCAGAAAAGCTTAGCGGGTAAGAGCACTTGCCACACAAGCATGAGGACCTGAGTTTGAGTCCTCAGCCCCCGTGTAACAGCTGGGTATGGCTGCCTGTGCCTGTCGCCCCAGTGTTAGGGGCAAAGACAGGCAGATCCGGGAGCTCGCAGGCCAGCAGGCTACTGGGACAGCAAGCTTCAGGCTCAGCGACAGACCCTGTCTCAAGGTGGAGCTCGATAGAGGAAGACGCCCAGTGTCCTCCTCTAGCTCTGTCTGTGCACGCGCACATGTAGCACACGCCACACACCACATATACACCACACACATGCACGCATACACATGCACACACCACACACACATAGCACACACATGCACACACCATACACACATAGCACACACATATGCACACACACCACACACACAGATGCACACACCACACACACACACCACACACATGCACACACACCACACACACAGATGCACACACCACACACACACATACCACACACATAGCACACACCACATATACACCACACACATACATGCATACATAACACACACCACACACCACATATACACCACACACACAGGCGCGCGCACACATGCACACCACACACACACACCATTCACATGCATGCACACACCACACACAGCACACACACAGCACACATCACACATACACACCACACACACCACACATAGCACACACCACACACACACCACACATAGCACACACCACACACACACCACACATAGCACACACCACACACACACAGACAGCACACACCACACATAGCACACATACACATACACATATACAGCACACATGCACACATAGTACACACACACACATACACACACATAGCACACACACACCACACAGCACACACCACACCACATACACACGCACATGCACACACACATACAGCACACGCTGTACCCCCCACACCATACACACCACACACAAGCACACACACACACATAGCACACACACACACAGGAAACCTATGTAAGATCCTTTTGGGAGACACTGATGACTGGGACTGAGAAGTGCTGGCTAAGCACCCACAGTCTAGATTCAGTTCCTAGCTCTACCCCCCGGATCCTGGGGATACGGCTGGGCCAACACATTTCCAAGCTCACCACCCTTCTCTGTACAATGGGAATAACACGCACCGCCTTGTGGGATGGGGCTAGGATGACCAGACACAGCGGCTAGAACTCAGCACCGCACCCGGAACAGAACCAAGGGCTCGTGTTCGCTAAGCCAAAATGTAGCACTTTTCATTACCACATGCATTTGTTGCTAGTGCCTTGTACCTTACAAATTCTGTTTTACATCCAGCCCACCCAATCCCAGCAGAACGGGCCCTAGGTGGGCACTCCTTGCCCCTTTGTGTGGGCAGACAGGAGTGATCCCCTTCAACAGAAAGAAAGGAGGGAAAAAGAGAGGGGGGGGGGAGAAGCTCAGGAGGGGTCTCTGGCTCCAGAGCAAAATGCAGAAGAGTCGGGTCTGAATCCGTCTTGGGTGCGATTCCATGAAGATGAGAAATGACACACACACTTGGCAGCCGAGCATCCAGGGACCATCTGGCTCAGCAGCCCGAGTGGGGCCTCGTTTCTGAGCAGCTTCTTTTTTTAGGCAGAGCAAGTCGGGAAGGAGATGCTGGCAAACTGCTTTCCTCCTTTCCGACCTGGGCGCGATTCGGGCTCAGCTCTGTCCTTCCAATTCCCAAGCGCTGCTTGTCCCTGGGTTTCCAAAGTGTGCCCCAGCCGCCCCAGGTACAAGTGTGTGGGTTGACTCTACCCTGGCCCCACGGCTGGGAGCTGGAGAAACCAAAAAAAAAAAAAAAAGCCAAGGAGGCAGGAACAGCCAAGGGCTGGGCAGGCACCGGCTGGTCCGCAGTCTGGCTGGAGGGCGGGATCGCTGCTCTCCCCTCCCCCATGTCAGTCAACAGGAAGACCCCGGTTCCCGTGCAACAGATGGATCATACAATGGAGTACAGTCCTCGGTAGAGCACACATCAGAGCTTTCTGGGGAGCACAGGCCAAGAGAGCAGATGTTAGCTGAATGCAATCACAAGACTCTCTCTGAAGAGGTAGACTAGAATTGGCCTGGCAGGCTGGCAGCATTGGCTATAAAGAAAGGAGGTCTCAAGGCCTTGAGAGCAAGCAAAATGCCACAAGAAAGGGTCTAATCGGATTCAAGGTCCGCTTGTCAGAAGAGAACACATTCTTGTTACTGTAAACTAGAATAGGAATCTAGGAACATAGATCCCAGGGAAGAGCAGGCTGCAAACATTTAGCTATGAAGATACTACATCAAATTGCCTTTTAAACATCTGTTATTGGGCTAGAGAGATGGCTCAGGGGTTAAGACTCTGCCTTGCAAGCAGAAGGACCCGAGTTTGGATCCCGGGTCTCACATGAAAAACACCAGCCAGAAATGACAGTGGTCTGCACTTCTGGTCCTGGTGGGCGGAGCCTGTGAAATCCCAAAGCAAAGCAAAAAGGAGGTAGAAGCAATCCAGGATGACTCCCAAAGTCACCCTTGGTCACAGTATTCTCTGGTACACACACACACACACACACACATACACACACACAAGTAAAAAAAAAAAGCACCTATTAATATACCTATAGATCAGAGAAGCATTCAGTACGTGACCGTGAAGCCTCCTTCTGTAACAGAAGGTGTTTACTACAGAAAAACACAATTGGTCAAAATATGCAAATAAGTGAACGTGGACTGTTTTGGTCCTAAACAGGACATCTAAGGCACACACACACCCCAAGACTCAGGTAAGAAGAGGGGACAGTAAGATTGTAAGGGCCTGAAGCCAAACAATGGTGGGAGGGCTAGACATTATTTCCTGGCCATGACAGGACTATGATATACAGGATTTCCTGGCAGATAGGTAATTTTCACAAGAACTGCAGGGGGACTGCCCTGTGCACGTCTCACCAGGAAAGTGGAAGAAGCTCAAGAAGCGCCACAGCCCCCTGAGAGACTGAGGACTAGTGCTGACAGGGAAGAAAAGGAAGATGCCGTCCTCGGTGGTCTACACACTGGTCTATGATACTTGCTGGAGCATGAATCACGTCAGGCAGATGTCATCAAAGACAAACTAGATGAAACACAGTAAGCCACGCAAGTGAAAAGATTTGAAAATAGAAGGAGTCTGGCCGGGGAAATGAAAGGTTGTAAGTCAGAGGGAAGGAGGGGGGAGTAAGATTGGAGATTAAGGGGTAAAAATATCATAAATTCACTATATTCCTGTATCCAACCTCTAAAAAGGTTAAAAAGGGGGCTAGGGAAGGGGGAGGCATTGGGATTTGAATACACTGTGAGAAGTGGCGGGGAGGAGGGGAAGGGCTGAGCAGATGGGGAGCAAATGAGGTGGGGATTCCACTGGGAAGAGCGCTGTGCAGACTCCCAGCAGCGACCACAGAAACAAAACGCAGGGCGGAAGTGGCCTCCGACATCAGTAGATGTGACAGCCGCTGCCCCGCATCCCGTTCTCAGATGGAAGTTAAAGTCAACACAGAGAGGGTGACAGGAACCAGCAACCAGGGCTCAGGGGAGGGCTCAAGAGGCCTTGCCCCCCCCTGAGAATCTGGGCTTTTTCTTCCGGAGTATGGTCACAGGTAAGGCGCCGGTGCTCCTGTGAGCAGCCTGATGGAACTCACTGGATCAAGAGACAAGTCACGGGGTGGAAGGGAGACAAGTTCAGAAGAGGAAGAGGGATCAACGGAAGTGGGAAGGGGACCAGAGAGGATCATGGGGGGACGAATCTGATCAAAACCCAACGTATTCAGCAGGGCTGGCAGGACGGCTCAGAGTAAAGATGGTTAAACCTGCTGGCCTTAGTTCAATCCCCACATGGTACAAGGAAAGAATTGACACCTGTAAGTTGTCCTTTGACCTTTACATGCATGCTGGGGCACATGTCCCCCTCCCAAGGTAAATAAACAAAGGTAAAAACACGAAATACATTATATCCATGTATGAAAATGTCAAATAAAAACCTAAACACCTTGTTAGACTGGCATTTTCATACAAAGAACATGTTGGGGCGGATCCAAAAGCAGAATGCAAAGGGTGGGGGGGCTGCAGTCAGGAACCTTGATTACACGTGCAGAATTGAGCTGATGGAAAGGTGGACTCAACCCAGATGGGGATGTAAGAACCACTCTGAGCTAGAAACAAGGGGCTGGGAAGGACATGGGACGCAGCGGTGACGGAAGCACAGGGGTGACTGGCTCACGGTCATTCTCACGCTGGAGACTCAAGTCACTTCGCCTCCTTGCCCTGATCTCAAGAGCAGCAGACAAAGAGGTGCAGATGAGTCGAGCGCAGCATCTGACCTCTCCTGACCTCTGGCAAGGGTAAGCAGCGCTCAAGAAGAGAGAAAGGGCAGACCAAGGGCTCCACAAAGCTAGTGAGGGGCTGTGACTCATCATCTGTCCTGTGAGTGGGCTCAGGGAGCTTTCTCGAGGAACAGCGAGAGGGGCAGCTGTGTCTTGACTTAGTGAAAAGAAGGGTGGGGATAGTGTTGAGGATTTGGACTGGCAAACCCAGAAGATGGGAGGGATGCGAGTCTCACTCCATCCTGTGTTGACTAGTCTTCCTTTCTTTCTTCTTTTTGTGTATATGCATGTGTGGTCACATGTGTTTGCACATGTGTGTGTGTGTATGTTTGTGTGTTTGTGTGCAGTTGCATATGAAATTTAGAGATGACGTTGGAGTCTTTTTTTTTTTTTTCATGTGTATGTAGGTAAGGATGTGTGAGTGTGGGCCTCCAGAGGCCCAAGGATGACATCAGGAATCACTTTGGATGGCTCTACCTCCTTTTTGCTTTGCTCCACTTACCACTAGGTCTGGAAGTGAAGGCTGCCCCCATTTCTACCCAGCGTTTTTACGTAGGCTCTGGGATCCGAACTCAGGTCCTTTTTGCATGTGAGGCTTAGGCTTAACCCCTGAGCTATCGCCCCAGCCCTGGATCTTTCTCTTTTTTTTAAATAATTTTTTAATTAATTATTTATTTATTCAATTGTGCGTGTGTGCACGTGTGTGTATGTGTGTGTGTGGTGTGTGTGTGTGTGTGTATGCGTAGAACCACGGGTGAATTCGGGAACCGCCATGGACGCCTCCACCTCCTCCTTGTTTACTCTGCCCCGGCTCCGGTCTACCAGGGCCAGAAACGCAGGTCGCCCCTGCTTCCGCCCGGCATCTATACGTGGGGTCTAGGATCTGAACTTAGGACCTTCTGCCTGCAAGGCAGAGGCTTAACCCCTGAGCCACCTCTCCAGCCCCTGGATCTTTCTTGATTACTTTCCATCTATCTATATATTGAGGCGGGGTCTCTCACTTGAACCAGAGCTTGTCAATTTAGCTAGTCTAGTCAGCCAGCTTGCTGTGGGGATCCTGTCTCTGACTCTTGGGGCACTAGATTACGGTTAGGAACTGACGCCACACCCACATGGCATTGGCATGGGTGCATGGGGGTCCTCATGGAGGCAAGAATTTTATCCCTCTGACCCTGCTTAGCCTTCCTTGCTAAGTGAAACACCACCCTTGCCTTTTCAGCATCCCATTTGGAGTGTTACAGTGAGGTGGGAATAAGAAGATGCAAATAAACATGAACCCTTTTTCCTGGAAGATTCGCTACAACGCAGTTTTTCACACATGCTGGTTAGTATTAGGGTCACCTTACTTTTGTAAAGGCTGTGTACCTAGCATCCTCTCACTCCCTGGGGGGCTAGCCAAGAAAACGAGAGGGCAACCAAAAGCACAGACAGTCAGCAGAGGGATTACAAAGTCACAGTACTAAAGATGGTATGTTTCAGCACCACGAGGGTCCCTAAAGCCCTCTCTTGGCAACCACCTACTTCTCAGTCCATCGCACATGAGCAGTTGCTGATTGGCATGAACAAGGAGAGCTCCAGTGGCTGACTCATTAAATAAAGGTTCTGAAGACTGGCAGCTGGCAGCAGGACCACAAGGGAGACAACGCAGACTGAAAAGCAAAAGACACAAGTGGGAAAGCTGCTGGAGGCAAAGTGCAGGCGCAAGGCCGCACCTTCCCAGGCCACGGGAGCCGTGTCTGTGACGTGAGACATAAACGCTTTGGCTCATTTGGAATGGGAGGGGCCAGATGACAAGCTTTGGTTTAGAAATAAGAATGGAAATCAGGGCAGAGAGCCCAGCAGGTAAAGGTGAATGCTGCCAAACCCCTAGAGTCTGTAGGAGGAGGAGAGAACCAATTTTCAAAAGTTGTCTTCTAACCAACAAATACACAGTGTGACACATGCAACACACACACACACACACACACACACACACACGCACGCACGCAATTAAAAAGAATGCAAATAGTGATCCTTGTGGATAGAAGCTTTTTATAAAAAAATATTTTGTGTGTGTGTGAGAGAGAAAAAAAGAGAGAGGGGGGAGAGAAAGAGAAAGAGAGAGAGGGGGCACCGTGTGTACCTATGGAGGACCAAGGGTGACTTCCGGAATCATCCTGGATTGCCTCTACTTTCTTCTTGCTTTGCTCTGGGATTTCCCAGGCTCTACCCACCAAGGCCAGAAGTGTAGGCTGCTGCAATTTCCACCTGGCATTTTTTTTTTATTGTTTATTCAATTGTGTGTGTGTGTGTGTGTGTGTGTGTGTGTGTGTGTGTGTGTGTGTAGAACCACGGGCGAATTCGGGAACCACCATGGACCACCTCCACCTCCTCCTTGTTTACTTTGCCCCGGGATTCACAGGCTCTGCCCTACTCAGACCAGAAACACAGACCGCCCCGCTTCCGCCCTGGCATCTACACATGGGGTCTAGGATCCGAACTCAGGACCTTCTGCCTGCAAGGCAGAGGCTTAACCCCTGAGCCACTTCTCCAGCCCTCCACTTGGCATTTTTTACGTGGGACCTGGGATCCGAATTCAGAACCTTCTGCTTGCAAGACAGAGTCTTAACCCCTGAGCCATCTCTCAGCCCCAGTTAGACGCTTTTAGAGTTGTCAGGTGCCTCACTACCAGAGCGCCACATCCAGACACTGGCAGTCGTGTCTTCGGGCCCAGCATGAAGATCTCAACATGATACAGAGGACGGAGCTGTGGCTCATTGGCGAAGCACTTGCCTAGGATGTGCCCTGGATTGGAGTCTCAGCGCTAATGGAATAAACATAACAGAGCAGAGTCTACCGCTGGCCACAGAAGACAAGTGGCCCAGGCAAGAGACAAACTTTGGGTTTTTTTTTCCAGGTGTTATTACCACCATATAATCTGGCTTATTCTGCCTGAGTTAGCCTAACAAATTAGATGAGGTAGCTCACTTTAAGAAGGGTGTGTACTTGTGTGGGAGAAGGCTCAGTGGGTAAAATGCTTGCTATGTAAGCATAAGGCCCTGAGCTTAGATCCCCAGAACCCACGTAAAAAGCCAGGACTAGCGGCACACACGTGTACCCCCAGTGCTCAGCAGGGGGAAGAGAGATGGTGACTCTCAGGAGCCGACTGGCTGGCACCCGGGTCTCCTGTGTGCAGCTTTGCAAAATACGTTTGCATTATTTATGAGTCTAAGGCAGACACAGGATCTCTAGGGCTTCTGCTGCCAGCATTGAGGACCAGCACATGGTGGCTGCTGCCAGGCTTGGCCCAGGCATGGTCCTGCTGAGGGACTCTGATGCCCTTGTAGGGGTCCATCATTTATCTGATGTGCTCTCTTGGAAGGACATTCTTGGTGGGTTGTGGATGGAATGAGCAAGCCAGCAGCCTTAGAATGGCGGACTTTTCAAGTGTGTAGCGAACATTTGCAAAATTGACTTCAACTACACCAACCGATGAGGTTCATTGAATCTGGAAGGATGGGAACCACAGAGATCATCTCTCTAGGGACACAGCAATTAACGTAGGAATAACTAGAGAGCACATACTTCAGGAAATAGGAAGCACACATTTTAATAACCCAAACGTTATACATCCCCTCAGCCACCCCACTACTCACAATGCAGAGCGTCATTTCACATATGTGGGAATTTGACATTGGAACGAGAACATAATTTGCTCAGAGTTACCCAGTGGTGGGACCAGGACTCGAAGCCAGGCTGTGGAGCTCCAGAGGCCGGGGCTCTAACAAGTTTCTCCTGATGTATGAATAGCCAAGTAAGTCCAGCCTGCTTTGGACTATTGTACTGAGATGTATTTCTCTTTGACACGTGCCTCCGCTAGACCGAGGTGAGAAATTCTGGGTGGAGGTGGAGCGCTGGGCTGGTGTTCCCACGCAGCTTGCAACTAGATCTCTAGGGACACTTCTGTTTTCCCAAGGGGTGGATGAGACAGACATGTGACAGACAGGTCATTAGGTAAACATGAGCACTGATATTCAAGCGAGACACAGAACAGAACGGAAAGCGGGTCTGTTGCTTTCCTTCTTTTCCCTGTGCTCATACATGTGGGCATAGGCATGCATGTGCCTCTATGCGCATTTACATGTGTGTTAGTACACATGTGTGTACAGATATGTGAGCATTTGGAGGTCATCAGGAATCAACCTCTATCATTCTTCTACCATATTCTTTTGAGGCTGGGGCTCTAATCAAACCCAGAATTTGTCTATAGGGTTAGTCTGACTAGCAACTAATTAGACTTCACCTTCTGGGTCTAGAATTACAGGTGGGACACTACACCAGCCTTGGAATCTGGGGATCTAAACTCTGATCCTTTTGTTAGGAGGCGCGCCTGCTAACAACCATTGAATCATCTCTCTAGTCCCTGTTCCTGTTCTTGACTTAAATTTAAGACAATGAGTTCAGAAAAAAACCCAAAATAAAACAAAACAAACCTAAGCACCCAGATTCAGAGCAAGTTGGTATTTCATGACACTGGAGGTAAGAGGCCAGATCAAACTGATCTGACCTTGGGGACTGGTCTCCTGAGTTGAGCTGGTCAAGCCAGTGCCCTCTGCAGCCTGTGCAAGGGGCCACTTAGCTCTGTTATTCCACAACCCATTTCAACAAGATACACTTTTGGCAACACCTCAAAGACATCCAGAGGTGAGCACCTTGCCCTGTGTTACAATACTGTCTGCTCCGCCCCTCTGTGGGCTCCTAAGCGTAACTTAGTACGGAGTGCTCTCCACTGGGTTTCGTGCAGTGGGAAGACTTGAAAGTAAGGGGGAAATCAGATGACGGTCCACACCCCAGAGAGTTACTTAAGTGCTTGTACTTCACCAAGTGACCCTGGGGAGAGACAGGGTTAAAAGGCAGGGTTAAAAGGCGCACCAAGCGGGCTGGAGGCCCCGAGGAGTTTTCTGTCCTTCGCTCCAGCACGTTCCCTGGAGAGTCAGCAGAGATCAGGAAGACAGAGCAGTCTCACCCCGGCAAGTCGGCAAGTCGTCGTATCCATGTTCCATGGGGCTCAGCCTGGGACCTGAGTCTCCACGAGCCCCACCCCACTGCTTATTCCCCACACTTTCAGGGCTGGGCCCCAGAAAAGGCAACTTGTTTGGAGATGTGGCTCAGTTGGTAGAGTGCTTCCTAACCAGGCATAGTGGCACACGTCTGTGATCCCAGCAATCCAGCCCATGAGAGGCGGACGCAGGACAATCAGAAGTTCAAGACCAGCCTGGGATACATGAGGCTCCGTCTCAACAAACGAAATCAAAAGTTGGCTTGCCAATCATCAGTGATCCATGTCCCAAGGTGAGTTTAAAATCAACAGGTCCAAGATCAGAGAACTTAGTTATCTAATCAGCAGTGTGATTCCATCTTCTCAATGTGTGTGAAAGGGTCTTGCTGACGGATTCCTGACAGGCCGTGTGTGCCCCCAGGCAGCTCAATCGATCCACGATGGCCAGTGGTCATAGACTAGACAGGTGGTGTGGGGATCCGGGGGTGAGTGATGGTCCAATGCCTTCGACAAAGTTGATCCACTGATCATAGTCCTCCTTCAAGTCTGAATGGGAAAACGGGAGGGTTAGGCAAGGCGAGTCCACGGTCACCCCACAGAGAGAGAACAGCCTGGGACCCAGCATGGCATCTTGATGCTGTAGCAGCAAGGATAAGTGTTACTATTTATTCACCGCCTTTAAAATGAGTGACTGGGGCTGGAGAGATGGCTCAGAGTTTGGGACTCACAAGCAGAAGGTCTTGAGTTTGGATCCCAGGTCCAACGTAAAAACACCAGGCAAGAAAGCGGCGGCCTGCATTTCTGGCCCTGATGGGCAGAGCCTGGGAAATCCCAGAGCAAAGCAGAAAGGAGGTAGAAATAATCCAAGATGGTCCCCAAAGTCACCCACAGGGACACACAGTGCCTTCTGACACACACACACACACACACACACACACACACACACGCATGCACGCACGCACCCACACACACACTAAATAAATAAATGAAAAAGTTTAAAAAGAATGAGTGACTTCATCCATGAACACTCAGTAATTACAGTCATTTGGGGCAATTGCACCTGATCTTTCTGTGCGAAGTTTCACGTGATTTTCCCAATATTCTTATGTGATCAATGTTATTAATAGCTTTATCTTACAAGTGAGGAAACTGAGGCTCAGGGAAGTTACCTGATCTACCCAAGGTTATTACAGCTGGTCAGTAGAAGAGCAAAATTCAAACCCAGCTCAGAAAAGGCAGAGGAAAAGAGTCTACTGCTCCCAGGATCAGAGATGCACTGAGCAGGAAGTGGTCCACGGTATTCAGGCAGAGGGGTGACCCAGAAAGACCTCGGGGCAGAAGCGAATGGAAGCAGCAATGCCAGGCTGCCCTAGAGAGGGGGCCTTCAGGTCATGGGCAAAGGACAACAGTGGACCGGGCCCAAGCCCTTCAGCAAGGGAGTAGAACACAATTGAGCAGGCAAATGGTGTTTTTGTTCAAAGCGAACAGGGCCCAGTTCAGTGACGGGGACAACTGCCATCTGCTTGCAGATCTCCAGGGCCCAGGCAAGCAGCAGCGAGCACAGCTCCCGAATGCATCGGTGCTATGAGGCCATTCATCGAAGCCAGGCACACCGGCTGCACACCTGGAATCCCAGCCACGCAGGAGGCAATGCAGTGAGATATTGTGTAGGAAGAAATGCAAGAGCCAGGTGTGATACGCACACGCATAATCCCAGAGCTAAGAAGTGCGGTGGCTTCCATGTTCAGCAGAGTTACTCGGTGAGACAGGTTGAGGGAAGAGGGGCTGGTGGTCTGGGGAGGAAGGAGAAGGTATGGAACTGTCTTCTGGGAGAGTAGAAGGGAGGCTGGGGAGGTGCAGACAGGCGCTTCAGGTGGTATTGGGAACGCAGTAGTGTCTGGAAGGTAATGTCATCAACCAGACACATGCCGCCTCTACCTCGCTACTGGGGTGTTTAGCAGGAATGAGAGGAGCAGCCGAACCACCTATAGTCCCTTTTAGTTTCCCATGTGACATGGTACTAAACGGCCACCAAAATGCTTTTCTTTCTGGGGACTGGAGATGGCTCAGTGGGTAAGACATCTGCTTCCAAACCTGGCCACCTGAGTTCAAATCCTGGAAGTCTAAATGATGGAAGGAGAGAACCGACTTCCAAAAGTTGTCCTCTGGACTGGAGAGATCTCTCAGTGAGATATTGTGAGCCTCTGCCCCAAAAGCAAAAGGACCTGAGTTTGGATTCTGGATCCCATGTAAAAATACCAGGCAGGAATGGCAGAGGACTGCACTTCTGACCCTGGAAGGTGGAACCTGGGAAACCCCAGAGCAAAAGCAAAAAGGAGGTAGAGATTCCCAAAGTCACCCTTGGGCCGCCACAGGCACACATGGTGCCCTCTGATACACACACACACACACACAAAGTTGTCCTCTGACATCCACCTATTACTTTCTCTCAAGAAAAGAAATAAGATATTTTTTTAAAAAGCTTTTCTCTTTTTGTAAAGTAAGTCAGCTCAGGCATAGAGCCTTCGTTCAGACATTGTCTTCTCTCTTTCCACTTGGGATATTGTAAGGTGACCTGAGTTCTCCTCTCACCTGCCCATCTCGTCCATCCTCCACATACACTTGGGCGGCCCGCTCTCCACGTGCCATTCTCCTGCCTACAGCAGCAGGAGCTTCTCGTAGCCTGAGAAACCAAATTCAAACTCACTTTGACCAGTACATGAGCTTCTGTGTCTGGCGTTTGCTCCAGGTTTTCAGCTTTTACCTTCAACAACTCACCTGGGCTCCAGACAGCTTCTTCCAACTAAACCGGCCTGGGCAAGCCTTGGGCCTCCTGTCCAGAAAAACCTTGCCCTGCCTTGGTCCCTCTCTCTCTGTCAAGATCAAAGGCAGCCGTGCCTTTTCTGAGAAGCCCCCATGAACGTCCTTCCTGTCCGGGAGCTGGCGCTATCCTCTGGCTCTCTCTTCGACTGCATGCATTGCTGCAGCGGTGATACACGTGGGCTTTGGAACTGGACGGCGGAATTCAAATTGACTTTGTCACCATAACCAGAGAGCCTTGAGTGAATTACTGGAATTTCTAAGCGTCAGTATCTTTGTCTGTAGGACAGAGTCAATAAATATAAGGACCGATTGAAAGGGCTGTCTTCAGAAGTGCGCGTGATAGACAATGCATCTAAAGTGCTGGGCACGGTAATAGCAGTTGCCACGCATTCACAGATCAAGTCCTCGCAGTCTTCCCACGTCCGGTCTCTCCTGCTTCTGGCTCCTCCTCTGCTAGTCGCTTAGCTTGAGTATCTTAGCTCAGCAGGCTCTGCCCCTGCAGGATCATGCCACAGTGAGCTCGCCACCATCCTTTTTTTTAAATATATGTATGTATACATGTAAGTGTGCACGTGTGTGGCACATGTGTGTACCCATGCATAGGTGCAGAAATCAGAGAAGGATGCCGGCTCTCCTCTGCCTTATTTTCTTGAGACAGGGTTCTTCACTAAACCTAGTGCTAGGCTGGCAGTCAGCAAGCCCCAGTGACCCTCCTGCCTCCAGCTCCCAATACACACAGCACTGGGGTTACTGGTGTGCATGACCAGGCCCCGTTTTTCTTATGTGGGTCCTGTGAGCACTAGGGATTTGAACTCAGGCACACATGCTTTCATGGTAAGCACTCTTAACCACTGAGCCATCTCCCCAGCCTCTCCCTTACCATCTTTACTTACTCTTAAACTCCTATAATCACAAGCATCTAGGAGAAACAAGGAAAGTGGATGGAGGACCAGGGAGCTAAGAATCATTCAAGCCTTGGAAGGTAGGTCTACTCTCTCTCCTCCTGCCAGGTCAGAAGAATGATGCTCTAATATCTCTATGGACCCTTAAGTTTCTGAACTCAGCCCAAAACAGCACATTGCTCACTGTGCAAGATAAAATGAGGTCTAAGGGCAAAAATGCAAATATGGTCCAAAACACCAATGAATTCATAATAGAACAGGTAGTTGTTTTTTATTTGCTTGTTTGTGTGTTTATATGTATGTATGTATGTGAATGTGTGGGCATGCTTGCCCTGACACGTGTGGAGATCAGAGGACAACATGTGGGAGTTAGTTCTCTCTTTCTACAGTGCAGGTTCTAGGGATCAAACTCAGGTAGTTAAGCTTGGTGCCAAGTGCCTTTTGTTGGCTGAACCACCTCTCTGGCCCAGGACAGGCCTCTTCCTGTCAAGCCCAATCTAAACCTAGGCTCTGGTTATTTAGATCTGTCTAAATGCACCAGGCCAGATCACTTTAAAGGGGCCCAGACAAACTGCATGCAAGGGAAGGTGATAATGATGTCAACCTGGGGAACCAAATAAGGCAGAACCATAGGTCCCAGAGACATTAGCTTAATGAACAGAGGACATCAGAGGTGACCACAAATATCTAAGATATCTGTGTTCCCTGGGGGTTCCCTGGTCACTTTGAGGAGATAATGGTAATTGTGGAAATGGGATGACGAGGTATCACATCTTACTGTTAGGTAGAGTCAGATCACTTGGAGTGGGGATGTGGCTCAGAGTAGAATGTCTGCGCAACGCATGCAAGGCCCTGGTTCAATCTCTAGCACACCTGGCTGTGGTAGTTCACGTCCATCATTCCAGGGAGGTGGAAGCAAAGGACCAGAAGTTCAAGGCCATTCTCAGTCACATAGTGCGTTAAAGGCCAGTCTGGGCTACATGAGACCGTGTCTCAAAAAACCAAAGTCAACCAAAGAAACAACAACATATCTGTCCTTTTCATGAGTCGCGCACAGACGAGCCCGGCTGCCTCCTGGTGGAAGTGTCTGGGCCCAGCACCGTGAGGGGGCAGCCTGATGCAGGTCATAGAACCCTTCTGCCATCTGACTGCACCAGGGGGGACGTCTGATCAAGCAGGTTCCCAGCCTGGGCCGGACAATGGCCAACAATGTGTTTTGGCAGGCGAAGACAAGCTAGTGCAATCGAGCATCTTTCGTAATCATCATAGTAGTTTTGACAATGTAGCTCTGAGCAGTGAGTGCCGAAGAGGAAAGGCGTAAACCCACCAGGTGGCTGAATGCACAGATGTTATCACCAAGAGAAACACACGGGGACGCAACAGGAATGAACAAGGCAAAGAAACAAGAAGGAGAGGCGGAGCCTGAGCCTGCCAGGCAAACAGAAACAAGACATCAGTCCTGCAAGTGGTGCCTGTTGGACGGGCCCCCCATGCCCAGGTGCCCCTCAGGAGCAAACTTGCAAACTCCCCACCCCCTATCATGTGTAGAGATACATTGCAGATATTTTTTCTAATTGTTGTAACCAACTTTTTTTCTTTTGAATGGGGGAACACACTATGCCATGGCTTATATGTCGTGGTCATGTGGTTTCTGAGCATTGAACTCGGGTCACCAGCTTCACAGGTAAGCACCTTTACCCACTGAGCCATCTTGAGGTCCTAAGACTAAGCCATCTTGAGCTCCCTAAACCCAGCCAGATTTCCAGTGGAGGAGCTGCTGGTCTTGCCTGTGCACAGGGAAGACACAGAGGACACCTCTGGGTGAGACGACCACAGAGACCTCGCCACGGAGACCTTGTCATTTGGCTGGTCACGATCCTTCCACGCTCGGCTTCTTCAAAGCACTTTCATAAGCTTAGCCTGATTATCATCAGACACAAAGTGCTTGGGGAGAGTGACGGTCAGTGTGGGTTAAGTCAGAGGGGGTGACATAGAGAGGGGGTGAGGAAACCAAGCCTCAGAGGACTAAGCCAAGTTTCAGTACCTAGTAAGAGTGGAGCGCAGATCTCCAGCCTCCGGTGGAATGCTTTTTCTACGTCCCTGTCCAACTCTCCTTCAATGAGGTGTTCCATTTCCATGAATCTCTCGGGTCCCAGTCATGTCAGAACAAACCATGGTGCTGCAGGGAAACCTAAGGTACCCCATGTGTGCTCTAGGAACCCCCACCCGAGTCGTCTCCTTACCAAGGTGCTTCTGCAGGAAGGCCAGTATGGCCCGCACCATAATCTCCTGACCTTCATAGGGGTCCAAGTCCCCCCGGGTGTGGCTGGAAAAGAATTTAGCAAGCAAGCTGCCCGTCACGAAAGCAAAGTCAGTTTGACTCCGATGCACCGAACCGCTAGAAGAAAAGAAAAATGACAGGTCAGAGAGTGGACGTCAGGCAAGTGCACCTTATAAACAACCTACTGTGTGCATGGTGCTTTCCACTGATTGCACAAAGCTCTCCCAGCAACCTAGTCAAGGAAGTATGCTTCTCTAGGATAGGCTCACGGGAGGAGAGTGGTCTGCCCAAGATCACACCACGTGAGAGAGGGACAGGGCAAGGATTTGAACCCAGATGGGTCTGGCTTCAAAGCTGGCTCAGCCCCTAGACCACCATGCCTGACGATTCAGGAGACAAGGCTGAATCGATTCACTTCCGGCTCATCATTCACAACTGTATTTACTCTGCAAGTGAACAAGGTCCAAAAAAAATATAAATGCTTAAAGTATTTTTGATAGCATGCAGAAAAACTGATTTAAAAAAAAATGCATTATTTAAAGCACACAAAAAGATGTGCAGAAGGATAAATACACTGAAAACTTGAGTATCCAGCATTCAGTTTAAGAAATCAAATATTGGTGGTAAAGTCTCTTTCGTATATTCTGTTCCTTCGTTAGGCCACAGGTGACTGGGTCTGACTGGTTTGGAAAAATGTTTTCTAATGTTTGAAATCAAAAGGGGAGAGGCTAGCCTGGGAGGAAAACCTGGCAGGATGGGCAAGGGGAGAAGTCACCCGCTGGTAAAAGACTCGCATGCGGGGGTTTAGCCTGGGCATGTACTTCAGTCACCTGGGTGGTCTCAGATGTGCCACCTGTCATCTTCCTCATGTGGAGATACGCGGTCCTCCGCGTATGTGTGCTGAGGCTCACGAGCCGTGCAGGATCGAGGCAGGGAGGTTCTGCCTAATTGTGTCTGTTGCCTAAAGTCTCTACAAACTGTTGCTCTGGGATCATTGGCTCCCCCAAAGAAAGCCCATCAACGCTGCTCGTGACGAAAGCAGAGAGAATGTACTTTCTTTTGGCCAAAATAGTTGGTTTTTTTTTTTTTTTTCCAGTCAGGGCCTTATGATACAGCCCAGGCTAGTCTTGAACTTCCAGTCCTCCTGCCTCAGCCTCCCGGGGTTCCAGGCATGCACCCCCGTGCTCGGGCCTCATAACTGGTTTTTGGAAGATAGCAGATGTGAGCGGGACCTCTGTGAACGTGACTATTTATAAAAGTTCTTTAAATCTTTTCATAACATCAAAGGTCTGTGCTCTTCAAGAGACAATAAAAATTCCCAAAGGAAGCTAAATCTCTCTGGATCCCACCCAGAGTCAGTCCCTTCTTCAGCGCACACTCCCACCATACCCGTCTCCCAGAGAGTACCAGGTAACTCCTATCCAGCAGCCCCATAAACTGCTGAAATCATTTCAGGTGAAGGGAATGGAGAAGAGAGGCAGACGTGAAGCCCTGGGGAACTGTGATTTTGGAACGCGCATGGTATCCCAGCATTCCAGGAAGAGAATCCAGAAGGAAGGGGGGGAGCCCCGGGTGACAGCAAGCGGAAGTGGCCCTCGGGGGTGAGTCGAAGGGGCAGACTCACAGTACGGTCACGATCCTGGACTGTTCGTGCTGGGCGCATATCTTCTTCATCAAGTTGACGCTCTCTACCGTCTGGAATTTCTCGGCATTGATAAAGAACACTGGGCCCCGGGCCTTGGGGTAAAAGTCTCGCTCCAGAGGAAACATCCACGCATCCAGGCCCACAGCACACCTGGCACAGGACGGGCATTTGGAGCGGCCATGAATAGTTAGGTGGTGGGAGAGGGGACAGGATTCTTCCCTCCAATGGGCTGAAGGCTCAGAGAGTCAGAAAGTGAGTGCCAGGATTAGGTTCTCTTGGGGTCCCTTTTACCTGTCACCAAAAATCCTTCTGAAACTTACGCTCCCTGAGAGCAAGGGTCAGAGTGCGTCCCTTCTCTGGATCTACTGTACCCAAGTACAGGTCCATGGGCTGGCGCTTCATTCATTCACGATTCACTGAGTGCCTACTGCGCGCCTAACCCTGCGCTTCAGATGCAAAGATGAATGAGCGACTCCTCGCTTCCAGACCAGCAGGGGGACAGAGAGCAGGTAACAAAACTACAGCCCAGTGCCCTCCCTAAAGGCATAAAATGCTACACAAGCCAATAATCTGATTGGCAGGGGAGGTCAGGAAAACCTCCTTGGTAGCAAAGGAAAAAACTGTAGGAAAACTGGGGCATGATGACTTAACCCCACGCCCACTTCTCTGTCTCAGTAAGGGACAGTCGTCTTCCCTTCAAATGAGGGCAACAGCAAACCAACAACCCTGGCCTCCTCTCTTTCCCTCTACTCTGCACAGTACTGCGGCTGACACCCAGAACACATCTGCTCATCCAGCACCTCCCTCCCTCCTCCTCACGCAGATCCATCCTCCTGGGCTTTGCTCAGACACAGGCTGTCTGCAGCTCGCCTCGTCTGGCCTGCTGCAGGCCACTCACACAGTAGCCAGAAGAGGCTCTTTAAACTGTAAGGGTGATTCTTCTCAGTCTAAAATCCTTTGTGTTCCATTTTTCATCTCCCTCCCTCCCTTCTTCCCTCCCTCCCTCCCTCATCTTTCCCTTCCTTCTTACCTCCCTCCCTCGCTTTCTTTTTTGAAATAGAGTCTTGCTCTGCAGCCCTGGCATATACCTCAAATTCAAATATAATGTGATCCTCCTGCCTGAGCCGCCTGAGTTCTGAGACTGCAGGCACCATGTCTGCACATCCAACTCCAGCCAGTCTGTTTTATTTATTTTTTTCAGTGCCCTCCAGTGCAGAGGATTCTACTATCCATTAGCTTCTTTGCTAGTCCACTGTTTGTTTCTTTGCTATCAGTCTCCTCCCACAATGACATCATTTCATGAAGTCAGATATCTTGTTTTGTTGATAACTACGAAAAACTCAGCCCTTCAAACAATCCATAGAATACAATATTCGGGAGTCAGCAAGATAGCTCAGTGGCTGAGGTGTTTGCTCATGAACACAATGCTTGTGCAACAAATAACTGCTGGATGGATGGCTAGATGGCTGGCTGGATGGAAGGATGGACAGATGGATGGATGGGTGGATGGATGGAAGGATGGATGGGTGGGTGGATGAATGGATAAACAGATGAATGGATAGATGGATGAACAGAAGATAATAGATGGATGAGTAGATAGGTAGATGGATGGGTGAATGGGAGGATGAATGGATAGATGGACAAATGGGAAGATGGATGGATGGATGCATGGGTGGGTGAGTGAATGGATGGATAGATGGATGGATGGATGAATGGGTGAGTGGATGGATGGATGGATGGATGGATGGATGGATGGATGAATGGGTAAGTAGGTGAATGGATAGGTGAGTGGATAAGTGGATGGATGGGAGGATGAATGGATAGATGGGAGGATGGATGGATGGACAGATGGATGGATGGATAGATGGATGATGGATGGTTAGATGATGGATGGTAGGTGGATGGATGGATGGATGGATGGATGGATGGATGGGAGGATGGATGGATGGATGGATGGATGGGTGGATTGGTGGATGGATAGATAGATAGATGGATGAATGGGTGGGTAGATGCATGGAGGGATGGATGGATTGGCAGATGGGGTGTGGAGTATGAATAGCAACATCACTGGAAACTCACCGAAACTGGACTTCCTGGGCCAAAGCCAGAACAGCTGTGGCTCCTCCAAATGAATGCCCCATCACAGCCACACGGCTCATGTCAATGCTGCCCTAGGGAGAGCACAGAGTTTAGCCCAGCCAGACCCTCTCCACTGCTTTCTCAGGCATTCCTCAGTGGAGGGAGAAGAGATTGTGAGGGACTGAAGGGAGCGCATGGCACAGTGGATGCACCCACCCGACCACCCTGTTACGAGCCTCCAGCCGAAGTACAAGATACCTGTGGTTCTCGTACAAAGCTGAGATGTGGAGGGACGGGGGAAGGAATGGTGAATTCAAGCTCAGCCTTGGCTATGTAATGAGACACTGATGCAACAGAAAAGGACACCTCTAGGATAGCGTTCAATTGTTGAGTGTTTGCTGCATGCACAAGGCTCTGGATTTGACACACAAGACCATTGTGGTAGCGGAGGAAGAAACCCCCCAGAAATGATCTACAGGAGAGTCAGTCCTTGGTGTTGACTTCTGTTTCCTTTTTTTATGTTGTTCTGTGTGTGTGTGTTTATGTGTTTTTTTGTGGGTGTGTGTCTAAAAATACACTATTGTGTGTGTCTGTGGAGGCCCAAGAGTGACATTGGGAATCACCCTGAATTGCTCTACTTCCTTATTGGTTTGCTTGGGGTCTCCCAGGCTCTGCCTTCCAGGATTAGAACCATAGGCTGCTGCCACAGCTGCCCAGCATTTTTTTAAAAACATGGGATCTGGGGTTCCAAATGCTTGTGAGGCAAAGGCTTTAAACACTGAGACATCTCCACATTTTCCCTTCATTTCTCATGTGTATATGTATGAGGAGTGTGTGCACATATTTGGGGATATACGTATGTGGGTGCATATGCTCATGTGTTAAACATGCATATGCATGTTTAAGTCTAAGATTAATATTAGTATCAGATGTTTGTTCTTTTTTTTTTTTTTTTTGAGACTAGGTCTCACTCAAACCCACACCAATAAGGCTAGTCTGGCTAGGCAGTTTGCTCTGAGCATTCTCAGTCTCTGTCTTCTGAGACCAGAATTACAGGCGGGCACACTCACCTGGCATTTTACATGGGATCTTGGGATTAGAACTCTGGTCCTTTTGCTTGTATGGCAAGTGCTTTGACTACTGAGCTATCTTCCTGACCCTGAACAGATTTCTGAGAACTGTGTTCTCCATCCCAACTTTTGTGTTCATTCTTACCCTCTGCTAATACAAATATCCATTTGGGCAGATGTTCAAATATCTAGGAGGAAGGGAACAGATGCAAGTTCATCACCTCTACCAGTTCATCAGTCTGAGGGTCAGTTCATCAGAGCTGAGAAGCAGCTCTCTCTGGTCCAGCAGCTCCTGCCTCACAGTGGGTCTTGGGATGCTGCAGACCACGCAGAGGGGAGTGTGAGGAAGTCCTGCCTCCCTCCAGTTTGCTCTGGAGCTGGGACGGCTTGTGCAGATACCAACTCAGGTTCCATTTCCTCTCCACATCTCTGTCCTGATTTTCATCCCCAGCCCAGGAGAGAATCTGTTCACTCTAACGGCCCCGCAAGTATCTATTTCTGGTTGTTCCCAGAAGCCTCCGGGGCACGGTTATATAAAAAGCCACCACTGCTGGGCTGGAGAGGTGGCTCAGGGGTTAAGCCTCCGCCTTGCAGGCGGAAGGTCCCGAGTTCGGATCCCAGATCCCACGTATAGACGCCAGACGGAAGCGGGGGCGGCCTGCGCTTCTGGTCCTGGTAGGGCGGAGCCTGTGAATCCCGGGGCAGAAGGAGGTGGAGGCGTCCATGGTGGTTCGCGAATTTGTCCGTGGTTCTACACACACATACACACACACACAGATACGCGCGCGCACATACACACAGTTGAATAAATAATAATAAAAAAAAGCCACCACTGCTGCCTGCCGAGGGGCTAGAGAAATCTCTCCAAGCACTTAGAAGCTTTGTTCTTCTCCACTTGTAGCCCAAGACTTTGCACCTTAGCTCAGAACCTCCGGATCAGCAAGAGGGCAGAAGTCCTTTAGCTTTTTCTTTGTATGTGTATGGGTATATCCGTGTATAGGTCTGTTTCCATGTGCGCTGGCACATCAGTGTGTATGGTTGCACATGTATGTATGGGCACATGACCTAAAGTCAACGTCAGTGTCTTCCACTCTTCCCTTCATTTCAGGGCTCACCGGTCAGCTGAATAGCTAGTCAGCTTACACTGAGGATTCCCCGTCTTTGCCTCCAAGTCCTGGGATTACAGGGGGCCACCTTGCCTGCCTGACCTTGACATGGGTTCTAGGGATTCAAACTTGGGCCTTTATGCCTGTAAGGCAAGCGTCTTATCCACTGAGCCATCTCTTTAGCCTGACATTAGCACTCTCTCTCTCTTTATTTTTTTATTCAATTGTGCGTGCGTGTGTGTGTGTGTGTGTGTGTGTGTGTGTGTGTGTGTGTGTACAGAACCACGGATGAATTCGGGAACCACCATGGACCTCCTCCACCTCCTCCTTGTTTACTCTGCCCCAGGATTCACAGGCTCCGCCCTACTAGGACCAGAAATGCAGGCTGTACCCGCTTTCGCCCGGCATCTACACATGGGGTCTAGGATCCGAACTCAGGACCTTCTGCCTGCAAGGCAGAGGCTTAACCCCTGAGCCACCTCTCCAGCCCCTCTCTCTCTCTCTTTAAATAAATAGGTCTGGGGGATTAAAGCCTTTGCCTAGCATGCAAAAGAACTTGAGTTCAGATCTCCTAATCCCACGTTAAAATGCCAAATGGAAATGGCAGTGGCTTGCAATTCCAGCCCTGGAAGACGGAGCCTGGGAAACCCCAGAGCAAAGCAATGAGGAGGTAGAGCAATCCAGGATGATCCCTGAAGTCATCCTTGGGCCTCCACAGGGACACACCCTCTAGTACCCTCTTGTACACACACCTGCACACATGTGTACACTCACCCACATGCAAAACACACAGCTATATACACACATACAAAATATTCATATGCCTCTGTGATGGGTAGTGTTAGCTGTCAATCTGACACTGTTAAGGCTCACTTGAGAAAGGGAGCCCCTGAGCCTGCTAGTGCGGAGGTGTCTTGATTAACCAATGTGGGGAGACCCATCTTAAACTGTGGAGGGCCGATTCCCTAGGCAGGGGATCCTACACTCTACCTACAATAGGGTGCCGAGCACGCGCAGGCACGTCTGCATTCACTGTGACGCTCTCTCAACTCCTGTCGCTGTGAATTCCCTGCACGACGGACTGCAGAATCAGGACAAAATAAACACTTTCTCCCTTATGTTGCTTTTGCTAGGTATTTTATTACAGAAACAGAAACAGACAGCCTCCAAAATCAGAAACACAGCAGGAAGTCTCCTACCTACACAGTCTCTCTGCCACCTACTTCCTGTCCTGTCACGTAGACAGTTCTTTAAGTCCTTGCAGAATCTGTACCTGCACTTGTAAATAAACACGAATGCCTTCCCCTCTTTCTCCACAAGTGGTTCTCTACCTAATGTCTCTGCGCAGCAACACTAGTATATCCTTTCCTACAGCTTCACTTGACCGCCTGTGAAACAGACAGCTGGACCACCATCACCTACTCTGTCCCTGGACACAGTCAGACTACTTCATGGCAGTTAAATGTGACCTTGTGACTGAGTTCCAGTCAACAGAACAAGAATGGTGTCTCTATTCCAAGCGTGGTCCTAAAAGCTCTCTCAAACCTGTCCGCTCTGGCCATCTGCTGCGTGCAGCACCTTGGGATATGGAAGAGTAGTATTCGTAGTCATTACAATGGGCTCTTGCGTGCCTAGCAATTAGCATTTCCCAGCACTCTGGCTGGCGAGCATTCTGGCTCCACCTGATCATGCGCTACTGCAAATACACTGGCGTGAGCACGTGCACATTCTCCGCGTGTGAGCAAGTACCATAAGATGCAGACGGGTAGCTGCTGGATCAAAGGACACATGCGCTTGGACTGTTGACAGCTCCTGTCCAATCACCCTCCACAGCAATGTATTCTCACCAGCGATGCTGGAGAATGTCTACTTCCCTGTCTCTGGTAAGAAGCAGAGAAATCAATTCTGGAATCTTACTCAATCTGACAGGTGAAGTTCCTTAGCTTTTCCTTCTGGATCTCTTCCAAAGGCTGCCTCTGAAGCAATCCATTGGACTGCACTCTGCTATTCTCCAAAGCCCAGCTCTGTTTTCTGGCCTGTAGGTTTGCACTTCTGTGCTGTGAGGGGGGTTGGGAGGGGTGGGGTGGGGGCTGCTTCTCTACCTGCAAGACACTGGCTAAAGCCCTGTAAGGCCAAGGTTCTGCCTTGACTACAGGCATATGTTTCTTCTTTTAAAACATTTTCTAAGACATTTTGGGGCAAAAAGCACAGGCTTTGTGATGAAAAGCTCTGGGTTAGAGTCTGACTTTGACTCTTTGTTAGCTGAGTACCATTGACAGCTACCTAGCCTGAAAAGGCTTAGCTTCATCTAATGCACACAGGCAATGATGCTGAGACATGATTACTGCAGGAACACTGGTAGCACAGAGTGGATTATTACGTGACTATTAAACATATTCTATAATCTCAGTGCACAGAAAGTGGGGGCTATATAACAAGTGTGAAGCTAGCCTGGGATGCATGAGGTTCCATTTCAAAAACAAAAACACTAAATATTACCATTAATTAGCCCAAGGGTGGCTCACACCTGTAATCTAGCACTTGCCAGGCCAAGGCAGGGGGGATGCTGTGAGTTTGAGGCTAGTGTGGGCTACACCATGAATTCCAGCCCATTTTGGTCTACAGAATGAAATCTTGTGTCGAACAAACAAACAAACAAAAACAAAAAACAAAAAGACAAGCCAAAAAACCTCTTGCTAGGGGGATCTCTTGCTAAGGGAAAAAAAAAGCCACATAACAGCTTTAAAAACAATGACATCATTGTTCTTAAGTATGCATACATGTATGTTGAGGTATTTAAAATTCATTGAAAGGACAAATATCAAATATATTTTAAAAGTTTCTCTTTTCTTCAGAGCTTAAGTTCCTTTTGAAATAAGAAAAGGAAAGGATTAGTGGAGAACAAAAGACTGGGCGTTAAAAGGGGTGGAGATGAAACCTTCCTGGACCCTGACCAAAGCTCCTACACAGTGTGGCGGCCTCCTGGGCAGGGTCTGGAGATTTCTCCCGAGAAGGATCAGGCCTGGCGGACGCAGGCTGTGTGCTGCCGCTCAACTGCCCTTCCTTCCTTTAGGGAAGGAACCATTTCTCCTCTACCCATGTGGCTGTGGTGGGGCCCTCAGTCCTGCTGCTCCAGTTCCTCTGACCCAGAAAATAGCATCCCAAGGAGGCCAATCCACATGCCCTCTCCCTCTAGCAGTGACCGGCCCCTGAGGTTGTGAAATCCTCACAAGACCACAGCCTAGAAGCACTCTCTCTCTCTCTCTTTCTCTCTCTCCAAGAGTGTGCAGACACGGGTGTGATCAACTAACAGTCAATCTTTCCTTCGGGAAGGAGAGCCTGCTGAGGATGAGGACCTCACACATCAAGAGAAGCTAAGCTGGAAGAAGGGAGGGAATCGTGTATTGGACGACGATGCATCTAACCACAGGGGCCTGAAGTCACTTATACTCCTGTTAGCTTGTGAGTCAGCAAGCGGACTTTTGGTTTCAGCTAGTGACTTATGTGTGTTACTGTAACCAAGAAAAGTTCTAATGAAGGGGCTGGCGAGACGGCTCAGCAGGTAAGGTGCTGCTCACAGACCTGGAGCCCCAAGTATGATCCCTGGAAGTCCACATGGTAGAAGGAGAGAACTGACTTCTGAAAGTTGTTCTTGAACTACCACATGTAAGCTCTGGGATTCACGCATCCTCCTTCAATCCCTCACTCAAATAAATAATACATGGATGCATGCATGCATACATACATGCATGCATACATACATATACATATACATGCAATATATAAAAAAGAGTTCTCATGAATATGCAGCTCAAAGCCATGCTGATCACCACCATACCTTCAAGGTGGTCAGATCCAACCCACCAGGCAAGACGTTGGAGACGGCCTTCCCAGCGGAGACCTCCTGAAGGACTTTCAGCACACGCACACACTCTCTCACCCGCTGGTGCACCTGCAACAGAGCCAGTCCAGGTGGGAGCTGGAACATCCAAGACCACCCAGCAAGAACTTGAGCTGCCCATAGAACCAAGGCGGCAGGTGGAGGGAATCTGCCCACTGCCGCTCAGCAAGCACTATGGGACCCTTGCAGCTCACTCGGGTACCACCTGACGGCTGGAGCCAGCCCTGGTGGTCAGATCCCGCCCTGCACGTGCCTACCTGCACGGTCGCCATGATGACCATGTGAGATGACATGCGAGAAAGCGTTTTTGAAACCAACGAAACTGAGAACGTGCTTAGTGGCAGCCCAGTCCCCGGCTCTAGCTGCCCCCTGAACAGCACACGTCTGTCGCTTCTGTTCACCATGCCTTTTTGGGATTGCCCCCGCCTGGCCCCCAACAATTGAGCAATGTATTTTTGGTAAGCGCTTTTCATTTTGGCTCTTCACCCCGGGGCTAGGAATTCCTCACCAGGATTTATTTTCAACTTGAGCTTGGCTCAGGGATGGAAGAACTGGGTTATGACCCCTAAACAGCAACCCCACCCCCATTCTGTTGATGAGGCTGAACATCTGCAGAAAGCTAGCCGACCCACAGATGAGGGTCCTCTGGCAGAGACAAGGATGAGCTAATTCTCCAGAGAGCAAATCTAGCAGCATCTGAGGGCGGTTCCACTTTCTCGGTCTTCTGCTGCTCAGGAATCTTTCTACCAGCACGCTGACCTTGAATTTCCCCCATCAACTTTGAGAGTCCAGATTTGTACCATATTTGTTCCCGCTGATGTGGCAAGCTCAGATTCACGAAGGTTATAGCTTTCGGAGAGAAGGCAATTAAAAACCTTGCTTGTGGAGCACAGTGGATATGTTCATCAAAAGTCCATGTGTTAAAGGTTCGGTTCCCAGAGTGATACTATTGGAAGATGGGGGACTCTTTAGGAGGTAGGGCCTAGTGGGAGGTTTCTCAGTCATCAGGGACATGCTCTTGAAGGGGACTGTAGGACACCCCTACCACTGCCAACTAGGACCCTCATCAGAGGTCCAAAGCAATGAGACCACCTGGTCATGGATTAAAAAGTACAGAGCTGAACAAACCTTTTCTCTTGTAAGCTAATTACTTCTGGCGTGTTGTTATAGCAACAGAAAACTGATTTGTACAATAAATACAGTATTGACTCTCCCTCACCAATGGGCACAAACCTACCTGGGGATTCCGTACGTGAAATTCCTTCTCCCCTTCTTTGATTCGACGGAAGGGGATCCATTGCTCCTCCAGTGACTCCGTGGCCTGCTTGCAGAAATAGGTGGCTGCAGCTGACTGGTCCCTGGAACACACATTGCCATGAGAGGAAGCAGGAGACAGTGGTGACCTCTTTAGATCTTTCCCCTTTTTCCACAACTCCCTTTCAGTCAAGGTACCAGAGACTCTCTGACTGGCCAGTAAAGAAGGAAATCTGGGGTGACCCCCAGATTTCCTTCCTCAAAGGAGAGGAGGGAAAACAGGGATTCTGGACACAGAGCTGGGTTTGAGACTCGAGTCGGCTGTGTGACTCTCAGCAAGCCATTTCTCTTCTTTCTTCTTTCCATTTTCACGGGTATATGGGGTGGGGCACCTGTGTGCGTATATGTGTTTGCATGTATGTGGATGCACGTGCATGTGGGTATGCGAGCGTGTGGGTGAACACTCATGTGGGGTCTTAAGGATGATACCAGGAATCATCCACGATAATGGTCCCACCTTATTGTTTGAGGTTGGGTCTCCAGTGAAATCCAAAGCTCATCTGGAGGGCTTGGATAGCCAGCTCCACTCTCCAGGGCTGGAATTACAGAAGACCTGCTGCACTCCCCTGGCATTTTATGTGGAGTCTAGGGATCTGAACTCTGATCCTTTTGCTTGGGCACAAGTACTTTAAGTGCCAAGTCATCTCCCCAGCATAGATTTCACATTAAAAAATATTTTATTTACTCTGTGTGTGTGTGTGTCTGTCTGTCTGTCTGTCTGTCTCTCAGAGGGCACTGTGTGTCTCTGTAGAGAACTAAAGGTGACTTTGGGAATCATCCTGGATTGATTTTACCTCCTTCTTCCTTTGCTCTGGGATTTCCCAGGCTCCGCACACCAGGAATGGAAGTGCAGGCAACCACTGTTTCTGCCTGGCGTTTTTACATGGGACCTGGAATCTGAACTCAGGAACTTCTGCTTTCAAGGTAGAGTCTTAAGCCCTGAGCCATCTCTCCAACCCAGATTTCAGAACCCTGTTCTTCTATTAAATATGGGTATAATAGGTCATCTAAATCACCCCCCCACCCCAAGACTCAAGGAACATTGCAGAAAAGAGGACAATAAGAACGTAAGAGCCTGCTGAGGGGACAGGAGTGTAGTCAGACAATGTCTCCTGGACATGACAGGGCTATTGCTGTGTGTACTTCCACAAGACCTTCACAGGATTCAGTCTATCCACATTTCACCATGGAAGGGGGAAGATCTAAAGAGGCTCCAAACTCCCCAAGAGACTATTAAGAGTTAACACTGGATGTGGGGAACGCACAGCTGCTTTTCTCAATGGCGCACCCACTGATATCTGATCCGTGTCCCAGCAAGTGCTTAGGCATATGCCACCCAAGGAAACCTAGATCCAACTCAGTGGGCCATACACACAAAAAGGCGAGAAAATAAGAAAGGGAAGGTTTGCAGTGGGAAAAGGCCTGGGGATGAGATTGGGTAATATGGAGAGAAAATAACGTAAATCCATTGTGTTCATGTGTGAAATTCTAAAAGAATAAAAAATAAATTCAATTCAAAATAAATGTTACAACTTTGAAAAGAAAATGGCTATAATATCTTCCTTGTATGCTTACTGGGAAGACTGGAAATAAGACATTAGGATTGGGGATGTCGCTCAATAGGAGAATGCTTGCCTTAGCATTCATGAAGCTCTAGGTTCGATCCTCAGCCACACACACACACACACACACACACACACACACACACATCACACTCAGATATTACATACTTCGCTAGGGGACTGTCCCATAGCCCAGTTCACTGCAGGTTCCCAACTCCAGACAGTTCACCGTGACCGCCGTCTCTCACCTGTGTTCTAGCGCAGCAACCACAAAGCCCCGGGAGGCCAGCTCCATGCAGAAGGCTGAATACAGTGCTCTAGAGCCCCAAACAGAACAGGGAGAAGACATCAGAAGAATGGCCCAGCGGTCAGTCATGCTCTACTCGTGGCCATCTCAAAAGACTGGCGGGCGGAGTGTCACAGGGCAGCCCCCCTCTAGGGACTTTCCCCCAGGGCTCCTGTGTCCTCCAGCGTGGTTTGCAAGTCAGTTCACAACCTGGAGTGCCTTTCCACCCCACTGAGTCAGCCTGCCACAATGCGTGCATGTGGTGTGTGTGTGTGTGTGTGTGTGTGTGTGTGTGTGTGTGTGTGTGTTCATGCATGTATAGTGCACGTGTGTGGCAGAGGTTGATGTTGGATATCACCTTCGATCACAAGCAGGCTTTGGAATAAGCAGTGAGGAGCAGGTACCTGCCATGTTCCCGATTTTTTTTTTTTTCTGAAAAGTTGGTGCACAAACAAAAATATTCCATGACCAAACTGCAAATGAGTTGTGTATCAAAGATGGAGTCCCTGCCCTCAAGGAGCTTCACAGTTCATTGGTGAGACGTACGGTGCATCCTTAGACAAGCCGGCATGGTGGCTCACACTTGCAATCCCAGCACTGGGAGACTGAGGCAGGAGAATTGCCAGGAGTTGAGGGTAGCACAGCCTATAGAGTAAGATCTTGCCTCCAACAAATAAAATATGCGTCCACATACAGCAATAAAAATGCATTGGGAGGGGGACTGAGATGGTAGTTCAGCCAGTAAAAGGTTTGCTGCACAAGCATGAGGACCTAAGTTCAATCCCCAGAACCCACAGAAAAAGTTACAGGAATGTGCCTGTAATCCCGCAGTGTCCCGGGAAGTGGATTCCTGGGACTTGCTGACTTGACAATTTAGCCAAATTGATAAGCTTCAGGTTCATTGAGAGACTCTGTCTCAAGAAATAAGAGAGTGAGGGGCTGGAGTGATGACTCGGGGGTTAAGTTGTCTCGCAAACAGAAGGTCCTGAGTTCAGATCGCAGGTCCCACGTAAAAATGTCAGGCAGAAATGGCTGTGGCCCACACTTCTTGAATTGGTAGACAGAGCCTGGGAAGGAGGTAGAAGTGATCCAGGATGATTCCCAAAGTCACTTTTGGCCCCCCACAGGGACACACAGTGCCCTCTGATACACACACACACACACACACAAATAAATAAATAAATAAATGTTTAAAAAAAAGAAATAAGAGAATGAAGTGAACTTGGTATCAACTTCAGTCCTCCACAGGTATGCACCCACAAACAGTCCCCCCCTCCTGACATGCAAAACAAAAAATGAGAATCATGTCCAAGTTACCTGCTCGGCTGCTCTCTCAGCACACCTGTGGGTAGAGGAGGGAAGATTTCCTAGTTTCTTATCTCTGCCAGACCAACCTTCTCAAGTGTCCTGAGGCAAGGCTATTGAGTGCCCATCCCTGGCACTAGCCCGGGCACACTGCAGCCATCTATCTGCTTGCTGAATCAGGAAGCGACACTGACTGTCACAGACTTGACCCCCCAGCCTCACTTTCCTATCTCCTTTCCACTTCTGACCGTTGGATAGCTATACAAGTTATATACCAGCTCCTCTACTGTAGATGCCTCCCTGACTTCTGGCCAGATTGCTCCCCCCCCCAACTTCTTCTCATGCCAGAGGCTGGCACCCAACAGGTGCTTAACATAGGAATTCCTATTTTGGGGGGAATGATGAAGGTTTACTAGGAAACTGTTAGGCACTGGAAACAGGTAGACGTGGTATCTGCCTTCACTTAGTGATATAGCAGGGAATACTGACATTCAATATTACACAAGTGAAAAATTCATTACAATTATGATAAGTGCTGAGAAGCCCAGGTTGTGCTAGAAAACTTAGTACCAGAAAACAATACAGGAGTCAGGACGAGTGTCCCGAAGAAGGGGGTGTCCTGGCTGGATGTGGCGGCACACACTTGTAATCACAGTCCTTGGGAGGTTACGAAAACAGAATTAAGTTCAAAGAGCTACTAAAAAACTTCAGTTAGAAGAATAATATTTGTCCACTTAACAAATTCTTGGCACCATTCTCAGTGCTGAATAACAAAGTTACATTTCTGTTTGGTTTGGTTCGAGACAGAGTATCACGGTGGAGCTCAGACTGGCCTCGAACTCATGATCCTCCTGCTGGTGATTCCTCAAGGGCGGATGAATAAGCTTAACTAAGGTCATACATGTTACGATGGTTAAGATACGCAACACACCACAGCGTAGATAACATAAATCCAGGAGAGAACCTTGAATGGGTTGTGAATTATGTAATTGGAGACGGTTTCCCACTAGACTGGTGAAAAAGACCACAGAGAGGTCGCCATCTCCACGTGGGGAAAGGTGGAGAAAAGACAGGACTGTGCACCTAGGAGGCGCCGGTCCACCTGCAGCCCTATAAACCGCTGCTGTGGGAGCCACATCCCCATCTGGCAGGTGTTGCAATCTGGACTTCAGAGAGTTCCGCGGGGCTCCCCAGCTCACACGGGACACAGAGGCACAGGTGGAGTGTGTAGGTTAGGCCAGCAGCTCTGTGAGCGCAAAGCCTCTCGTATCCCACAGCCCACCAGAGCCACACGCAGCCCTAAGTAAGAACCCCAGCCCTTCCTTGGGCTTGTGACTGAATGATGGAAGAGAGCAAAGGTACACGGTGCGGAGCTGCCGGAAGATGAGAAGGGAGACAGGTGGCCCCGCCGGATGTGAGGACTTGCGCAAAGCGTCTAGGGCCAAGTTTCTTTTCTTTTTGCTGTGTGTGTGTGTGTGTGTGTGTCAGAGGGCACTGTGTGTGCCTATGGAGGCTCAAGAGTGACACTGGGAATCATCCTGCATTGCTCTTCATCCTTATTGCTTTCCTTTGGGGTTTCACAGGCTCCACCTTCCAGAGCTGGAATTGCAGGCCGCTGCCATATGTGCCCGGCATTTTCGTATGGAATCTGGGGATCAGAACTCAGGCCTTTTGCTTGTAAGGCAAAGGTTTTAACCCATAAGCCAGAACACATAACATCTTGCAACATGTACGATGACCCACAGCTCAATACTTACAAACACTCCGTGCAGCGCCATGAGTCAAATGTGAGATTGCTGAACGTATAAATTCTGCTGTTCTTACTGAACACACAGTCTTTTGCTCTTACATAAACATAACAGCTTGATTATGGAAAACAAACACTTCCCATTTTCCTGTCCTCGTGCATCAGCATGTATCATATTAGTATTTCTTTGGATTATATTGTCTTAGAAGTTTGATTTTTTTTTTAAATCTTTTTTTAGGGGCCAGCAAGATAGCTCAGTGAGTCGGGACTCTGTTGACCTGAGTTCAGTTCTCAGAAGGTTAGGTGGGGAATGGTGAAAGGAGAGAACTGACTTCTGAAACCTGCCCTCTGATCATTTTTGCACCATGTCATGCATATTTGCTCTTTCTCAAATAAATAAATAAATAAATGTCTTATTTTTATAAAAGGCGTTACTTATTGCATGCACAGGATACAGCACACACGTGGAAGTTGGAGGACAATTTGTGGGAGTCTGTTCTCGCCTTCTGGCATGTGGGTTTTGATGGTTGAACCCAGAGCATCGGGCTTAGCAGCAAGTACCTTAACCTTCTGAATCATCTTGCTTGTCTTAGATGTCTGACTTTTTAAAAAATTTATTTATTTTATATGTGTGGGGGGCACTGTATATCTCTGTGGAGGATCAAGGTTGACTTCTACCTCCTTGCTTCGCTCTGGGATTTCCCAGGCTCCACCCAACCAGGGCCAGAAGTGCCACCACCATTTCTGCCCTGTATTTTTATGTGGGACCTGGGATCCAAATTCATGACCTTCTGCTTGCAAGACAGCATCTTAACCCCTGAGCCATCTCTCCAGCCCTAGATTTTTAAGCACTGTTATTTGAGTTGCTGATTTCGGGTTTTTTTTTTTAATTGTTAAATGAATCTTGGTTTGGGATTAGGACAGAATTTCCAGTAATTTCTGAAACACACTTCTGCCATTTTGTACTATGCATTTATGTGAAGTAGCTTTCTCTGCACTGAAGGTTATAAAACTAAGATTTCAATCAAGTGAAAAAATACTGAAGAAGCTCTGTCCTGCCATGTCAGATAGTCAGCCAGCACTTAGTTCTTCATGTAAAAATAAATAGACACACCCATCTTGTTAGTATGCAAATTTGTTTCTGTCTTTCATGAATGGCAATAAAATTATGTGCATACCAAAGAATTGTTTCAAAGTAAATTTGAGGCTTATTTATGAGCACATTTGATTTGTATCCCATTTTAGATATGTATAGACTGAAGGTAATGGAAAAATAATAGTTGTCACTGGTGGAAAACCTTTTCTTTAAATAAATTTATTTTTTATATTTTTTAAACTATCTATTTGTGCATCTGTATGTATGTACATGTGTGTATGTGTGCGTATGTATCGGAGGGCACTGGTGTGTTCCTGTGAAGGACCAAAGGTAACTTTGAGATTTATCCTGGATTGCTTCTACCTCCTTTTTGCTTCACTCTGGGATCTCCCAGGCTCCGCCCACCAGGGCCAGAAGTGCAGGCCACCACCACTTGTGCCTGGCATTTTTGGGATCCAAACTCAGGACCTTCTGCTTATGAGGCAGAGTCTTAACCCCTGAGCCATCTCTCCAGCCCAGGTGGAAACCCTTTCAGAAGCTCTGGTGTTGAGAGATGGACCCAATGCTAAACCACAGGGAAGACAGGGAATAGGACAGCCGGCAGATTTATGTCCTTGGACAAACAGTGTGTTGAGATGCAGCAGCTGCCATGGAGAAAGGAATATGGCAAGGTCCAGGAGCACAGTTCTTACCTGAAGCCTCCTAGGCCGTGGGAGAAGATGATCAAGGGGTATCCAGAGTCCTTTGCCTTAAAGGTGCCATTCCAGCTAACAGGCAGGCGACAAGACCCTGGCAGAGACATGACATGAACGATAGAAACTGGCTGCCCCAAGCTGTAATCCCAAGGATCGTCCCAGCGTGGGCGGAAGCGGGCATTTGTGTTCCTCCCTTGGGAGGACCATCAATCTCCCTCTCAGTCCACAGCACTCTTACCTGTGCTGTCCCCTTTTCTTCCCCAGGGAGAGCGAACACAATAAAACACTGAAATAAATTCTCAGAGGTGGGACTGGGGGATGTAGCTCCGTGGCAGAGCACTGTGTTCGATTACCAGCAGTACCAGGAAAAAAAAAAAAAAAAATCCAAAGGGGAAATAGTGAAGAAATCTGGAAGAGATCCTTGAGACAACAAGGTGGTGGAGAGAGTTTCAGGGGATTGGGCCTGGACGGGAGGGAGTACTGCAGGACAATGATCGCTCCCCGAGAGCTAAGAGCGTCTGATCTGGGGCTGGGCATGTAACTCAGTGGCAGAGTAGTTGTACAGCACATATAAGGTGCTGGGTTTGATCCCCAGCATCAGGAGGAAACAAACAAACAAACAAAAAACAAGTATAATTTATACAGTGTCTGGCATAGAGCGAGGATGGATACACAGAGAAGTTAGGTGTCACAGCCAGTACTTACACCCCTTCCTCAATACCCAAACACCGCGCTAGAGGCTTTACATACATCCTACAAAAGCTGGCATGTAGACAGGTAAAGGGCATGCCCAGGTTCTATTGCTAGCAAATTATAAAGTTTGGATTTGGATCCAGAGGAGTGAATCTGAATGACCCAGACTCTTTCCACCCCTCCACGCTGCCCACTACAAGGACTGGCTTCTACAAGCTATATAAGTGCTGCACTTGCCTGGGTTGCTCCTACGGTTAGGACCAAGCATCTGGGAAGGCATTTGGGGCTAGGCCAGCCTTACCCACAGCCAGGCTGAACAGCATCCCCACCCAGCGCTTGTTATACTGCAGGTAGTCAGCCAGGCCCATGCAGTACTCAGAGCGGGGAATCCACAGGGGTTGCTCCGGGGTCTCCTCTGCTGCTTGGCAGGGGTAGAAGAGGCGAAAGAAACTGCCCTGTAGGAAAGGAGACAACAGGTGCTGGAGCAGAAGCCCAGGCACTGCCGGCTGCTGGCAGACGTGCTGAGCAGGAGCTCGGGCGTAGCCCCCGCAGGACACCAACACCAAAAACTGAACTTCTTCCTCATACCTGAATTTTACATTCAGAAGCTCCAAAAGAAACAAAGTTATTGTTGTAGCACACTAGAAGGCTTATGTGTTCTTTAAAAAGCCAACTGTATTCTGAATTACATCTTGGAATGGCACCAAATACTTGGAGTGGTTGGGACATTGAAAGATTTCAACCTGGCCCTGTGCCCAGGATTGGAGGAGCCAGATCTGCCATTGTGCTGAAATGGGCGGCATCAATGGGCCACTCGGGCCACTCTGCCAGGCTGTGGCAAAGCAATATTCACTTCTCATGGGAGCAAGAAGAGGAGAGAGGTAATCGGGACGTGGGTGCCCCTTATGGCATGAAAGGGGAGTCCAATGACCAGTAGAGAATAACCAGAAATGGGCAGAAGGAAGTTCAAAAGGAGAAGGTGGGAAACAGAAGAGGCGGAAGGAGAGGCAAGGAGAGTGCCCCGCACCCAATTTGTGAATCAAGGACAGTGGTCCAGGGCCCAGGGTTCTTCCTGTCACTCACTCGCCTCAAAATAAGACAGAAAACCTCTCCAGGATCTAGATGGGCCAGAAAGGTCCGTGGGCTCTCTCTGAAGCCAGGGTCTCCCTGCTTTCTCACTAGACAAAGAATCTATGCCTGTGCCAAATGGCTCTAATCTTTGGAAAGAGGATGAAAAGGGGTAAGAAGACAGACCTGGGGGGCTGATTACCAAACCCAGACCACCTCTAACTCTGCTTCCCCCTCCTCTGGGATCACACACTTAAGTTCCAGAAGCCACGGGGTGCCGCACAGGCAGAGCTGGGGATACCTACCTGGAGGTCCTGACCCTCCATCACATCTCCACAGCCTACTTGGTGGGGTCCTGAGATGGGTGGAAAACACACAGACTGGCCGGTCCCCATCTCACCACCGGTGGAACCAAAGATTGAGGGGCACTGAACTTGATGGCTGCAGGGTGGGACACAGAAAGAACAAGCTCGGGCTGGTTTCTTCCCAGCTGTGTGGTTGCTGCTTATCCAGGTCATGTGCCACTTCTGTCCACTTCCTCTCTACGCTTATCGCCCCATCCTTCCTGCCTGTCATACACTCAATCATGCGCATCTTTTAGTCTGCCAGTATTTGGAGGTTGTGTCTATTGGTTTTTGGGACAAGGGAGGTGGAACTCAGGGCTTTGCACATGCTAGACAAGTGCTCTACTATAAGACTAGCTTTCTAGTCGACTGTATTTGCTTTTGCTTTCCTTTTGGGGAAGAAATGGTGGTGATGAAGAGAGTCAATTCTCTTATTCCTCAAAATACAGGGGCTGGGAATGTGGCTCACTTGATAGCGTGCTTATGTCGCACACACAAAGCCCTGGGTTCAAGTCGCAACACCACATAAAGCTAGGCATGATGGTCTGTGCCTGTAATCTCAGCACTTAGGAGCTTAAGGACATTCTTAACAACAGAGCAAGTTCAAGGGCAGTCAAGGGTACATGAGACCTTGTCTAAACCCAAGAAACAAGGACAAAAAGCTTCCTAACACATCGATCCAGTCTCTACCATGTGTCCGCAGCGCATTATCACTGTAAAGACCACAGCACAGCTCAGATCTGGTCTCGTGTCTCCCCTGCCGGCACTGCACTAAGCTCCTCGCACACATTACTTCATTTTCACCATCTCAATGACGCTCTCTACAACTCTTTGAGATCAGTTTTGCAGGGCCACTGTGGCATGGCTCAGTAGATAAAGGCACTTGCCACGCAAGCCCCAGAATTCATACAAAGAGAGGAGAGGACAGACTCCCTAAAGCTGCTCTCTGATTTCCACATGCACACATAGTCCCACACCACACCACACACAAATACAACCATAATAAATAAAAATGTGTTAAAACAACAATAGCAGCAAGAAGAACACAATTTTACAATTGAGGAAACTCAGGCAGAGAATGCTCTTTCCCCGGGTTATGCCTGGCAAACCCAAGTCTAGCTAGTTGTTACTCACCTGTTCATGGGAAGCCTCACTCCCACATTTACTAATTACCTGAGTCAATAAATTCCCATTCTTTAAACCAACATATTTTAGATTTCTATTGCTTGTAACTGTCCACACTGCTCACTAATTGATTATGTGGATTATTTGCTGGCCAATTGTATTTCTCCAAGCTTGATGCCAAGGCGGTATTGGTTCTTATGCACACCCTAAATGGACACCTACAAAAATTTCTAAACTTTGGTTTGATAAAATAGGGGAACTATTGTTTAAAGAAGAGAGCGTGCCTGGACAGGAAGAACCTTAGAGACCATCCCTGCCTGTCCTCCCCACACGACCCCTGAGCTGCAGTTCATACGCCTGCTCTACTCATGAAGAAATCAAGGTCCTGAGAGATCCAAGGTCACCGGCACTACTGTTATTACACACATAGACCTCCTGATTGCAACTGCCAGGTACAGTGGAAAAAACCCAGAGAAACCCCCTTAATGTCGAGAGACTTAAAAATTATTTTTTCTACTAGAGACTTGACGCCTTCTTTTTGCTTTTCTGAAGGAATTTTTAAAAGAAACCCACTTCTTGAAGAAGAAGAGAAGAGAAGGGAGAGGAGGAGAAGGAAAAGCAGCAGCAGCAGCAGCAAAGGACTGGCAAGATGGCTCAGCAGGTAAAAGCACTTGCCAAGCAACCTGAATGACCTAAGATTGAACCCTGGAACTCATACGGTGAAGGAGGAGAACCAACTCCTAAATGTTGTCCTCTGACTTCCACCTGTGTATCATGGTGCATGTGCACACATGCACACTAAATAAATAAATAGCTTTAAAAAAGGAGGAGGAGGAGGAGAAATAAAAGTAAAGCTCTAGTTGCAGTAAGCAGAGGACTGTTTAGCTGGAGTGGAAGAGGCTGGCTGGGGCTTAGTCTCAGCCTCTGGCCTTTCCTCCCTGTTGCTGCACACACACGACAGAGACCTAGGGCTGCAGCCCCGAGTAAAATGTGGATCACGTGACAGAGAAGCAGCTGCAAGCCCTAACTGTCATAAAAGACATAGGATACAGCTGCTGTTCTGAGTGGAGTTGGGAGTAGAGAGCAGGGAAGATGGGAGAGACTGGCTCTTAGAGGGTGTGTGAGCTGGGGTGGTAGCTCAGGGTCTAGCAGATCATTTGGCTAGCACTCAGGAGCCCTGGGTCCAATTTCCAATGCTACTAAGGGAAAAAGGAAGAAAGGTATGTGAGAAACAAGGGCAGTCAGGGATGGGTACAAGGACAGAAAGGGTTGTGACAAGACCTGTGGGGATTTAGGTGGTGACTGCCAGAGAAATGTCTGAAAGACCCTTGCTGGAGGCCATCTAGCTTGGACAAGTCATCTGATCTTGTTAATTAAGCCCGATCTCCCATCTGCACACAGGATACGAATCAAATCCGTCTCCTTAGGTTGCTATGGTGATAAAGTGAAATCCTGCGTTTAATGCACTTTATATCTACCCGTCTTTTAAAAATATCTGTTGGTTGTGAGAAAAGCAGAAACACTAGGGTCCATCAATTGTAAACCTGAAGAGGCAAAAGAGAAGGAAAGGCAAAAAATAAGTGTGGGGTTGTGGGGGGGGTTAGAATTTTGTACCCAAGGTGAATAACTTCTTATGCAAAGGGATTTGATCTCGTCCCTGAGAATGCAACCCTGAGGACAGGCATCAGGAAAGCGTCCTGGGAAAGAGCCATGTGGTGGTGGGGGGAGAAAGGGTGGGAGGGAATGAACACAGAACTCTCTAGCAATCCTATCAGTTAAATTCCTGCTTGGAAAGGAAGAAAAAACCTGAGGAAGATAATTGGCCAAAGTGGGGTGCACACGGAAAAACGTCTGTGTTCCCTAGGCTCAGTGTTGACTGATACCAAAGTAGGACAAAATGGAAAAAAACCAGACATGCAAATTTTGCCAGAGAGACAGCCCAGACTTATTTCGAACACATGCCATGGAATTTTCCAAGGAAATCGAGATGCCTTCCTTTGCTCACTTTGACTCTACGATTCATATGCAGAAGTCTCTCTATATCATCAAAGTCCAGGGAACCTCCTAGTCCTCTGGAAAGTGTCCCCAGACCTCAGCCTTTCCTCCTTTCAACTCTGGATCATATTCCCATCCTCACCTGGAATCCATTCACTGAGTGGTTTGTGATTCAGTGCCCAACCTTGCAGCTTTCAACTAGTAATGTGCTCTGTGTGGAATCTAAGTCAGACACTCCCAAACATACATCCCCATCACCTAGGGATTTTAACAACTGTGTTTCCTCCATTCCTAGATGTCAGCATTTTCTTTTCATTTTTATTTTATTTTTGTGGAGCTGGGAATGGCGCAGAAGGATCCTTTGAGTGCTAGGTAAGTGCTTTACAACTGAGCTATATCCTCCCAACCCGGATGAATTTTTAAAAATCCCCAGGTATTTCTGATCAGCAAGACTTGAGTACCTCTTATCCAGACTTCTTGGGGAAGGTCTTTTATTCCATTCAGATATGCATGCATGTGTGCAACAATGTATCCTGTGTTCTGGTTCCACACTAGGATTTCACTGGGTATAATCTCCTTGGCCACCCAGTGCCTGCCAGTCACTAGGATCAAGGTAGTGTCCTGCATACTAATCACTTTCTCCAGTGAGTGTTGATGTTGCATACACTTATGCCCTTTTCTTTGCATGTACTCCAGGACTAAAGGCTGAGTTTCCTCTTTATTTCTATGATAAACTACACGGGCTTTCCCATTAGCAGGAATTTCATCCAGAGTATAACCTTGAATCCAATTTTTGCTACTTATTAGTGGTGAGATCTTTTTTTGTTTGGGGGGTAGCTGGGGAAAGTTAAGACAGGGTCTCGATTAGTCTACACTGGTCTTGAAATTATGTGGCTGAGGATGACCTTGAAAGTTTCATCCTCCTGCCTCTACCACCCAAGTACTGGGAATACAGGAGGGAGCCACCACCCCCAGTTTAGGCAGTGTAGGGGGATTGACTCAAGGGCATGCTAAACAAGTATTCTACCAACTGCTATTCATCCCCTATTCTGGCTGTGGGATCTTGAAAAAGTGGCTTAAATTCTGAACCTGTGATAACTTACCTATACTCATTCATGAGATTTAGATTATGTATGCAAATACCCGATTTATAGAAAGTACCATAACCAGATGAGGCAACCACAACTAATTATTTTAACTAACTACGTGATTTCTCTGAGCCTAATTGTCTTATATGTAAAGTGGGGACATTTCATAAATGAAGTTTAAATAAAGAGATTAATAACCTAACGTCTTGGGTCTGGGGCATTGTAAGGGCTCATAAAATGTCAGAAACTAATTAACCATTCATGGCTATATTTCAACACAGCCAGACGAAGTCTCTTTTTATTTTTCCTGGAATAAAACCTTTTCGAGGTCTGAAACACATTTACCCCAGCCAGAGTTCACTGAGCAGGCCCAGAAGGGCTCAAAGGAAACAAACAGGGCTGACGCTGCAGCTGTCCTTCCGCTGGGGCCCTGCTTCTAGAAAGCACCATTGCCCCTCTGCCAGCTGTGTGGAGTTATCACTGGCTATTTCGGGCCAGAGACCAAGATAAGCACCTCTCTAGGGCTCCCTTTCAGACGAAAACTCTCTGGAGACTATGAACTTACAGGTCTGTCTGATCTTTGGTCTCTGGAGGAAATGAGGAAATAAACTGGTCTTAGATGAAGACATCAAGAGCTCAGGGGACAGGATTGAGCAACAGGCGGCAGAATAGAAAAGCTGTCCCGATAAGGACGGTCTCTGGCAGTCATAAATGACACAAAAGAAACCCGTTGCCTGCGGGGGCCTTACAGATTTACAAAGCACGTTCACACATAATATTCATGGTCACCTCCACTTCAAAGATAAAGCAAGTTGAATCTCAGAGACTTTGTATGATTTGCCCCAGGTCACCCAGAAAGAAGCTGAGCTCGCTGGCTGCACTTCCACTTCACAGCATGGAGAAGATCAGAATTTGAAGGTCTGCATCAAAGCGAGAAGGACAGCACAGGTTGGGAAACCTAAAGGGGCTGGTTCAGAAGGTCAGGCGCAGGAGTGACCTCTACGCTAACCCCGGGAGGACTTCAGTGTGAGTGGACAGGAGCTGAACTTGTCTGAATAGAAAACAGAGATGACGCAGATTAAAGATCAATGTGCAGATTCTGGGGCTAAGAAACAAGAAAGCCCCAGACCCGACTGGAATACGAAAAAGTCTGCAGACAAGTGAGATCAGGAGCTTTCTCCAACCAAACTTACCCAGTCAAGGTGATCCTTCAGAAGCAACCTCAGACAATTCACTTGACGGAAACCAGAGACCCGCCCAGGAGCCAGGGATTGTCTGGTCATTGTAGTTTCTTTGACTTAACTCATGCGCTTGTCCCCTCTTCCCGTCTTAATATCCTGAACTACGAATCCCAAGGTGCAACGCGAGATGGCCTCCTCGTTAGCCAAAGACTACAATTCCCAACATGCCTTGCCTCCCCGGCGTCGTGAACACCGAGGTCCAGGATGCGGTGCGCTTCCGCCCCCTGGTGGTCCGAGGGGCGGTAGTCACATTGGCAAGTTTCAAGCGGAGGATTACTGTGTATAGTGCTGGGAGGTAACCCTCCGCCTCACCAGTCCTCACATAGTTCCCAGGCGTGCCTGGAAAATACAGGGGGATTCACTTTGTTCTCAAGGAGATGGGGAAGAGGCAGGAGGTTGTTCTGTGTTCCCGCACCCGTTGCTTCCTGGGAAAATAGGAGACTGATCATTTAAATTAAGGACAGTTTCTTATCAGTGGTACCTGTTGACCCCTTGGCTGTTCTATTGTTCTCAGAAGATTCGCGGGATGAGAACAGGGAGGAACCTGAGAGATCTTGAGGTACACATCTCAAGCCTCCCCTGCCTCTACACGCCCACTTTATTACCTTGTGTTTTTTTTTTTTTTTGCATACACGCTGGTGAACAAGGTGTTGTCCCTAGCTACAATAGCTTTCAATCTAGCAGAGAATGCAGACAAAGGAATAATTACAATAGTGATATCGAGTGTGGGAGCCTTGAAAGGGGGCGCCCTTGAAAGGGGGTGTCCTTCCTCAAGGCTTTCTTTTGAGAAGAAATGTTAAAATTGGGATGGAAGGAAAGGAGGCATGATTTCAGGTGAGTTCAATGTTTGTAGAACCACAGGTTGGAAAGAATGGGGCGGAGAGAGATACTGGGAGGTAGGCAGAGCTTCATCTTCAGACTATGTAAATGTCCATGAGAAATTTGAATCATCCATATAACTCAAGAATGTCTCCAGGTGGGCATTGCATGACCACAATCCTAGTACTCCAGAGGCTGAGGCAGGAGGATGGTGAGTTCAAGACCAGCCTGGTCTACATAAAAAGATTCTAAACACATCAGACCCCCCAAAAAAAAACACAAGAAAGAAAAGATAGTGGGGCTAAGGAAGTAGCTTGGACAGTAATGTGCTTGTAATGCAAGCAGGAGGACCTGAATTCCACCCTTCACATCCACATAAACACTTGGCATAGTGGTTATCAAGAGCTGGCGAGGCAGAGACAAGAGTTTCCCTGGAGTTCAGGTCACTATGAGAGACTCTGCCTCAAAACACAAGGTGAATGGCGTCTGAGGAATGGCCTCCGAAGTTGACCTGTGACCTCCATAGACTCAGCACATATGCACTTCACACACATGACCACATGCCAGCAAGCACACACAGCAAAGACACAATAAAACACACACACTTTATCTCATGCCGTTCACTCCATGGGTACTGTAGTACCTTAAGGCGTTCTGCTGTACCTGGTGGGTGATCTAATACTTGTCCTGCCTTTAAAGTTACTGCTTCAAGAATCTTCCCTCTCTATGCACCTTCCATGACTCCTAAGTCCCAAAGTATCTGTTCCTCTCAGTTGCTGGGACATTTACATGAACCTCTTATTTGAGGACTTTACTCTCACCCTCTTGTGACATTTATCAGGAGGTTTTAACTGTCTATCAAACTGGGCTCCTTGAGCCTACATATGCTCTTTGCAGCCCCTTCAAATCCCAGTGACTAGATTCCTTGTTTGTCATGTGAGACTTTTCCAGGGGAAAGTGTCTATTTACCACAGGTGGGGAACCAATGATAGACCAAGAAAGGATTCTACCAAAGTCCACCCAATGAGACCCAATGAGTTTACTGGGGTCGTTTGCAGAAATGCAGTGAAGAGGTTACTTGCAGGACCAGAGACAACTCAGAGGTAGCATTGCCACTGAAAAGCCCCCTCCCCCGCCCCAGTAATGCTCACTAAAGCTGCAACCCTGGGAGCTCTATGCATGACATGCAGACAGCGGGTGGGCCCGGGAGTTCTCAGTAGCCCTTACTGTGTATGTGTAAACCATCTTGCACATCTTGTACCTTTCAGGGACTTCCTGCTACATCTTGAGTCTTCACCAACCTCCTTCTAAAGCTGTTACAACTCATTCGGAGGAAATTACCACAGCTCTGCTTTGGCTTTTTCTTAGGCTCGCTTCTTCTTCTGAAACACTACTGTTCACCACTACTGCTCCAGAATAAAGCCACTGGGAGGGTAACGACAGACTCTAGGTTGGTCATCAAGTCCAAATTTATTTACGGCTGTGGTGGTTAGAAAGATGGGAGAAAGTCTCCTTTGGGTCAGCTGACCCAGAACCTTCTAGATTGATTATAGAGGCCATGGTCTGAGAAACGTGGCCAGAGAGCATCTCTTTCTCACGCCTACTTTCCAGCCAGGGCATCCTGAAACCGTAGTGCCAGCCAGCTGGGTTGTAAAACTGCCTCTGCAATGAGGAGGGCAAGCCTTCTTTTCCCCTTTTGTCTCCTGCAGAAGATCTTCGGCAATACTTCTTTCCCGTATAGTTGTTTTTGTTGGGTCAGAGTTTCAATACATAGCCCAGGCTGGCCTCAAACTCAAGGAATTCCTCCAGCTCATTCTCTCACATACCAGGGATAATGAAGTCACCTCTCTAGACTTTTCTGAGGCAAAACCCAAATGTTTTTTACATTTTCAGCAAGTCATTGATTTCTAACTTTTTCATAACAAACCTCCACCTCTAATAGGCCCATAGTTGATTACAAATCATCTGTCAACCAATCGTGACCTTTTCCTGTGGCTAAGCTAGTTTGAGTGGTGTTTGGATAAATATCTTTGAATGTCTTTTTATTCCTCCTTGCTGAAGTTAGACAATATATACTTAAGCGTAAGTGTAATTGACATGCAGTAAACTAAAAATCATTCATTTGTTTTGTTTTTATGAAGCGGGTCTCATAAGGTAACACAGGCTGACTTCAAACTACAATCCTCTTCCTCCACCACCCTGGTGGTGACATAATAGGTTTGTGGCACCACACACGGGCTCAGGGGTCTAATCTCAAGTGTATAAAAGAAATCTGATTTTGCGTACAGCTCAACCTTTAAAAAATTATAACTTTATTGCCTACTTAAAAATGCAGAACACTTCCAATACCCCGAAAGATTCCTTTTTCAGCTCAAAACCAATCCCACCCTGACCACTAGAGGGAGCTACTGGTTTTCCGCCTGTCCATCAGTGTGGCAAGTAACAGCTGATCACTTTTAACCAATGCTATTTGATGCTCATTGAATGATCTGTGTCAGCACTAATTTAGTCAAAGCCACCAGGAACAAAGCTGTATGCAAACAGGCAGAGAAGGGAAACATGAGCATGGCAGGGAAACCCCCAATTTAGTGAGAAGGTGTTAGAAAGGATCCCTACAAAG
Source organism: Typhlomys cinereus (assembly GCA_023101885.1). Classification (NCBI taxonomy): domain Eukaryota; kingdom Metazoa; phylum Chordata; class Mammalia; order Rodentia; family Platacanthomyidae; genus Typhlomys; species Typhlomys cinereus. The sequence goes on along the minus strand of JALPQD010000172.1, from coordinate 4,055,408 downwards.
GCTTTTGTTAGGTCATTTGAGAGAAGGTTAAAAAGAGAATCGAAGCTTTGCTTTGGGTTAGAGGCTCTCAAGAATTCGCTGACATTGCATCTTTCTTTGTGTGTGCATATGTGTGTGTGTGTGTGTGTGCGTGCATATTTGTGTGGAGGTGAGAGGACAAGCTTGGGTTTTTCCTTACCTGTCCATCTTTTCCCCTCAAGACTCACCAAGTGGACTAGGCTGGTCCACTGAGGGTTTCGAAAGAGTGATTTATATTCAAAGCACATGCTCTGCACTGAGCTACACCCTCAGGCCTGCAGAATGAGTTTAAACCTTGGCTGTACCTACTGCAAGATCTGACGCAATGACTGTCCCCTAATTAGGTCTCTGCTCTCTCTTCTGTAAACTGGGGTAACAAAAGTGTTCACACAATGAGGTTATGGCGAGTGAAATGGACTAACACACACATGGGTTACTGATTTTGTGGATACTATGGGGACCAACTTGGATCTAGATTCTGCATGCGGAAACTTAGACACTATGGAAAGGACTCTTTTAAAGAAAAATAATTTTATTTATTTAGAGCACAATGGCAGCATGTGGAGGTCAGGGGACAATTTTTAGAAGTTGGTTCTCTCCTTCCACCATATGGGCTCTGGGAATTGAACACAAGTCATCAGATTTCTGTACAAGTGGGGCTGGAGAGATGGCTCATGGGTTAAGCAGAGACCTGAGTTCTGAAACTCCCGAGCAAAACCAAAAGGAGGTAAAACAATCCAAGATGATTCCTGATGTCACTCTTAGTCCTCCACAGGCATACACAGTGCCCAGTGCCCTCTAACACACACACACACACACACACTTCCACACAAGTACCCTATCTTCTCACTAGCTCAAGAGAAAGAATTTTGTCAGGTGTGGTGGCTCACACTTGGAATATCAACAGTCAGAGAAACTGAGGAAGAATGACTATAAGTTTGAGCCAACTTGGGGAGATTATGTGGTGAGTTTTAGGCTAGCTTGGGCTATCAAGGAAAAATGCATTTTACACTGTCTCACTTGTAGTAGATTTCCAAATCATAGGAGCATGTGGCCTCGGGAGGGCTCTGAAGTTAAATGTCACCAGCCTCTCCATAACTCTGATAATGAAAGGGTCAAGGTCATATAAAGCTTCATGTGTTCCAAGTCACAATTCAAACAAGTATTCCCCGATACCCAGACCCCGGCTGGTACCTGTTCAAGTCTCTCAGCTCTTTCTTGTAAGAGCAGCTTGGAGACAGGTGAGCAATGCACTTGGGTGGAAGGGTTAATGAATTGCTCTCAACAGAGCTGCACCTACTATTTCCAGCATTGGGATCCAGCTGAGAACCCCACAAATCCTCTAGAGCTGCTTTTTTAAAAATATGATTTAATATCACATTAATACATTCTTATTTTAATCTTTTTTAATTCTTTTTTTTTTTTTTCAGACAGGCCAGCCTAAAGTTCACTAAGTAGTGGAGGATGACTTTGAAGTTTTAACCCTCCTAAGTGTTAGTATTGCAGTGTGTATCACCCCACCAGTCTATGAGATGCTGAAGATCAAACCCAGGACTTTGTGCATCCTAGGCCAGCACTCTACCAAATGAGCTACAAACACCTTATTTTTCATGTTTCCGCAGCGCTGGAAATTAGACATCTTAATAGACTATAAGCCTAACGAAAACCAAGGATAGAAACTATCCTTCTCTGTGGTTGTTTATATAATAGTTCTGCCATTCAAAAATTTTATCGATAGGACTGAAGAAATGGCTCAGGGGTTAAGATTGCCTCAAAAGCAGAAGGTCCTGAGTTTGGATCCCAGGTCCCACATAAAAATACACTAGGTGGAAATATCGGCAGCCTGCATTTCGGGCCACGGTGGGTGGAGTCTGGGAAATCCCGGAGCGAAGCAAAAAGGAGGTAGAAGCAATCCAGGATGATTCCCAAAGTCACTCTTGGGCCTCCACACGGACACACAGTGTCACTCCCCCCAACATACACACACAAAATAAATGAATAAAATAAATCAAGTTTAAAATAGAAATTACAAAAAAAAATTTTTATTGATGGACTGATGAGATGCTCGGTGTATAAAAGCGCTTGTCCTCTAAGCTCATTGGCAAGAGTTCAATCTCCAGACCCTACACAAAGGTGGAAGGAGACATCTGGCTCTCCAACGTCAACCTCTAACTGCCATAGATACTCTATAACATGCAATCTCTCTCTAATTAATTAATTAAAAAACTCTATTGAACACAAAGAAGAGATAATTCCTTGCCCCCATGCTGCTTCCAATGATCTATATACAACCAAAAGTCAACATGCTATGCAGATTCTACAGGACACGGCGTTCTCTGGTGGAGCGTTAAGACGGAGCCACTGTCTGGAGTGTAGTCAGGGAAAGGGACTCAGGAGTTTGGCACCTGAGCTGGGTCTGTCCATGCCAACCACCTATTTAGCGTGGGTCACCTACGCATTCATGACTTCTAAGAGCGTTTTCTGTTTTAGCCCCTCCTGTGAAGGCTGGATGGGAAAATGCTCTTCCCACTTTCGTTAAGAGAAAACTGAAGCTCTGGAAGGGAACGGGGAGCTGTTAATGTCCTCTTGTGCCCCTCATCACTTCTGAGTTCCCTTGTAAGTGGTTGTTTCAAGGTGGCTGAGGGCCCTTCCACTCAAGGTCCCACTTTCCTCAGGTGTTTACTTGCCTGAGGGTTTTCCCAGTCGTCTGGGAACCAGGAAAGGGGGATAATTATGCAGTCAAAGGGATTCTTCAACAATGGAAAGAGATGAGTCTCTACCATCATCATTGTGTCTGGGAGACTCCTCAGAGGAGGAAACCTGGAAGAAAGGGAGCCTGGGAGGAAGGGAGCCTGGGAGGAAGGGAGCCTGGGAGGAAGGAGCTCAGCAGATTCATAATTGTGCCTGTGGCTCCTTTCCCTGTCCCCTTCTACTTGAAAGCACCTCCTATGTGGGATCCCAGCACCCAAGTCTTAAGGCTGCTTTGGGGAATGTAATCTAAGTGATTTGCTCAGCGCCACCCAACCGGACTACCGAATTGGAACTTGAATCCAGGCCCCCAGGAATCACATTCTAACAGTATGACTGCGACGCCTTGTAAAAGCAGACCTGAAGACGGAGCCCAAGCCCCTGGGCGTGGCTCAAGGTCTTCTCATCCTGTCCCCAGCTGATTGTTCTTGTTTCATTTTTGGTCTGGTTCCAGGCACGGAACTCATTTCTGGTCCTGCCCTGCCACCCCTCCAATGTCTTTGTAAGTTCTTTTCCTCTGCAAAATGATCTGTCGAAAGCACGGGATCCACTCAGCCTTCAGTTGCTTTTACGGGCTATAACAAAATACTGGACATAAGCAGCTTTACAAGAGGGAAAGTTTGTTTTAGTTCACAGTTTCTTGTCACTTGGCACATGGCTTCTGAACCGGAATGTGATACGGAGGAGAATCATGGCAGGGCAGGTACCGTAGAGCAAAATGACCCACCTCATGGTGGACATGGGGCAGAGAGGGAGACAGGAAGGGGCCAGGGGCAGGATGCATCCTCCAAAGCTACTCTTCCCAAGCCTGTCCTGTGACCTCCTTCCTCTAGCTAGGTCCCACCTCCTAATAGCCCATTCAGTAGGAATTCATCAGCTCATTGATGAATTAGCCCCATCATGATCAAGTCACTTCTCCATAGTACTAGGGGCTGGGAATATGGCTCGGTTGATAGACTTTTTGCCTATCATGCAAAATAAGGCCAGTCTGGGACTGGAGGGAAAAAAAAGGAAGCACTAGCTGGTGTTATGTGATACTTTTTCTGGAGAGATACCACACAGATAGGATCCACCAACAGACCAAAGTAGTGATTATGCCACCTTCCAACTTGACAAACCAATGAGTTTGTTGGCGTTGCAGGAGTAGGGGTGAAAGTTACTTACAGGATCAGGGACAACTCAAAGGCAGCTGTGTCACCCAGCCTGGGTGGGATTCACGGAAGCTCAACCCTGGAGCTCTCTGCTGCCTGCCTTGCTGGTGGGAAGGTCTCCTCAGTATGCTGGACTGCTCAGACTGCCCGGCTGGCCTGGGAAGTCTCCTCCCACTGCAGTGGTTTAGTACCACCCAAGGTCACCTTGGGCAGAACCACACCCCTGCCCCAGTCTTAGTTTCAGGAACTTCCAGGGACCAATAAGCTGTTCACTTTCTAAGCCTTCCTCCAGGATGGAATGTTTCAAAGCGCAACACAACATCCTCCATAAGTTAGACCGGGGCAAAGTTCCAGATGGCGTTAAGCTCTACCCAGAGGAAAATGCCACACAGCAGCTAGGGGACCAGGTCTATCATACCTGAGCTTGCCCAGTTAGCACAATAATTCAAGAAGTTCAGTGGGGCCAGTTTGCAGGCAGGAAACAGAAAAAGGTTGAAGCCCATGGCTTGTGAGGGTCTTCTAGTTAATGACTGGCAAGAACAGGATCAAAACTCCCATCTACCTGTTCTGCTCCCGTATGCGATGCCTGATTGGAGGGAAGCAATGGGAACTGGAGTCTCAGAGGTATGCCTACAGCCTCCCTTTCTCTCTAGGGCTGAGCAGGGCATCCGAGCCACTAGAGCCCTAGCTGGAAGGGGCAGGGGCTGCAGAGCCCAGAGGAAAGAGGGCAGGTGGCAGGCCTTCCTGAGAGGCAGGAGGAAGCCAGGGAAAGCACTGTGCATTCTGCGTTCCGGTTCCTTCTGGGCCTTTGGGAGCTTACTTGGCCTCGGCCATGTTCTGCTTCCCAGAATCTCTCATCAGAAATGAGTGGTGGGGGCTGAGCTAAGATCAGAGATGCCAGAGGCCAAGGCCAGGGCCCAGTTCCCGTTCCCAGTCTTCTCTTACTGGCACTCAGCCTGGTTATCATGCAACCATCGAAGGCCTGGTGGAGACTTGCCAGCCAGCCGAGCACAAGCTTGCCCGAGGGGTGCCAAGCTCCTGTAGGTTTGGGGAGAGGGGAGAAGAGGGAGCTGGCTGGGGAGGAGAAGTTACTCACCAAAGCCATCAATCCCTGTTTACCCTTCTAGGGCGGCTTGTGGCGTTAACTACAAAAGTGGCAGTCCCTGAAACCTTCCCTGATCGGGGCCAACATCTCCTGCCAGGCATCTGCCCTCTTCCGAGTCCAACATGCCATGCGCGTGTGCACCCAGCCACCTCTGTGCGTTTTATTGTGCCGCACCCCTTCGGGCGGACTGGGCCTTCTGGTCCTTCCTGTCTGCTCTCTGCACCCCAGCAGAGCTGCCTTTCTCCAGGAACTCCTCTTCTGTTTATTCTCCTGGTGCTCCTCAGTGTTCCCCATCACCGCCATCCCCATGGCGTGCACACGCAGCGACGCAATCCTCCCCCCACACGGTTCCCCAAGGGCAGCGGGCCTCCCACAGTGCCTGGCACAGCGAGTGCTGGCTAAAGAGCTAATGGATGAGGCAGAGGCACCTAGGGTAGGGATCCAAACAGGAAGGCTTCCAAGGTGCCAACAATCAAGCCAACTGGCAAATCAGAGGGTCAAATCCAGACTCTAATTCTGTAATTATGACAACTAATATTCTTGAACTTCATCCTAGGAAATAAGGTGTAGTGGTCTCTGTAAATGCGCTGTGATTTGGAGGTCTTAGCTGTGTGACTTAGTCATATTACTTTACCTCTCTGGGCCTTTCCTCACCTGCAGAGTGGAAATGATCATGAAACCTACCTTTGAGGGTTGTTGTGACTGTTCAGAGTGACTCCTTGGTGAAGACATAAGAAGTTGTGCCTGGCACATAGAAAACACACGGGAAGCATTTGCTGTTACTCCTTAATGGCGACTGCTCTCAGAGAGATATGCGTGCTGAGCCCTGGATTTTGATAAGTTGTCGCCTTGCTGAGCTCCGGGAGAATATTCCAGGAAGGCAAAGGACACGTACTGTGGAAAGACCCAGAAGCTGGTTAAACTAACTTGGTGGGGCCCGAGGAGCAGAGAGAGAGGCTGTGAGGTGCAGTAGGCAGTGGAAGCCAGGCTCACAGGGAGCCCTGCAGACTGTTTTCTTGAGCTAAGATCTTCAGGGTGGTTATTATCAACCTGATGGGATTTGGAATCACCATGGCAGTGCCCCATTGGGTGAGCCCACGATGGACATTTCCAGAAAGGTTTAAGAGAAGAGAGAAGACCTACTCTGGGCACGGGTGGTACCATTCATTGGGCTGGGGTCCCAGACTACACCCAGGGAACTGCGAATGAGCGTTCACCTCTCTCTGATTCCTTGGCTGTGGACATGAAGTAACCAGCTGCCTCACGTTCCTGCTGGTTCCCCACCAAAGCAAACCCTCGTTCGTGAAGTCAATGAGAAGAGTCGATCTTCAGTCTTGCCCGGCTAGTCTTGAGCACACAGCGATCCCCCTGCCCCGGCCTCCTAAGTGCTGGGATCACAGGTATGTGCCCTTCCCCCCACCTCAACTGCTGTGGACTCTGTCTTGAGTCTGATAGAAACCACTAGGGACTGGCTCTGAAATACAGGTTGTTTATCACCTAGATACAACAGGGCCACATCATGCCATTTGTGAGGGGCGCCCAGAGAAGTGTGTAAACAGCCAGGAGGTAGAAGGAGTGGGGAAGGGGAAGAGCAGCCAACATTCCCTAATATGGTATCTTTGGGAGCAGACAAGATATAGGCGTCATAGGGCTGGGCACTTTGGATGACCTCAGCGGGCTCCAAGGTCTAGGGATGTCCTTAGTTATTTGGTACCTGACTTAGGTGATGAAGATAGGAGAACGGTGACCCTGAAAGTGAGGCGAAGGTGGGCGTGAGCTCTGCACAGGATGGTGGACTTTTGAAAGATCTATTGCACTCCGGGGTCAGATGATTGATTACCCACTAAGGCCTGGCAGCCCTGGCCAGACCCTGGAGCCAACACACCAACATTGGAAAAAAAAAAAAAGGACCATGGAGGAGACAAAGGGAACACTAACTAAAGGGGAAGGAGGTTGGGACCAGAGATCAATGCCATGATCTAGGTGCCAGATGGTGGTAGCTGAGCTAAGGCGGGAGCGGGCAGGCGGGAGCAAGACTGGCTTACAGGTTTGTTTGGAGTTGGCAGAGACAGGATATGATGAATGTCCACTGAGGATGCCGTTCTCAAGACAAGAGGCAACTGATGTCCATCTTGTTTTGATTTCTGGGACTCACATCCCCTGCTCACTGTCATGGATTGGACTACCTTACGCTTCTGATGTTAACGACTTAGTAAAGAGTTTCAAGGAAAACAGACCTCCAGGGTTCAGGATAAACAGGCACAAGGCGGGCAGGTGCTCAGCAAATCCACAGCCTCTTCTTCCATGGAAAGTAGAAAGCCGGGTGGATCTGACATCTTGCTGTGAGTCTGTTGCAGTTCATCTGCATGGTTGCTGAAAAATCGCCATCAAATGGCTTAAGGAACAAGGGGTTTATTGTCTCTTACGATTTTCTGGTTACAGTCCAGCTTGACAGGAGAGCTCATAACAACATTAGAACCAAGGGAACTGGCCACGCCATCTCTACACAATAGCTGAGAGAGGGAGAATCCTTACTTGCCAGACCAGCATGTCTGGCCAAGTGTACACAAGGATGCCAACTCTCTCAACCAGCTCTTAGTATTTTATTCCAGGGCCTAGTCCCACCCTCCATGGGTTGGACCTTCCCCACCAGTTAGACAATCTCTTGCAGGTTTGCTCTGGGCTTAACTCAACCACAAATGTGCCAAGAGCTCAAACCTTCAACGGTAGAGTTGACACCTGTGCCTGACTATGACAGAGTCCCAGCTCTACCAACCACTAACTGGGTGACTCTACAAAGCAATGTTATCACCCCTCTCCATCTTACTCCCTTCATCTGGAAACCAAGATAAGGGATCTAGCTCTTCCCTTGGTTGTGAGAATTCAACAGGGGGCGGCCCTGGCAGGGATTTTCTAGCTGTAGTAGCAACGATCACAAATTAAGAAATGTCTGTGGGGGACCAGACTTCAGAGAGAACTGTTTCCCCTGTTCCGGAGCCCACAGAAAACCAGCCTGTGCGCTGGGCCAGGCAGCGTCCCTGGAGGGAGAGAAGAGCAATAAATCCTCCTGTTTCTGCTTTGGAAAGCAGCCGGTTAATTACCTGGGCTCTCCAAGCCTGCTCGCTAGGTAACACTGGCCAGGCTGGCTCTGCTGCTGAACTCCGAGGCGGCCAGAGCTGAGGTGGAAATGTCTGGGCGCAGCTGAGAGGATCCAAGCACTGCCGTCGCGAGGCTGAACTTCAAGAGTCTTCAGGGTCTCGTTCAGAAAGAACAGGATGACTTCAGGATGAGAGTTTGAAATGTATTGACTCCACTTGTCCAGATCTCCGTCCCATGGGCACCTGGGCCTCATAAGCTCAGCCTGCAGTGGGCGCTGTGGACTCTGCTGACTGGCCTCAAATCCTCAGACTTCTGGTCTCTTGTTTCTCTCCTCTTCCTCCCCCTTCTCCTCTTCCTGTTTCTGTTCCTCCTCCTTTTGCTCCTCCTCCTTCTCTCTCTTTTTCCCTCTTTCTTGTGACAGGTTCTATGAAGTCCAGGCTGGATGTGAACTCATGGCAGTCCTGCCTTTCTCCCTGGAGTGCTGGGATTGAAGCTATACTCCATCACTTCTAGCTTGTCTCTGACTTTCTTTGGCTAACAGAAGTCCATTCTGCAGAAAACAGAGGCCTATCCGGGGGTGGAGGAAAGCCTGGCTGTGTAGCCCAGGTGTAGCCACTTAGAAGGCAGACTTCAGAAGACTAAAAATTATTATTATTATTATGTTTTTTTTTTAGACAGAGTCTCATATAATCAAGGCTAGCTTCAAATTCTTTTTTTAAATATTTGTGTGTGTGTGTGTGTGTGTGTGTGTGTGTGTGTGTGTGTGTGTGTACTGTGTGTCCCTGTGCAGGGCCGAGGGTGACTTTGGAACCATTCTGGATCGCTTCTCCTTCCTCTTTGTTTTGCTCTGGGATTTCCCAGAATCCGCCCACCAGAGCCAGAAGTGCAGGCTGCCGCCATTTCTGGCTGGCATTTTTTACAGGGGACCTGCGATCGGAATTCAGGACCCTCTGCTTGCGAGACAGAGTCTTAACCCCTGAGCTATCTTTCCAGCCATCAAATTAATTTTTTTAAGGATTTTATTTATTTATATGTGAGAAAGAAGACACACGCGTATATGTGTATACACCATGGTGAAGTCAAAGGAACCACTTTTGGAAGTCAGTTCTCTTCTTCAACCACGTAGGCTTCTGGGGATTGAACCCCGGTCCAGGGACTGCCAGGTTTGTGAGCAGGCACTTTACCCATTGAGCTATCTTCCCAGCCCTGGCTTTGAGCTCCTGATCCTCCTTCAATCACCTCCCATGTGCTGGGATCACAGATACAGTCCATCACGCTTGCTCTGTACTTACCTGTAAAGCTCAACCAGCTCTTCCCCAGGTGTCTTCCTGCGTCATAGTTAGATACAAGTACCAAGTTAGCAATTGCAGCTTTGAGCTGTAGGCACAGTTGTGAAGAATTGGTAGCTGAGTGGAGCTGAGCAAGCCTGCAGCAGACGGTCTGAATAAAGGAAAGGCCCATCCCTAGTGGGTTAGGACTAGTCCCAGAGCCGGCAAATGAGATGGAGGAAGTTGGTAAGGAAGTTGGTAACCCTCAGTATACTTGGCCAGACATGCTGGCTGGGAAGTGGGAACTGTTCCTCTCTCAATGGTCCTGTAGATATATGTTGGCATAAGGTCTCCTGCCAAGCTAGACAAAGAACTATAACCAAACATTATAAATCAGAACAAAACCCCTTGTTCCCTTAAGATGTTTGGTTGTGAATTTACCGGCAACATGCAGAGTAACTGCTACATAGCCCGCATGACCGTCCTGCATCAAGTCACCGAAGAGGTTTCTCATTCGGTGACTTCAGCCCAATCTCTGTGACTCTCTGGCAGGAGCTGTGTGAACCTCACTGACTGTGATGGTTAAGCCTGGGTGTCAACTTGACACACCCAGTATTAGTTAAGATGTGTGAGGCCCACACCTGGAAGGATCAACTGAGACCACCTGGAAGGATTATACCCGCCCTAGATCCCATCAGAACCTCCAAAGATCTCACAGGATCCTCCCAGTACTACATCATATAAAAAGGAGTTACCAAAGAGAAAAGATGCTTATTACAGCTGTGCTAGGAATCGCTCTTCTTTCCGGTCGCCCGGTTTTTTCGACCCTCTAGCCTTCCAACGCTACGAGTCGTTGACTGGACTAAAGACTCTAGGAATTCTCCAGCCTTCAGCCAACACCCACTTGATTACTGAACTGAGCAGCTACTGGCAGCCATTGTGTCGATTCTGCATCTCTAGAGAACCTAATACACCGACCTTCTCTGGAACACAGCCATCCTCCCAATCTCCGAAAGGTTCCAGGCCCAGCCTGAAGAGGACAGGCACCGGGCACAGGAGGGGGCACTTCAGACCCAACCCAGGGGCCTTAACCCCCTTCTCTGGACCTCTGGGCAGCAAGCACGGGATTCCCAAGCTGGGAGGTGGAGCCACCGGGAGGCAACTGCAGCAGCTCCAAGCACTGTCAGGAGCTCTGTGCCACCCTGCAATCCACAGGAAGGCGCTCCAGCCGGAGCTCAGGCGCTGGCTCCACCATTTCCCCCAGAGGCCTTACCTTCCTGCCCTCGCCCCTCCTCGCTCCCCAGGCTGCTGGCTTCTGACCCATAGATCAGCCCAGCTAGAGGACGGGATCTCCCAGAGCCTTTGATGAGCAGCAAGGAGCCCTACAGATGCCTGGGAGACCTTGGCAGAGGCCACGGGTCTATTTTCAGGATGAGCTCAGTAGAGTTCAGAAGCGCACCGCCTTCTCTGCCTCCACCCAAGCAAGCCAAGCGTGTGAATTCGTTCAGACAAGCCCAGGCCCAGCTGGCCTGAGAATCCCCCCTGCAGGGATGAAGGTGGAGGGTGTGTTTGTGTGTGTATGTGTGTAATAGTAGTAGTGGTGGTGGCGGCCGTGTACCATGGAGCCCAGGTATCAGCGGCATGAGCTCAGGGCCAAGTATCCCCTAAACAGAGCCAGCCAGACATCCCCCAAGATTCTGCCTAGCTGATCTTGGCCTCCTGACTATCTTTCTCCGTCCCACTCTCTTTGGCAGGTTCTGCCACCTTTGTGGGACTTTACTGTCTTAGCACTAATGGAGGGAGCCTGGGGGTGGAAGTGGGGAGGCATCAGACTCAACTGGGGGTCGCAGGCTCCAGCTACTGGCCTTCTACTGCAATCGTTCCTCAGCCCCAGGACTCACAACACCTGACCCAGCTGCAGCGAACCCGCCGTCACTTCTTCCTGCACCGCAGGCTCAACGCCTTCCTCTCCTCTGGTGTCTGGATGCTGGGAAAATAGGGTCAGGCGTGTCCTGCAGCATCAGTTACTCTCTTGTCCCAGGACCTGTGCTCGGGCTGTCCCCTGCCTGGAGTGATCTGCTCTGGGAAACACCCTTCCCTCCCGGTATGTCCTCAAAGGGCAGCTTGGCAGCGAAGTCTGCCTAGACCTCCATAACATCGCCGCCCCTCCCCTCTGCCGAACAGCACAGATTTTATATCTGTTCCTTGTCTTTCTCCTCCTTGGAAAGACACCTCCATGAGGCCAAGATTTTAATCCGCTGCCTACTATTTCCCACACAGCCACAGTGGTTTTTCTCAAAAACCCTTTGCTGGGGTGGGGATGTGGCATAACTGGCTGAGTGCTAATCCAGCATGCATGAACTCCTGGTTTTCTTCTGACCCCAGCACAACGTAAGCTAGGGCTGAGAAGTAACTCCGTGGAAGAGCAGTCGTGCGGCGTGCCCCAGGCTCCCAGCCCAGCACAGCAAAGCTAAAACTCCAGACGCCATTGTTGTCCTTTGGGATTTGAGGCCTCAGAAGCCCTCTCTGCTTCTGCCCCGCTGAGCACTTCTAGGTCTGAAATGCTGGTCTTTCTTTCCTCTGACCAATATACCTGGGGTGGGGAAAAGGGGGCTCTGTCTCATTTATCAGGTGGCCCCAAGCAGCACTAAAGGAATGGATGGGAGGCTCAGGGCCTGCCGATGCCTTGGAAGTATAGGCAAAGTTCCTTAGTCTCTCTGGTCCTCGGTTTCTTCCTCTATAAATGAAGATGATAACATCACTTACAAGGTAGGGGAAGAGGCTCTGTGAGCATGCTCAGCACGCAGCCACTTTATGTGTTACTCTTCTTTGGCATTGCACCCCCAGTGCCTCAGATGGAACCTGGTGCCAGGTTAGTAGTGGTAGCTATTAGATGAATGAATGACTAGCAAAAAGACTGGTGGAAAGATGGCATGAGGCCCACGGCCCAGCCTGGAGGCAGTTGCAGAAGCTTGCGATAGGAAAGGAGCCTTCTACCAACTGCGGAGGATCAGGCAGTGAGCCTGGTAAAACAACCAGGTAGGTGGGACAGACCTACAGCACCTCCCACCCCTGTTTACTGGGGAGGACCTGGTGCATGCAGGAGCAGCTGTCCGTCACTGAGTGGTTGGCCCCTTCGTGCTAAGAGGCCGGTTTCTCCTTGGTCGCCATTTCCTAGATATTTCCGGATGTGTGACAGTGCACATCACTGCTAGCTCCCCCCAGCAGCCAGGGGGAAAGGCATAGATTCCCCAGGGCTGCCTCTCCCTTGGTTGACATCAGGTCCTGGGCTCCCCTCCCCAAGCACAGGCCAAGGAACCTCAGCGGGAGTCAGGTCCAGGGGAGACTTGACTTCCCACAGAGGCTGGAGCAAAAGGCCTTTTAAGAACGGGGTTGAGGCGCCTAGGGTAGAGGAAGCCACCCCCTGGCAGTTGGAGGTGACTTACCCCAAACACCACCCCCCCCCCCCCCCCCCCCCGTCATCCGGACTCCCGGCATTCGAGTCAGTTTCCGGTCTGCTAGAGTGTAGACTCCCCGCACTCAGACACCCAGCAAAGCTGACCAGCGGCCTAAGTTCTGGATTCAAATCTCCTTCCACATCCTTCTTAGCTGGGTCACCATGGGGGAAATCCCATACCATCTTAGAGGTTTATTTTTCTCATCTGTAAAACATGAGAGAGAGTTGGGGATGTAGCACGCTCGCCTAACACGCAGGAGCGCGTGACTCCCGTCCCCGATACTACAAAAAATTAATTAAATTAAAATTGATAGTAATAAAAGAAAAGAAAAAGAAAAATGACAGGCCAATATCTGCTGGAGCCGGACTGCGCGGGCTTGCAGCTCACGTGGAGACGTGGGGACCAATGGCCGTTATTATTAGTACAGACCAAGGCGTGGGCTGATGCACACCTGAGATCCCAGCGCTCCGGAGGTGGAAGCGGGGGAATCAAGTCCAGCCTGGGCTACGGGAGAGCTTGCCACGAAACAGAACCGCCCTCCAGGAACCGAGCTGCAAAGGGTTAAGTGGAGAACCTGCCTCCCGACCAGGGGCCAATCAGGACCGGCGAGGGCGGAGACAAGCTGCTGCTAGGGTAGAAATCTGGACCGACCAGATGCCGCCCAGAGGAGGGACCCAGAGCTGACGCTGGCGGAGAATGGGGGACAGAGGTTGGGGTGCAGTGCGAGGGTCCTGGCCTTTGCCCCGTGATAACCCGGAGCTGTAGGGTGCAGGGCAGCTGTGGGACAGGCCCGGAATAGGGGCGGTTGCAGAGGGGAAGGGGAGACCGGGACCCTGAGTCCTCTCAGCTAGCCGACAGCAGGCACGGACGCTACCCGGGCTGACTTCAGCTGACTCTGCGGACACATTGGCACGGGGTCTGTTTTTAGCTTCAGCAATGGAGGTGCCAGCCACCACCCCTCAGTGCGGAGGTAGCCAGGGCCACTCTGGAGCTGTCGAGCCAGGAAAGGAGCGGGGGAGCCGGTCCCGCTTTCTTCGCTGCCCCTTGGCCACGCTGCCCCGAGTGACTCCTCACTAGTCCTCTATGGCTTGGCAGAAAGCCCACCTCCTGGTCAAGGGCACGTTCAGAGAGGGCAGTTGGGGTCTGGACACAAGGCTTGCATCATCCTGAGCAGTGGCCGGGGCAGGGGGCCCCAGCTGGGTGGGCAAAGTCTAGCTTGGCTATCCAAGGACACAGGAAGCAGTCCTGAGTGTGGCAAAACAAGTTCAAAGCCACCACCCCTGGCACGGCCAGTGTCCCCTGCGGCCAGTGATAGGCTGTTTGACCTGAGGCGGGAGCCTGCCCTGGATGGGCCTCAGTCTCCCCACCTGTGCAGTGAGAGTGCTGGACTTCTGCCTTAGGATCTCCACTCTCTCTGGCACCCCACTTCCTTCCCAGTCCTGGAGGTGGATGGCCACATGCAGCGTGGGGAAGAAAGTCTCTGTGGTTGGCACTGTCAGCCTCCTGGCTCCTCCTCATCCTCCTGGGAGTCTGCCCCCTCCTCCGCCTGGCGGTGCCCCCCAAGCCTCTGCCAGGACGCCCCCAAGGCTGGCCTCGTTGGCTGGATGCTGCTTTCCTCCGGAGTTTCTCCCAGGCAGAGCCGCTCCTGGAACGTGTTCCTCAGCCTCCTCCAGCCTCCCTGGGGAGCAGTTGTACCTGGAGAACCTGTTTCGACGTGTCCAAGTGCCAGGGCGACGGCCTCAAGATCTTCGTGCACCCCACGGGGGGCCCGACCTCCGAGGAGCATCGGAGGATCCTGGCCTCTCTGGAAGCCTCCGGCCACTACACGCCCAGCCCCGGGGAGGCCTGCCTCCTCATCCTCCTCACTCTCCCCACCCCAGGCCATGCCCAGGCCTGCGACCCTCTGCCTCCACACTGGAACAGCAGCAAGAACCTTCTGGTCCTCAGTCTCCACCCAGCACCCTGCACCTGGGCGGGACAGGCAATGGTGGCCGAGGCCAGCCCCTCGGTGGACACCTTCCGTCCAGGTTTCGACATAGCCCTCCCGCTTCTCCCCAAAGCCCACTCATGGCGAGGTGGGGCTCCTGGGCAGCTGCAGCAGCACACCCCCCAGCCCGGAGCCACCCTGCTAGCAATAGCAGAGACGAGGGGCGGCTGGCGTCCAGCCGGCACCCACGCCTCAGCCTGCCCCTGGGACTGCGAGCAGGACCCGGAACCCCAGCAGTAAGTGAACCTTCCCTTTGGACGAGGGGGTGGGGGGCGTTGGCGGGTGCGGGAGAAGGCGCTGTGATTAGGAGCCAACCCAGAGGATGGGGTCTTGGGCAGGACTGAGATGCAGACAGCTAGTCCTGATCAATATAGCTGTAACAGGAAGGAACGAGGATGGATAGTAGTCAGCACTTCCACCAAGATGGTGAGGCGCATTAAGGTGTTTCAAAGGCAGGTTTGGAAGTTCTCTCTTGGGGGGGAGGGCAGGAGTTCAAAACAAAACTTCCTCCCATTCCGTCATCCTAGCCCCCAGCCCTAATAGCTTCTGTCACACACACTTGTGTGGCACCAAGTGTTTTTCATAAGCAATGATTCTGTATAACAAAATGATACCAACTGCCATCGCTAAGTGTTTCTATACTAAAGCTGATACTGAAACTGAGAGGTAGTTTTGGATGTGGCTCAGTTAGTCGAGTGCTTGGCTCGCGTGCGCAAGGCCCTAGGGTCGATGCCCACCACCACATAAAGTGGGCCCTTCAGGACATGACTATAATTCCAGCACTTAGGAGGTTGAGGCGGAAAGGTCAGGAATTCAAGGCCAGCCTGGGCTACGTAGGGAGTTTGAGGCAGCAGTGGGTTAAGTAACTTGTCTGAGACCACTCAACCATAGTGCGCACAGTCAGTCTTTTATCCCAGAGTCTCCTCACTCTGAAGCCGTCCATGTGACAGGTCTGGGTTTCAAGCAAGAGTTTTGATCAAGCCTGTCGACGGCCTCAAAGAAACCATGGGCTCAGTAACTGGTCACAGCTGGAAGCTGTGTCTAATTTTAGATCCATCTCTCAGAGAAATAGCAGCCTTTGGTTTTAGCAAGTATGACTTAGATCAGATCTACAGAAGAACTTCCAGGGAGAACAAACACATAGACACGAGGGGAGGGGGGTCTCAAGCGCCTTCACTGGCTGCGGGGGATACGCCTCAGGGGTTAAAGCTGCTCACCCCTAAAGGCCTGCGTCCCCAGAAGGAGGTCAGCGCTCTCCTCAGAGCGGCTGCAAGAAATGGAAGTCTAAGGCTACCCCAGCTGTGGGCCCCGGGGCTCCCCTCCGTCCCTCAGGGTACACCTGGGTTGGAAACTCTCTCTGGCGTTCCTCCTTCCATGGCCTCCCTCCCCTGTGCTCAGCTGGAACAACACAGCTATTCTGAGCTCCCCGCCCCCCCCCCCGGGACCCCTTCCCACGGCCAAGCTCTAATTTAGCCTCTGCTTAGCGCTCTGGGGCTTCCCGGGGCCTAAGGGTGCCCGTGGGAATGGAATCCTTCCCACTCCTGAAGGCACCTGGAGGCCTGTAGGGAGCTCCTCAGGGGGGATAAACAACAGGGGCCTGCCCTGTCACTCCTAGGGCTCTCGTGGGGGGGGGGACCAGAGGACTTGGGCCACCTCAAACTCAGTCCTAAGCTCTCCTTTGTTGACCAGGCTTCCTAGTCACTTTGCCCACCCACCTTCCCTTTTCCCACTGGGCACTGGCTGGCTCTCTTGCTGGCTGAAAGTCCCTGTGAAGCCCTAACTGGCCTGGAACATCCCACATAGACCAAGGTGGTCTCGAACTTACAGCAGTTCTCCTGGCCCTGCCTCCCCAGTGCTGGGATTTCAGACGGGAGCATCAGCAACCTGCTGGGAGAGCATTTGTGATAAGTTTATTCCCAGCATGTGCAAAGTGGCCCTTTGGTATCCTCTGACGGTGAGACAGTTTGGTCTTTGGACTCAGCCCAAAGTGACAGGACTTCTCTGCCACACCCGGGGTGACTTGGGCCTCAGTTTCTCAGAAGTTCTAGGCAGTGGCCTGGGGCCAAGCCGGTGCAGGGATAGAGTGAGAGAGGGAGGTGGACAGCCACAGGGCCAGCCCCAGATGGCCTGAATAAACAAGCGCTGGCCAGAGAAAGGCGACCCGGGCCCTGCCCTGTCCCACATTCTCTGGCTGGTCAGGCAGAGCGGGGAGCCGGCCCTGGGCTGTGCTGTGACTGGTGCTACTTCCCACAACATCCTCCAGGGAGGTGGCAGTATCCCCATTTCAGCACGCAGAAAAGGGGCTCAGGGAGCTGGGGAGGGCGAGCCAAGGGCCGTGGGGGACGAGGTTTTCTGCTCACCGGGTCTCCCCACGTTTCTGACCAGGCGCTAGGAGTGGTGGAGTTGGGCTGAAAGGCGGCACTTCTGGCGGCTGGGCTGTGTTTTTCCACCTCAGTTGAATAGTCTCCTGTTGCTTTGGGATAAACGCCCACCCATTGAAAATAGCCGGTTACTGATTTTTATGAATAGGTAATTCATCCACGGAGTACAGAATTCCAAAGGTACAAAAGAGTACACAGTAAAAAGTCCCCCCCCACAACCCTGTCTCCAGGCACCCAGATTTCCTTCCTGAAGGCAAGAACTGTTTTGAGTTTCTTGTGTCTTTTCTGAGACGCTCTTAGGGTGCAAGCAGAATGTAAGTCCCCTGCCCACCTCTTTTCTGTTGGGTTGGTTGGTGATTTGAGCAGGCTTTGAACTCACAACGTAGCCAAAGCTGGCCTCGATCTCCAGAGCTTCCCGCCTCTACCTCCCAAGGGCTGGCATTGCAGGTGTGTGTGCAAACTGTCTCCCATTTTTAATGTGAATGGAATGCATGTTTCCAAGTCCCCAAAGGCTGTATTTAATGGACACACCAGACGTAGTGTCTAGAAAAGTGTCCAGCACTTTGGGGGGCACAATGCAAATACCCTCAGAGTGCTTAGGTAGAGAAAAATGTCTTGATACAGAACATCTCTGTTTCCATACAACACGCTTGTCAAGTATAATTTTTAACATTTTTCCCTCGGATAGCAGAAATGACTGCAAAGGCCAAAGGATCCCAAGGCACGTGGAAGTCTCAGCGTGACCTGGCATGGCTGGGCCCCGGGAGGGCCTGTGGCTTTGGGCAGAGCCATTCTGACCACCACGGGACACGAAGGCCTAGGATTCCATATAAGGCTGCAGCATCTTAAGGCTTCTTGGTGACCGCATGGATGCACATGTTCCATCCTAGAGCCCCACTCATGAGTCCATTCGGTCTCTGTTTACTTCCCTCTACAGATGGGGAGCTCACCATCTCCTGAGAGCCTTGTGCTCAGTTAGCTCAGTCCCATAGGGGAGACAGGTGCAATGAAGGTCCAATGTGAGGCAGAGGGGGTCTGTGCTGGGTGAAGCTCGGTTCTTCCACCTTTAGGATGGGAGGATAATAGCAACGCTTCCTAAACTCAGAAAGTTTCTGTCAGAGTGATGTTGCTGTGGATAAAGCACTTAGAATTGTGCCGGGGAATGGTGGTCCTCTGGGAGAGCAAGGAGGGCTTCCTGGAGGTGGTGGTGCTGAGCCCGGACACCGATGCAGAGAATAAGGAAGTCCTCAGGTGACTTGGGGTGAAGGAAGAAGAAAGAGGGCATGCAGAGGCACTGAGGAAGCACGGTGGTGGGGCGCTGAGATCCAAGGGGTGCACCTTATGCACTGGGCCCTTCTGTTGGCCTCGGATCCCCACAGTCTTCACCTAGGACTTTCAATCCCTTGGAGGGAAGGAGGCCGGACCTGCCTGGCTGGTGCTGTGGCTTTAGCGCGGCGTGGAGGGGCTGGTGTTTAATTCTGAGGCTCTTCCCAGTGTACCCCGAGCACAGAGTGGTGGAGCACACAGATCAGGGTCCTCTGGAGCGCCCTAAGCGATCCTGCCTGGTGGCTGAAATAGCTGGGGTTCAGGGCTGACACATCTTGGTTCTAACCCCAGCTGTGCCCCGCTGCGGGACTCAGTCTCCCCATTTGGTGAGGCCGGTGCAGAGGCCGCCTCTTGGAGGCGGGTCACAGCGGAGAGGCTGCCTCCGAGAAGGGGTCCTGGCGGCCCTGCTCCCCAGCCTGTGCACCCCTCGGAGGTCCCCTCCTCATGCACTCAGATGGTGGGTACCCGTGTTCCCTGGGTGGGCAGTGCCAGGGAGGTGGTCCCTCTCCGCAGTGCCCGACCCCAGCCCCGCCCCAGCCCTGCGGGGAGCGGGAGCAGGAATAGAGGCGTCTTGTCTTCAGCGAGGGCACTGGGGGGCGGCGCTTCCGGTGCGGTTCCAGGCCCGAGGCCCAGCGCACCCCACACAGAGCTGCCTTTCAGGGGCCTGGCCAGGCTTCTGGAGGGGGAGGGCTGGGCATGGTGGTGGTCACTCAGGTGAGAGTGGGCCAAGCAAGAGCGGAAGTGGAACGAGCCCACGGACGTCAGGTCCCACCGCCTGTCCTCTGTGGATGAGGAAGCTGGGGGCCAAGGATGGGAAAGGGGGTGTCAGGAGCAGAGACCAAGTGAACACTGCGCCCCCCCCACTCTGGTGGAGGAACAAGGGGAAGGGGCCCGGGCAATGCCCACTTGTGTTACCATGGGTGTGTGACCCTGTGTACCCCCAAAAACATGAAGAGGAGGGGAGTTCAGCACTTTTCTGGCTTTGGAGTGTCTTGTGGGGTGCCAGCCTGCTGAGGAGCCAGGCAGGGTCCAGGGCAAACGGCTCCTGGGTCCACACGCCCTTTCGTGCCTCTCCTAGGACTCACCGCAGACCGCTGCAGCCCAACGCCACGTTCTGCCTCATCTCTGGACATAGACCCGCCGCCCCCCACTTCCTCCAAGCCCTGCAGGTACGACCCGCACCTGCCCCTCCTGGCCGCTGCCCTTGAACTGGCAGGGGCACCAAGCAAAGGCCCAAGGATGGAGATTATCCACATCTTTAGGGTTCAGGTGTGCCTGTGGCCACACCCTTCCCCCACCCCCCTTTTCTTTTGTCATCTGTTCCCCAGCAGCACCAGCTGCTGCCTTGGGCTAGGGGGTGTGTGCAGTTGGGGGAGGGGCTGGGCTCCCCAGTGACCACGCTGCCCCCCAGGCTGGCTGCATCCCTGTGCTCCTCAGCCCCCGCTGGGAGCTGCCCTTCTCCGAGGTCATCGACTGGACCCAGGCCGCCATCATTGCTGACCAGCGACTCTCGCTGCAGGTATCTCGGGGTCTGCCGTGGAGTGGGGCAAGATGCCAGGGAACCCAGGATCCTGGCACCCCAGGCTCACCTCAACCCTGATTCCCTACCTCCCTCCACTCACATTGCTTCATCACCCCAGTCCCAACTCCTCCGCCCTCCAACCCCCTCCCCCCCTGCCCCGCAGCTCCCCAGACTGGGATGGGGGGAGACACTACCGGGCTCAGAAAAGCAAGTTCTGGACTTCTTTCAGCCTCAGTTTCCCCATCTCTACAGTGAGATAAATTAGACCAGAGATTCCGCAGGGCCCAACTACAGGGAGCCATGAGACTCCATAACTCTTCCAGCCGAGGAAACTAGTTTTGCTCAGATCTGAAGAACCCGTGTGAATCTGCCTGGAAGTCCCAAGCGGTGGGGGTTGGGGGGGCATGAACCACTGCTTAACTGGCCCTTACTGGCCACACCTGCTATGGGGAGGTAGAGGCACAGGGTCAGGTATACTTCAAGGTCTTCCTCTACTGCATAGCAAATTTGAGACCAGTCTCATGTCAGAGATCCTGTCTCTAAATAAATAAAAAGGCCCGTAGGTGGCTGAAGGCACCTAGAGACCTGAGTTCAATTCCCAAGTTTCACATGGCGGAAGGAGAAAACTGACTTCTGAAAATTGTCCTCTGTTCCCCACAAATGAGTAGAGCTCTCTCTCTCTCTCTCTCTCTCTCTCTCTCTCTCTCTCTCTCTCTCTCTCTTTCTCTTTCTCTCTCTCTCTCCTCATAAATAAATATTTTACCCCCACAAAAGCAAAGTAATAGCTATAGTTTATGAGGCCTTCACAGTGCTAAGCACTCTAGTTGAACCATTATATCCACCTCATGAAAGAGGTCCTGTTATTCCCATTTCACAGACGGGGAAACTGAGACTGAAAGAGGTGCAACAGTCTGACCAGTCACATGATTGCTCTCTCTCCTGTCCTCACCCCTTTGTAGTATGAGACGGGGTGGGGGGTGTCTCTTTCCTGTAGTCCAGGCTAAAACTTGAACTTGAGATTCTTCTGCCTCAGCCTCCCGCAGGCTAGAGGCGGTGGGATTGCGGGCATGTGCCAACACACTTGGCACGAAGTGTTCTTTAAATCCAGCTCTAGACCCTGAGCAGGACCACTATGCTCTTGAGGGCTTGGGGAACAGGAGTTACCAGTAAGCCGCTTGCGAACCATGGGGGAGAAGCTTCTAGCTCCCAGACTTCCAACTCCAGGTTTCTCCCTCCTGGGGTCACTCCTCCTCCCTTTATCCCTGTGCCCCTAGGTCCTGGCTGCCCTCCAGGAGATGCCCCCCGCTCGGGTCCTCGCCCTGCGCCAGCAGACGCAGTTTCTGTGGGGTGCCTACTTCTCGTCTGTGGAAAAGGTTCTCCAGACCACTCTGCAGGTGAGGGGCACAGGCTGGCAGGGGTTCCGGCCTCTTCTTCGTCCTCCCTCCTCCTCTCCCTCCTCTCCCTGGACACCCCCGTCTGGGTTGGGGTTCCTTCCTTGAAGATGCTTCTGAGCTGAATCAGTCTTGGTTGAAATCTCAGACCTGTTTCTCTCCAGCCTTGAGCTCAGGGTTCCGAGTCCTGAAAATGTCATAACCTGGTAGCTGTATTTGTGGGGACGAGGGCGGGAAGGGAGGCAGGAAGCCCGCCACCATCTGCACTATGACAGCCCCTCCTCTGAACTCCAGGTTCTCAGCTCTTCTGCCCCGGGATTCTGGTCATGTGGCTGAACCCCTCCCTGGACCCCGAAGGGGGCGGGTGTGAGGCCCTTCCTCAGGCCCCGTCCACAGCCTGCTGTCTGCAGGGGCCGCACTGGCCATTCCCTGGCCATGCCTCCCTCTGCTTCCACAGATCATTCAGGACCGGATCTGGGGTCCCTCCGCTCACTCCTGGATGCTGTGGAACAGACCCCCAGGGGCCCTCTTGGCCCTGCCTACTTTCTCCACGAATCCCCAGGATTTCCCCTTCTACCATCTGCAGCAGGGTATGTCCTGAGTGGGGATCACCTTAAGGTGCTCCCAACTCCCACGAGGTCTGTCCCAGCTTTATCTATGTAGCCCTGCCAAGACCTTCCCAAACCCCCACCGTCTAACCTGGTTCTGGGGGGTCCCCCATCCAGGTCACTCTTGGGGGCTGGCCCTCTCCCTAACAGGCTGGGTCTCCTTTCCCTAGGCTCCAATCAGGAGGGCCGGTTCACCGCCCTGATCTGGATGGGGGTCCCTGGCGAGCCCCCGCTGAAGCTCATCCAGGCTGTGTCAGGGTCACAGCACTGTGCTCAGGTTTGTCACTCTGACTGGTGAGCCCCGGGGGGGAGGGGGTGTCCAGGTTGTCATCGAGGAACAAGGCGCGGCCCTGGAGGGCCTAGATGGGCTCGTAGTCACACGGTTGATGGGCAGGCGCAGAGATGTCCAGACGAGAGTCAGAGACAGAGAGGCACAGAGAGATGGGGGTGGGGGGTGGGGGGGACAGAGAGACTCAGAGAGAGAAACAGACCAGAGAGAGAGAGAGAGAGAGAGAGAGAAACAGAGACCCAGACATACATGCACACAAGACAGAGACAGACAGACAGACAAACACACAGACAAGACAGACAGACAGAAAAGCATTTGTGTGCAGACAAAAGCAGAGGCCAAAGGTACTGCGTGTGCAGTGTCTTCTTTGGTCGCTCTCTCCCTTATCTTTTGAGACAGGGTTTCTCCCTAAACCTGGGACTTGCCCATGGAAATCCAGTCCCAGGATTTCAGGCACAAGCTGCCACACCCAGCTTTTTTACAAGGGTGCTTGGGGACTTGAACTCAGGTCCTCATCCTCGCACCTCAAGCACTTTACGGTCTGCCCCGTCTCCCCAGCCCTTGCAAAGTTCTTGCTGACTTCATCTTTAAGTCCCAAATTTCTTTTCCCCTGACCACATGAGAACTGGTGAAGTCTCTGGAAAGCCGGTGCCTCTCAAGGAAGTGGGAGGGAAAAGACAAAAAACCATTCATTTATTCCTATACTTTGCAGGCCTTAGGATGCAAAGAAATCACAGGAGAGGATTTTGCCTCAAGATTCAGATGTAGATAGCACTCCTGACGCACACTGTCAAATCTTATTTTCTCTGAGAAGCTAGGTTGCTGAGCATGATAGTAAACATGATAGTAAACAATATTTGGGAGTAAACTGAGGCAGGAGGCTTGTCCAAGGCTGGCCTGGGGTGCATAGTGAATATGGCAGCCATACAGCTAGACTCTGTCCCTAGACCGCAAACATAGGGGCTAAGGAAATGGCTCAGTGGACAAAGCATTTGTCTTACAAGTGTGAGTGCCTGAGTTTGAATCCCCAGAGCCCGTATAAAAAGCCAGACACATCCTGTCTGTGCACCTGTGTGTGATCCTAGTCTTCTATAGGAAGGTGGAAGGCAGAAACAGAACAGTCATTCAGCTAGCCTAGCATGTGCTGCAGAAAAACAACAAAGACACCCTGTCTCAGACGAGGAGGTGAGGACAGACATCCAAGGTGGTCTGCTGACCTCCACATGTGTGTAGTTCACGTGTGCCTGCGTACACCCAAGCACATGCAGAGATCCAAGCACATACCAGGGAAGCCAGGTAGCATGGCAGAGGAAGGAAGCAGGAGGCCAAGCACACCTTTGCATGGGAGATGGACAGATGGCTCAGAGGTTAAATGTCTACCTTGAAAGCATGAGGACCTGAGTTCTAAGCACTTCGGGCCCTGGAAGGTGGAGCCTGGGAAATGCCAGAACAAAGCAAAAAGGAGGTAGATCAATCCAGGATGGTTCCCAAAGTCACCTTTGGGTTTCCACAAGCACACTCAGTGCCCTGTGACACACACACACACAGAAAAAAAATTAAAAATTAAAAGAACACCCACAACTTTAAGGAAGTCAGTTTTCTGCGTCTGGTTTCCAGGAATAGAACTGAGGTTGCCAGGTTTACAAGTAGGTGCCTCACCTGCTGAGCTCGCTAGCTAGTCCCATAGCCAGAATTTTTATTTTATTATTTTATTTTATTTATGAGTTAGAGAGCGAATCATGACACACAGATGAAGGTCAGAGAACTTTGAGGAGTCAATCCGTGGCACCCGCGGGCCCGCTGGGCCGAGCCCCTCCCCTCCATGCACACGCGGCAGCTTTCTCCTGGGCTCATCTCACAGCTGGAAAGAACACTCCTGGGCCTCCCCTGCACCCCCAGACCCTAAACCTCTTACCTCCTTCCTCCTAGATTGTGGTTCTCTGGGGCAATGAGGATCCTCCCCCTTCCCGGTGGCCGGAGGCAGCAGTACCCGTGACAGTCATTGAGGGGCGCAGGAAGGTGAGGAGTGGGCAAGGCCGTGGGGGGCTCCCCCTGGGTCTGGAGGAGGAGAACTTCGAGATGGCCCTGAAGGAATCAGTCGGTGGGTTCTGGCTCTCCAGCGGAAGGTGCCACTCAGTGGTGTTTGCCTGACATTTCCAGAGTTCCACCTCAGCAGCACCAAGCAAGACAAAGCAAAGGATTCTCTTCTCTTTCTGGCCTTCTGGAATCTGCTTCCAGAGCTGGAGTTCATCCTAATAACTGAGAGAGGCAGGGGAGTGAACCGATGTCTCACATGAGAGGCAGAGAGAAACCTGGGATACAGGCAGAAGTAGAGGTGCAAGGCAGTGTTTGGGTCGAGGGGTGCCTGCTGAGAGCTGGGTCAGAGGGCGCCACCTGCTGGCCACGTGATTCATTGCCAGACCTTTCGTCTGTCTGGACCGGATTCTTTCAAATGGGGGGTGCTTGCCCGCTCCACAGGGTTAATTTGAGTATCTGATAATATGATCCAGGGAACTTACGATGCCAAATCTTTTTAAAAGCTGTAATTCAGGATGGTAGACAGGTGTATGTGTTTGCGGCCCTTCCTCCTACATCCTGCCTGAAGGGCTTTTCTCCTTTAGCACATATGTATATATATGTGGGGGTCTTGAGTCCCCTTTATCTCTCTCTCTCCCCCCCTCCACTGCAGGCCACTGACCGCTTCTTCCCGTACAGCACCATCAGCACCAATGCCATCCTCAGCCTCGATGCCCATAGCTCTCTCTCCACTAGTGAGGTGAGCTCTGGGCGTGCCCAGTGGGGCGGGGACAGAGCCCGAGGGCACTGCAGCCCCCTGAAGCTTTCCATGCCCTGGGGTCCAGCCTTTTGCCATAGTTGTCTCCAAACAGAAGCATCGCACTAAAGACACCCAGCTGGGAAGGTTCTACAAACGTCTCCCGGAAACATTCATGTTAAACTCACGATCAACCCCTGGCATCGTCTCTGCCCCAGGCGTCTCAGCTGGCTTTGCCACGGCAAGCTGCTCGGATTTGGGTCAGGTCATCCTTCTCCACAGCTTACTTAAGCTCCTCCTCAGGTGGACTTCGCTTTCACCGTGTGGCAGAGCTTTCCGGAGCGGATGGTGGGCTTTCGGACATACCATCACTTCTGGAATGAGAGCCGGGCTGGCTGGGGTTACAGTGCGGAGATGGCCAATGAGTTCTCCATGGTCCTCACCACGGCTGCCTTCTACCATAGGTACGAACGCCAGCGCTGGCACAGGGCGAGGGCCCGTCAGAGGCTCCTTCTCGGGGTAAGACTGGGAGGGCCGACACCTCAGAAATCCACCTTCAGGCCCCACAAAAGCCTCACTTTTTTTTTTTCTTGTTTCATTCGAAACAGAGTCTCATCAGGCAGGGGATAATATATTTCAGTCGGTAGGGTGACTAGCATGGGCTTGACCTCCAGCACTGCATAAAACCCAGTGTGATGCACACACCTGCAATGCTTGCAGGAAGACCGGATGTGCTAAATCAGTCTCATACCGAGCTTGAGGCGAGTCTGAAACATGTCACTATGTAGTCAAGACTCAGGTTGGCTTCAAACTTGTGAAGCATTTGTCTCCAGAGAACTGGGATTATACTGTGCCCCCAGGCCTGGCTCTCTGGAGGACTTCTTGTAAGTGACTCTTCAAACAAATTCAGGTGATATAGATGCTTTTGATTTTTCCAGGAGCTCTCAAAGTGAAGTGATTTGTCATAGTTAAGTGCAGGTGTCAACTTGACTGTTGAAGGTTGAGCTCTGGGCACATTTGTAGGGAATTAGTAGTTGAGGTAAGCCCAGAGCGAACCTGCAGGAGATTGTCTAGCTGATAGGGAAGGCCCAACCCATGATGGGGAGAATTAGTCCCCAGGCAGGTGAATAAAATGGAGAGAACTGTGAGAAAGTGGATATCCTTGTGTGTACTTGGCCAGACATGCTGGTCTGGCAAGTAAGAATCGTCCCTCTCTCAGCTGTTATGTGGCTATGGTGGGACCAGTTCCCTCAGCCCTTTGGTGATGGCGCAATGCTTTCCTACCAACTGGACTAAGAACCGTAACCAGACAATCATAAGAGAATAAACCCCTCACCGCCCGTTCTTTTAAGCTGTTCGATAGTGATTTTATCAGCAACCATGCAGGCGAACTGCAACATTTCCATAACCCCAAAGTCTGCAGAAGGGCCCATCTTGCCTGTTGGAGGAGGAACAGGGTCAGCATATAAAGCAAGGATCTCCCCAAGCGGTATCAGCCCGGTTCATCCACAGACTTTCTGAGCCTGCTCTCTGGGCAGCCGTGTTGGATCATTTTGGAACCAGTTGGCACTCCCCTCTCTGAGCTCAGATTCTTGGAGCCCACGCTGTGGCCCCAAGAAGGGGAAAGTGGCAGGAAGACAGCCCAGTAGGTACACAGAATGCTGCTTATACGGGGGATGGGATCTTTCTGAGAAGATGGGGGTGGGGTGGGGAAGGGGGGCAGGCTGGGACTTGCTTAGACAATGGCTTAGAGTCTGGGGTGGAAAGGAGAGGTGAGGCTGGGTGTGTGTGTGGCGGGGGCGGGGCCTGGCTGCAGCCTCTCCCCTCACCCCTCCTTGCCCAGGTATTACCACAGCCTCTTCACTCAAGCCCTGCCCAAGACTCTGAGGTCACTGGCAGATGAGGCTCCCGCTTGTGTGGACATTCTGATGAACTTCCTTGTGGCAGCTGTCACCAAGTCGCCCCCTATCAAAGTGCCCTACGCGCAGCAACAGCACCCGCAGGCACAGGTGAGGTGTTCCTGGTAACCGGAACACACTGGGAGAACACTGGAAAACGAAGCAGGGCGGATCCCCATTGCTGTCTAATTTAACATATTCTTGCTTGCTTGTAGTGGAGAAAGAGGCGCCTCCATACATTTCCCTTCTTCCTTTTAGGCCCCTGGGGGTAGTGGACCAGGGCCAGAGCCGCAGCCCCTAGCCCAGGATTGCATCAACCAGCTGGTGGCCGAGTTCGGCCACATGCCTCTGGTGTCCTCTCGCCTGCGTCTGGACCCGGTACTGTTCAAGGACCCGGTGTCGGCCCAACGCAAGAAGTACCGCAGCCTGGAGAAGCCCTAGAGAGCGGCGTGGAGATCCCTGCGGGGCTGGGACAGAGATGACCAATCAAGAGAGCTAGTCAGCTAAATGTCACATCCAGACCAGCCCATCACGGCTAGGGATCCCTGAGGGGTGGGGTCTCCCCTCCCTCCTCCGGGGTCCGTTGGGCGCGGTGGCCTGGCTCATCGATGCTTCTCCCTGCTTCTCCGCGGAGCTAACCGGCCTCGCGGATCCTGGCGGGGTCGGGGATCACGTCTGCGCCCCGCTGCGTGTACTCGCCTCCTCGGCACTCCCGCGGTCTCCCTGCGATGCGCACCGGCGGGCAAGGTGTACGCACCGCCTGGGAGTGCGCTTGCCCCCCTGCTGTGGCGCATCCGAATATTTGACGGACAGGTACCCGGAATGAGTATTAATTAGATGCGTGGCGAACCATGAACGGCGTTTGCAAGAAGCAAAACTCTGTCCCCTAACCCCGTCTTGGGGTTCTTAGTTCATGAAGAAGGCAGCTATCCGCAGATACCAGGGTTGTCAGGCTCAATCCTGGCGAAGCTGGAATAGGGTTGGGACACCACTGGTCGTGCGACCCAGCGGCTGGTGCGACCCGGATGCTCCCGCGGGCCCAGCAGCCTTGCACTACCCACCTCGACCGCTAGAGGTCAGGGTCGCACCGCACTCCCCCGTAAAAACGGGCGTTCAGATTTTTGTTTGCTTTTCGTTCTCCCGCCTCCCTTAAAAAAAAAATGCAGGAGCTGGTGGAGGGCAGGGAGGGGCTTCACCCTGCAACCCAGGCTGGCCCGTGCCACCCAGGCTAGCCCGGAGCTCGCTGCAATCTCCTGCCTCAGCCCCTAGCGTTACGACAGGTGAGAACCCGAATCACATCAGGCTAAGCGTGGAGTCAAACGCCCACCCCACCAGCGAGAGGGGGCCAGGGGGCGTGGAGGGTCCGTGGCTGTGCACCCCAGGTCTGAAAAGCCTGACCGAATGGGACACCCTAGCTTCACCCCGCACACCTGAACTTCTGCAGATGGTGGGCTCTGCGGAAGCGCTGACCCCGGCGCCCTGTAGGTGAGTGGAGGGGGGAAGGGAGGCCGATTCCCCCGGGTTCAGCCACCTGGAACTGGAATTATCACTTCCGAAATAAAACGCGTGTCCTTGCCTACTCACGCTCGGGCTATATATAAATACCCTAACGGCAGCTGAACGGCGGGGTGGGGCGCCCAGGATGTTGGGCATGGGATGGGGCAAAGGGAAGAAGAGGGGAGGGAGGGACTTCAGGCGGCGGGGGAGGGGTGTAGCCCTGGTCCAAGGTGTCTGGTGTTTTCCTGCTTTGATGGCTTCGCTGTGGAAACTCCCGTGACCAGGTCGCCGACGGGAACATGCTGTCCCCTGAGGCCTCCCACTGCCTTCCCCGGCTTCGCTCCTGGCCTCTGTAGGACTTAGGTTCTTCCTACCTGGAATCTGCCACAGCTGGGCAGGGTGAGGGGGCCTTGGGCTGTGAGATGTTTGGGGTGCAAAAGAGACTGGAAACGAAAGGGGACGGGGGGGGGGGGGACTGCTTGGCCCAGGGTCGAGAGCAGCGAGGGTGGGGAAGCACACAGCTGTGGCCCAGGCACCCTGCCAAGGAGGGGGATGGCTGCCAGTGCCAATCCAGCCCGGGGAGGGGAGGCATCTTTCCAGTCCTGGCTGGGGCACCCAGGAGAGTGGACTGCCTTGGGGTTGCTGTGCCCCTGTGGAAGGCACAGGTGGACTCAGGTTCATACTGTACCAACTTTTGGCTCGGGAACAGGTCGGAGCCCCAGCTGTAAAGAGTGGGAAGGGGAATGAAACAGATGCTTCACACTAGCTGTGTGACTTCAGGCAAAGGACCTGGGTTTTCTCAAAGATGAAAATGGAGGATAGGGCTGGCTAGATAGCCCAGTGGGAGAGGGGCACTGGGCACCCGGCACCTGAGCATGGTGATTCCTGGACATGGTGGAAGGAGAATTGCCCTCTGACCTCCACCCATGCACCATGGCATGCATATTCTGTCTCTGTCTCTCTCAAAAAACTTTTTGAGGCTTAGAAAAATAGTTTATTGAGAACTGGGGGGGGGGGTCTGGTGGCCAAGGGAGCCCTCATTTAGCCCTTAAGATGAGAGAGCATTAGAAAGAAGAGAGAGATTAAGATCAGAGAGGACAGGGAGAGAGCTGCCGTGACAGCCTGACAGGAGGAAGAAGGGAGAAGGGAGCAGGAGGAGAGACCCTGAGAGCTTGCAGAGCAAGAGAAAAGAGTGGAATATTTTCAAAACTAAAAATGGAGGACAGGAGGGTGTGGCGGCCCATGCCTGTAATCCCGAGACTCAGCTGAAAGAAACAGAAGCCAAGGGACTCCGCAAATCCAGAGGTGTGAGCTACACTGTGAGACGCTCCTTCAGCACATATCACTTGCGAGAAGGAAAAGGACGTGGCACGGGGTACAGTGAGCCCAGCATCTAGGTCCCTGAGGCCTGTAGGTGCTAAGGGGCAGGTATGTATCACTTAGGCTGTGGAGCACTGTGCTGCCCCCAAAACCCACTCCCAGTCCACACTGGTTCACAGACCTGAGGAGCCGAAGGACCCCTGATGTAAGCCACGGGAGACCCTAGTGATATGCTGAAAGGCGGGACCCAGTCCCTTCACAGTGGGGAGGGGCTGGACAAAGAGGCAGGTGGGGGGGGGGGAGGGTGTGAGTGACAGGCGCCTATAATCTAGCTACTTGAAGACCACTCTAAGCTACACAGTGAGATCCCTTCATCCTGAAATAAAGCCAGGCACAGATGCTACACGCCCGTAACCCCAACATTTAAGAGGCAGAGGCAGGATCAGTTCATGGTCATCCTTGGTTCCATAGCGACTTCAAGGCCAGCTTGGGTTAGTAAGTGCTTGCCACAAATGCCCAGCACCAACACTGACCGCTGAGGCCAGGACAGAATCAAGACGGCAAGGCTGAGAGGCTGCCTGGCCCTTCGTGGTAGTCTCAAGTGCAGTTCCCTCTCCAGAATGCTGATCAAAGTGACCAAGCACTCCGCTGCCACCACCAGGTGGTTGGCAGGCTTGGCTGTTGTTGGGCACAGGTGTCAACTTGACGGTTGGGGGTTTGAGCTCTGAGCACATTTGTAGAGAATTGGTGGTTGAGTTAGGCCCAGAGCGAACCTGCAAGAGATTATCTAGCTGATGGGGAAGGCCCAGCCCATGGTGGGTGGGACTAGGTCCTGATAGAGAGCTGATTGAGAAAGTTGGCATCTTTGTGTACACTTGGCCAGACATGCTGGTCTGGCAAGTAAGGATCGTCCTTCTCTCAGCCATTGTGTAGAGATGGTGTGGCCAGTTCCCTCGGCCCTGGTGTTGGCGCATGCTCTCCCGTCAAGCTGGACTGAGAACTGTAACCAGTAATCGTAAGAGAATAAGTCCTTGTTCCCTTAACCATTTGATGGCAATTTATCAACAACCATGCAGACAAACTGCAACAGCTGTCTTCAGGACAACCCAGCATTGCATAGCCAGTTTCCAGATGAAAGTTGCTTGCTTATCACAATACGTGCAGTACACATGAGCCCAGGGCTTCCCCAGTAACCCAGCCAGTCACCTTCCTTGGGACAGGACAGATCTCTCCTTCTTGCATCTTGTAATAACAAGCCACCACTGAGTTAAGACGATTCATACAGACGCCCCCTCCCCCAAGAAATCCAAACACCTCCTTGTTAGGTCCTGAATATATCTTTCTCATCCTTAGCATCTGACTGGACCAGGCTGCGTAGTTCCCTGGGACGGAATCCAGTTAAGGGAGGTGGCCCCAGACTGTAAGATTGTTAAGGGGAGACCAGAGCTTGAAATAGACTGTGTGCTGGTGACTTCCTGGGGAAAGAGGAAGGACGGAAGCAGTCAGGTTCTTCCCTGGCAAGAGAGACATCTCCCAATCCTGGAAAAGGGTCCGTGTGATCCACACGGACCTTCCCCTTGGCGAAGGCAGAGAGCTTCAGACACCCCTCACTATCCTCACCCTCCCCTCTGCAACACACACACAGACGCCACATCTTGGGGGTACTCGTGAGTTCAGAGGACCTCAGCCTCCATAAACTTAATGTGCCTGTGTTGTGTGTGTGTGTGTGTCAGAGGGCACTGTGTGTCCCTGTGGAGGACCAAGGGTGACTTTGGGAATCATCCTGGATCACTTCTACCTCCTTTTTGCTTCACTCTGGGATTTCCCAGGCTCCGCTCACCTGGACTGGAAATGCAGGTCCCCCACTATTTCTACCTGGCATTTTTTTATGTGGGATGTGGGATAAGAACTCAGGACCTTCTGCTTACAAGGCAGTCTTAACCCAAGTCATCTCTCCAGCCCTCCATAAACTCTATTCAATGCAGAGGCAGATCTGCTCCAGGCCGCTGCAGTTCCTATGA
This sequence comes from Typhlomys cinereus, assembly GCA_023101885.1. Classification (NCBI taxonomy): domain Eukaryota; kingdom Metazoa; phylum Chordata; class Mammalia; order Rodentia; family Platacanthomyidae; genus Typhlomys; species Typhlomys cinereus. Next base: position 4,023,548 of record JALPQD010000172.1, on the reverse strand, counting down.
CCAACTAGGGGGGGGAGACAATGGGGAGGTGTAGGTGTGGGGGATGGAGTGTAATCAGCTGGGGATTGTAGGGAGGAAGCTTCCAGGTTGCTATCTATTATGGAGATCCATTAAATGAAAACTACTTCATTCTGGTCAAAAGAATGGAGTCTGGTAGGGAGAAGTGGAGGGAGGTAGAAGAGATGACCTTCTAATCTGCCCCCACAGATGAGAACTTCACACACCATTGGCCCCTCCCTTAAGAGCTGGTATAGATCTGGGAATTCCTTTTCAGTCACAGACCACTCGCTTAGCGTGTGCGTGAGACCCTAACTTCAGCTCTAAGACCTGCACAACAAGTTAATCCAACTGGGCCTGTCAATCACCTGGCCAGGAGAAGGCCTCAGAAAAGTTGACTCAACTGCAGATGCAGCTGCTGAGAAGATGGGAGGAATGATTGACAACATTCTGAACTAATGTACTTCCACCTCCCTGGAAGCCTTCCAACAAAGGCTGTCTACAGACTTTTGCATCTAGTGTTTTCCTCAATCACTTCTTGCCTTGGTTTTTGAGTCAGGGTCTTGCTGAGCCTGGAACTCACCAATCTAGTGAGACCAGCTGGTCAGAAAGTCCCAAGGCCCGGGGGCTGGAGAGGTGGCTCAGGGGTTAAGCCTCTGCCTTACAGGCAGAAGGTCCTGAGTTCGGATCCTAGACCCCACGTATAGACGCCAGGCGGAAGCGGGGGTGGCCTGCGCTTCTGGTCCTGGTAGGGCGGAGCCTGTGAATCCCGGGGCAGAGCTTCTGGTCCTGGTAGGGCGGAGCCTGTGAATCCCGGGGCAGAGTAAACAAGGAGAAGGCGGTCCATGGTGGTTCCCGAGTTCATCCGTGGTTCTATACATGCATACACACACACATACATGCATACACACACACATACACATACACACACACACACATACACGCGCACAATTGAATAAAAAAAAAAAAGAAAGTCCCAAGGCTCCTATTTCCATCTCGCTCTACCCCTGGCTTTTTATGTGGGCGCAGGGAATTGAACCCAGATCCCCCCACTTGCATGGCAAACACTGCGCGCCATCTCCCCAGCACCTCCGTCTCGTCTTTGCAGACCAACCAAATCCTAAGCATGTTTATTCTGACATTACAGGCTTTCTTGGGGTTTCTCTGAATACAAACCCCTTCCTCATACAGCTGTTCGCAGACTCCGTGGCTACTGAAACTCAAGAGACCTGATTTTTCTCTCTTCCTCTTCATCACCCTCTCCTTACGGCTTACCTGCCCCAATGTTTTGTTTGTCAAATCTAATAAAAATGGTTCTCAGGTTCTGATTTTTAAATTCTTTTATTAACAAGACTGAGACCCTTACAAAAGGGATCCCCAATTCCCCAGTAACAGAGCCTTGCTTAGTTCTTTGAGACACAAAGAACCTGGACAGAGTCACCAGGGACCCCCCCCCAACAGTTCCATCTGCTTCATCTACCTTGAAGAAGTCTATGGGCAGAGCAGAACCCGGGTGTGTCCGCAGATCCGCAGACCCAGCGGAGTGGGTCAGGCTTTGCCTTCGACCTGGACCACGTTGCAACACAGCAGGTTGAGCAGAGTCCCAGCCACCTGCAGGTCCCGGCTGTGCGTCTGCGGGTGCCCGGCCGGACAGTCATTCTGAGGGGCCTTGGCACTCCTGACAGTTCTTCATGTCCTCAGAGTAGTTCTCGATTTGGATGGTCGTGGTGTGGAAGTGGAACTTGCCCCGGAGGCGGTCGCTGGCGACCTTCAGCACGCCCTGGGCATCTGCGTTCTGGGCTGCAGGGGAGAGACACCAGAGACTGTTTCTGCTCCCGCCTGGCCTCAGGTCCACCCCCAGGGGAACACGCACATGAGCACCCAGAGGGGGAGGGGGAGGATTCGGGTGCTATCCCACGCCGGGCAAGCCCAGGGAAAACAGGCCTGGGGCTCCATTCTGCCTTCTCCACCCACTTATTCCTGGGGAGCCTGGGCAAGGGGCTTGCCCACCCCCACCTCCTGGGTGCCAGTATCTTCCTGCATAAATGAGCCAGGGGTGCTTAACAAGGGATCTGAACTCAGCCACGCCCTCAGGGATGGCCCCAGGATTTTGGGTGCCACCTCGTGCCCTTCACTTACCAATAGCGATGTGAACAGACAGCACCGGCTGGGCCACTGTCAGGGACCAGATATGCAGGCTGTGCAAGGCTTCTACCCCGTCCACGGACAGCAACAGATCCCGCACGGCTGTGAAGTCCACGCCCTTGGGGGTCCCTGAGGACAGCAAGCACAATGCTGAAGACCCCTCCTCCCCTCCTGCTCAGAGAAGGCTTCCTGGCTAGTCGGGTTCCACGTGGCCCCATCCCCCAACTCTCTTCATCACCTCCCCAAAATGATCTTGCTTTTCTCTGTGTGTCTCCCCTAGAGTGGAAACTCCACAGAGGAGAGCTTTGCTTGAGTCATGGCTGTATCCTCGGTGCCCAGAGCTGAGTGTGGCTCATAGTAAGGGTTTGGGTACTTTTTGTTTTCATGTTTCTTTCATCTGCTTTGTTTTTGGTTGGTTGGTTTGGTTTGTTTTTAAAAGAGGTCATCCTATATCCCAGACTGGCCTTATAGTTGTGTATAGCCAAGGCTGGCCTTGAACTCTCAATCCTCCTGCCTCTACCTCCCAAGTCCTGGGTTCCAGGCGTATAGTTCCATATCCAGGTTTTTTTGTTAATTTTAAATAGAATCTCCCTATGTACCCCAGACGGGCCTTGAACTCACAATCCCGCTTCACCATCCTGATTTCTGGGACTACAGGTATGTATCACCAGGCTCAGCTCAGCATTTATTTCCAGAGGAAGAAAAGCAGGAAAGAATGGACCTCAGAACCCCTGAGCCCATTTAGTAGCCATCACCATCACCATCATCACGCTCATCATGGCCAACTCTGAGGTCTGTTTTTGGAGTCACAGTCTCCTCTAGCCAAGGCAGGCCTGAGATCTCCGTACTGTCGCCACCTCCATAGTGCCGGGATTTCAGGTGCGCACCCCCATGACACGCTGGGTCCGACTCCTGCCGACGCCTGGGCTGGCACGGACACCCTATTTTAGCATGGCAGGAAGCCATGACTTTGGCCCAGGGTCTTAAATGGTGACAGGGCCCCCAGGGAGAGTGATACTTCACAGCAGACCTTTCTCTACAATTTGGAGCCCCTTCGCTCCAGGGACAGGCTTTGGGCCCAAGACCTACAAGAAAGGCCTCTGAGCTGGAGCGGATTCAACAGTCTCCCTTCCACAGGGCTCGGGACTGCATGCTTGTAATCCCCAGCCTAAGGCAGAACTGAGTTGCAGGCCAATCAGGAGCTGCCTAGAGAGATCAATCAATCAAACAAAATTACCCCAAACTAGGTGTGGTGATACTCGTAATCTCAGAACTGGGGAGGTGGAGGCAGGAGGATTAGAAGTTCAAGATCATTTATTTCATACCAAGTTTGGGGCCAGCCCGACTACATAGAGACCGTGTCTCAAAAAAATTAGTAATAATAAAAAGAAAGTCTTGTTTCTGATTGCCAGTTCTCTTCTGAGCACCAGTCTACCACCCGTGCTAGGAGAAGCAGATCTGTACTCTCCCTCCAGGTAGAGGGCAACTACAGAGAGTGTAAGAGAGTGAGGCTGTGGTCTCAGGAGCTCTGGAGGGCACCCAGAAGTTACCTGATTGGGGGGGGGGACACACGACATACCTCTGAAGGAGAGGCAGTATCCTTCAGGCTGAAGGGAAGGACAGGCCCTGGCTGGGATATGGAACTCTCATACTGAGATAGGGACCAGCATAATTGAGGGTCCAGCCGTAGGGGACCATTCCAGTGTGTGCTGGGCTCCTTCCAGCACACTGTGATTCGCCAACAGATACACGGCCTACTCAAAGCCTGTGAAAGCTTTCGCGCCAAGGGCCGGAAGCAAGCCCCCAAACCAAGTTACCTTCCATGAGGACCACGATCACATCTCTCAGGATAGTCAAAGTCGTCCCCAGGACCAGCACGGAGAAGAGAAAGGTGCAAATCGGGTCCACATATTTGTACTCTGGCTGTAGGAAAAGGAGAAAGTCGGCCATACTATACAAGTAGAGACAGGCCTGACCTCTCTTGAGGCTCTGCCTGGGGTCCCTTCTGCCCTCCCTCTCGCACAGTGTCATCAGGGAGGGGGGCTGTCTCTCTGCAGACCCCGCCTCCCGTCTTTCTACTCTATTCCCCATCCAGAGGATAGCAGACAGGACAGACGGCTGTTCAGGTTGAGGCCCAGGCCCTTCCTACCGCTGTTACCTGAAGAATTGAAAAGTGGAAAGAGCATCTGGTCTACCATTCCAGTTTAATGAATAGGGAAGCCAGGGCTTAAGGGAAGAAAATGATTCACGCCACATCCCATAGCCTCAAACCAAACACATGGCTCCTTCCACACCTCACTCGTTGTCTCTACCCAGGCTTCAGCAAAGCCCAGCCCTAGACTTGAGTCTCGTCCACAACCTGACAGCTGCGGACACCGTGGAAGTCCTGGAACATTTCCAAGAGGCACAAAACACAACCGCCTCTCCTCTGGGGTTAGTACGAAAATAAGGTATCAAAACGCTTGGTGGACTTTAAATAAGTGCCCCTTCCCCATCCCCACCCTCTCATCCAGTGCTGGAGGGGAGCTCTACTCCCCGTGTGGAGGGGAGGCCCCGGGGACTGCCCCACCTCCATCCCGGTCCCCAGCTCTGACCTTGAAGTAGATGATATAGGCTGCCACCAGGACCCCCACACTCTGCAGAAAGTCCCCGATCACATGGATGAAAGCAGCGCGGACACTGGGGTTCTGCTGATGATCCTGGTTGCCGTCATCATGGCTGTGTCCGTGTCCATGGCTGTGACCGTGTCCGGATTGATGGAGGGCCAGCCCCATGCTACGGAAAGAGAGACACAGCCCAGGGACTCACCAGGAGCTTTGAATCAATCAAGTAGAAACCGCATGCCAAGGTTGGCCTCCCTCTGGGCAAAATTCTCAAGCCCCCCCCCATTACCACCAAGACTCTCCTATCAAGCGAGAACTGAACCCATGCAGCCCTGGTTCAGAGTCACAGGGAAAAGGATTCTGTCCCAGGTCAGGCTGTCTGGCCACAGCCACGTCCCAAGGCCGAATTTACAGCAGGTGGGCAATGTGGGGGTCACTTGGTTCACCCTATCATGTCATGGGACAGGACTCCATCCAATGAGACGCCCATGCTCTTAAGCGGTTCTCTACCTACCCCTTCTTCTCCTGAAATCAGTTGTAGCCATAGCAACCTGACCTGGGCTCTGCACCCGCATCAACCATCATCCCAGCCTTCCCTGATGGATTCTGACCTCCAATGTCCTTCTCTGACTTGCACGGGAGTGCAATGGAGACAGTAGATATGGCCCTGACGTATCACCCTTTATGTCTTTGGCCTTAAAGCAAGACGCAGCGATCCACAGTGCCACTATGAGAGAAATTCTATCCCTGTGGCCTGTGCTGACGGGGGCAAGGGTCTCTTCCACCAAGAGCGTCATACATGGGGAATAGAATCATACTCACATGATGTTCACAGCTACTGCACAGCCTGATGTGATCAGCATGGTGTCCCCTTTAATCTCATAGTCCCCGGAGACCAACCGCTGCACAGCCAGGTACACCAGCACCCCGGTCACCACCCAGATGGACAGCACGGACAGCAGGGCTCCCAGGATCTCTAGAGGAAGAATACACACCAACCCCCCATTAGCAATCTAAGCATAAAACTCCAAGACCGAGAAGGCCTGCCGCTGGCCTCTACGCTCCCCCTGCAGCGCGGCAAGGCCTTGGTCTCCCAGTGTCTGCTGAAGACACAGTTAGTGGGGGACACACCTTACCCCATTGCTACCAGAATATCAGGGCAGAAAGGAACATCGGGGTCAACCTTGTTTGTTGACTTTAACATGATACAGCTTTTAGCCAGCCATGGTAGCTCACACCCGGCAGGAGTGTCAGAAGTTCGAGACCAGCCTGGGTTCTAGACTGAAGTGCCCTCTGACACACACAAGAGGGCACTGTATGTTCCTGTAGAGGAACAGAGGTGACTTCAGGAATTATCCTGAATTCTACCTCCTTGCTTTGCTCTGGGATTTCCCAGGCTCCACCCACTAGGGCCGGAAGTGTGGGCATTTTTTTTTTTTTAACATAGGACCTGGGATCTGAACTCAGGACCATCTGCTTGATGAGACAGAATCTTAACCCCTGAGCCATCTTTCCAGCCTAAGAGTTGAACTTTTTAAAAATATTTACTTATTTAGTGTGAGCGCGCATGCGTGCATGGTTGTGTATGGGGGCCGCACTGGAGGTCAAAGGGTGACTTCAGGAATCACCTGAATTGCTCTACTTCACTTTTCCCAGCCAGAAGTTCTGGCTGCCACCATTTCCTCCTGGTGGGAAGTGAACTCAGGTCCTTCTGCTTGCAAGGCAGAGACTTAACCCTTGAGTTAACTCTCTAGAGTCCAACGAGGTGAACATTTTTCCCACAAACTAAGATCTCCAATATGAACCAAGGCTGCCCTTCAAACTGGGAGTTCCCGGAAGACAGGGGCCAGCTGACATCATCTTCCTCACCCAAGTCACCTTCTCGTCTCATTCAGGAATACACTTAAGAGCTCCTGGTCAGCCTCCTGCACTCGGGAAGCCAAACGGGACAGTCTCTGTGAATTTGAAGCCAGATAGGTCTACAGAGTGAGCTAGCCTGGGTTACATAGCTACAGAGAATAAAAACAAAGACGAGCTGGAGATAGGTGGCACATGCTTGTCCTCTCAACACTTGGTGGTTGGTTTAAAAAAATGTATCAAGTATTCCTATGCCTTTGGGTTCTCCTCGGACTTAGAAAGACAGAGCCGCGGGGCTGGGGAGCTAGCTCAATGGACAAAGCGCGTACTCGTAAACCTGGAGATCTGAGCTTTTGATTCCTGGAAGTCCATGTGGCGGAAGATAAGTCGCCTCTCTGACCCGTGCACCATGTCGTGCAGGTGGACACCTTCATAATACACTCTCATAAATAAATATTAAAAAAGAAACATAGGTTCTTAGCTTTTCTTGCCTTTTTTTTTTCTGATCAACTTGCTATATGCTTATTCTCATCATTAGAAGCTATCATTACTAGCGTGCGGTGGTATGTGCCATGTTTCTGCGTACACGTGTGCAAGTATACACACAGGCTCCGGAAGAGAGCGTAGGCGTCTTTCTTTATCTCATTATTCTCTGCCTCATGCTTTTGGGATAGTATCTTTTCCTGAAGCTGCAGGGAGTCTCTTCCACTAGATTGTAGCCAGCAAGCCCAGTGACCTTCTTATCTCCTCACAGTGCCGTGATTATTGGCAAACAAGAAAGCACGCCTGGCTTGTTACGTGGGGACAGGGACTACAGATCTGGTTCTCACCAGCCGTCTTCCCGCCCCAGTTCCTGCACTTGGAAGAAGACCCAAGGGAGCAGGAGTTCAAGGTCAATTTCAGACATACATCACATTCCAGGCAAGCCAGTGCTACCTAAGATCTGAGTCACGATAAGCACCTCTGACCCAAAACAAAACGAAACAAAATCAACTTTGTTCTGACCCACTGTTACCCCTCTCAACGCATCTCCAGCTCACCCAGGGTCCTTACCAGCTCTCTGCCAGCCGAAGTTCATGGTCTTGGTGGCCGGACGGGAGGACACCCAGAGGGAAAAGAGACTGATGAGCATGCTGGCAAAGTCGGTGAGCAGATGGGCAGCATCGGTCATGATGGCCAGGCTGTGTGCCAGGTACCCACCTGCAGAGGGAGAGCCAGGAGGGTGAAAGTCCCGCCCAAAAGCCAACACCCTTGATAGTATGCAACAGGGAGACCTCAAGCCATGGCTCAAATTACCGCCCCCCCCATTAGCTGTAAACAAGTCACTTTGACTCTCTGAGCCTCAGTTTCTACTTTCTGTGAGATGAGTTAATAACATCTACTTAGGTGCTTTTTTTGCTTGCGTTGCATGTGGGCAGGTGCACACGTGGGGGGGGCATGTGTACAAGAGAGCACTTGATTGTATGTGCCTGCAAAAGCCCAAGATGACATCGGGGATCATCTGGAATGATTGCCCTTCCACCTCATTACTTTTGCTCCCTGGCTTGTCTTTCAGGACCAGGGTAACCTGTGGTAGGCACCCGACATTTTTAGTAAGAGCTGGGGATCTGAACTCAGGTCCTTTTGCATTCAAGGCAAAGACTTTAAGCCCTGAGCCATATCAGACCCAGATTCCTTCAAAGGCTCCTACAGGTTGTCAGGTCATCTCTTACCAACCAGTTGTGTGTGTAACCTTGGGGTAGGGAGGGTGCCTGGGTTTCACCAAAAGCTGAGTAACGGCAGCCACGTGACAGCACCGGAAGCGCTAGGCGTGGCAATGCACACCTGTGAACCCAGCAAGGAGGTACTGTGCAGGAGAGAGGGCTTAGCTAAAGGTGTGTTACAGAAACGGAGACAGTCATCCACGCCATCAACATGGCACAATCACAGGCAAACGTCTTACCAACGATTTCCCCGATCATAAACAACAGGCAGATAGCAGAGGCCACGTAGAGCTGGCGACGAGCCCTCTGCTTCTTGGGGTCAAGCTGACTGTTTGGATCTTTTTGGGCATGACAATAATGGTTACTAGGGGGCTTCAGCTCGACAGCCGGCAAGTCCAGGTGAGGGATCCAGCTCGGTTCACTCTGCCACAGAGATCCTAAGTATGACCTGGCAGGAGAGGAAAGGAGAGGAAACGCTGAGCCGGGGGCTGGGGGCAAGGAGTCCCCGACTCTTCCTTGGGGGCCGGCAGTTCCTGTGGAAAGAACAGCTCGATCGCACTCCAAGTTCAGCAGGGGCCCGCCGGAGAATACGGAGATAAGAAACCCAAGGGTGGATGGAGTGAGGGGGACGCTGGGAGAATGAGTCTTGGGACCTCGGCCTGGGGTGTTCCCAACTCCTCCTCCTGCTCCTCTTCCAAGGCCTGGAGGAGAAGAGACCTTGGGAAGCCGCCAAAGGGGCAGGCTGTCCAGCGGAGCGCGGAGAAACGGCAAAGTTTCCCTGGCTCGCGAAGAAGCGCTGGGCACCTGGGGACTCCGGGCCTCGCACCACCGGACTGCCTGGGGTCAAAGTGCTGGACTGGGGCGGGACGCGGGTGTACCGCGATGCTCCCTCCTCTCCCTCGCTCCCGGGGAGCGAGGAAGATCCGAGCTTGGCTGGAGAGACTGGTGATCGCCGGGTAAAGAAACCACGGTCAATTTCCTCTTTCTCTTGTCTCACTCTATACAGGACCTTGGCGCGGTCCCAGTTCCAGCCGCCGCCAACCACTCACTAGTTTGGATGGCAAGCGGCGAGGCGCTTCTGGGGCCTCCCACATTCCCGCCCTCCCCGGCCTGGGACTTACGGGACGCCGCTCCGGTCGTCCAACAGGTGCTTCTTGTCCATGGTCTCCATGCCGCGTGTCCCCGAGCCCCGCGCGTCGCCTAGTGCGCCCTCGAAGTCGCACGCGGATCGATCGCCGGTGCGCACCCCACCTGCAGCGAGGACCCCGCCGCCCCACTGCCGCGGCCGCTCGGGTTCCCGCTCCGACTCCGCGTGCTCCGCGCGCTCACGCCTCGGCGTCCGCCGCTGCGCCCCGTGCCCGCGAGCTTTATCCCCCGCCCCGGCCACCCCGTGTGAAGCCGCCCGCCGCGTCGTGTGCAAAAGCCCGCGGGGAGGGGGAGGGGGCCGGCTGCAAAGGGCGTTGCGCTGCGGTCCCCCAGCACAGGTCCCTCCTCCAACCCCCCCCTCCCCCGTACCTTTGAGTTCAGAGGAGGACCCTAAGTTCCTGAGACCAAGAGACAGAAAGAGAGAAGTTTTAAAATTCTTTGCCCACTGGCACGGGAGCGAGAGCTCATTGGTCACAGGGTCCTGATTTATGCAAAGACCCATCCGGGCGTTACAAGTAGGGAGTTTTGGGAAATACATCGATTGCCCTGCGGGCAAAAATGTGGTTCCTGGTCTCAGGACAGGGATTCCAGGAATTAGGGTCGAACCTCCGGCTCAGATGCAAAACTACTCCCGGCAGGATCAGTTTCTCCTCGAGGCGGGAGACAGCCGCTCTGGTCTGGTGCGATCCCCCGCCGTCGCTCCCTCCCCACCCTGGGTGGGCGGGGTGTGCCTTTCTCTGCAAGGCGTGCCCCTTCGTAGGAACGTTGGGATGTCTAGACCCATGGTCTCCATTGAAGAGGCACCAGTTTCCCCTCTCTTGCGCACTCTGACCAACATCTGGAGCGGCGGCTCTTTATCTCCATCTTTACAAAGAATCATGTCGCACACTTCATTAACAGACAAACACGAGGTGGGCAGAACTAACACACAAATTGGCCAGATCGTCTCAAGGTCACTGACCCCTCAAGAAGCCCAACCAACAATCCATCACCCGGGATATGTTGGCAGCAGGCGCCAAGCCTGTAGCATCTTCCAAGACGGAACGGCAGCTTTGCGCCCCATCCATTAGAAGCGCTATCTTACTACCACAGTTTCTGGGGTTTGGGGCCTGTGGTCCCATGCTGGCCTCTGATAAGTATCCTCTATGTAGAAAGAACTGACGGTTGGTGATCTCCCTGGCCAGTCATTCCAGAGCCTTTGGTCATCGGGTCATCAGTGTTGAGGTTGTAGCTGGGGTGTTGGATTGCTCCTTTGCAAAATCCAGGATGTGGGGAAGAGAAAGGAGGAGAAGTCACCATGGCTGTGTGGCCGTCCACCCTGGACTACAGAGTAAAGACTCTGTAAAGTAAAATAAAATAAAATAAAAATGTAAATAAGGGTTGAAGTAAAGACTCTGTCTCAAAAAACATAAACACGGAGTGAGGGTTTAAACTAAGGACTACAGAGATTGCCACTACGAAAAAAAAACAAAACTTGTTGCTAAAAAAAAAACCCATAAATGAGTAAAAAAGGTGGAGAGGGCTTGAGGGTGTGGCTCAGTTGATAAGCATTGATTCTTTTTTTTTTTTTTTTCTGGCAGCTGTATGCTAGGTAAGAGTGCTGTCTCTGAGCTACTATTGCCCCAAGGATGTGGCTCAGTTGGTAGAGTGCTTGCCTAGCGTGGACGAAGTCCTAGGGTTGGATTCTGACTACTTCATAAACTGGGTAACACAGAGCTCAGATCCCAGAACTTGGCTTTGCTACGCAGGGAGTTTATGCATCTCCACTGGGATACAGGAGACATGTAGCTGCCATCTAAAAAAAAAAGACTCCCAGCTGTAGGAGTGGGTAATAGTATAGAAGAAACGAGTATGCCCAGGTAGAGTGGCACGGGCCTGTGATCCCCGCTAGAGAATGCCAATTCCTTGTTCTGTAATCCTCCTCTCCTGGGACTTCCGTTGACCTGCCTGTCTTGTAGACTACTCATAAGCTAGTGACAGGCAGGTGTAGGCAAGCGTATCTGGGATGTGCGCCTCCCCGCATGACACTAGAGATACAAAGGGGTTCTCAGTTGTCACCCTATAAGAATCAACTTGGAGATGGGGTGCTGGGAATATACTGTGCTCTCCCAGCTCCTCTGAACCCCGAGGATGGAAAATCTCAGACCATCTTGCTTTCTTTTCCACCAAGTGTGTATTCTGGGTGTCAAACCTGGGCCTAGGACATAGCATATTAAACCTGAGCTCTATCACTAAGATACACCTCAGCCCAAACTTACTGATTTCCTTAAAGTATCATCTAAGGATGGGTAGACCCAGCGTCGCCTGCAGAAGGTATTCAAGTGCAGGTCACAGAATCATGCATCAATCCAATGGAGTCAGCGTCTCTGACTATGAGAAAGCCTGCACTATACAGAAGACCCCAAAGTCCACATTATGTGATTAAAAAAAAAAAGCCCAATTCTTTGTTCAGTGGGACCGATTACGTAACTAAACATTCTTGGCTCTGACCCACTTTCACTGAGAACATCCTTCCTAAGGCTCTTGTTTTGCTTGCTGCTGTACATGTGTCTTTGTCCAATTTCTTGTTCTGGGACACAAGAACCTTCAAGCTGTCCAGAGGTGGTCACCAAACCCTGGTATCGCTACGCTCCCGCTAGCTTAGAGAGACTGCAAGAGCTGAGGTGCATTTGGTTCGAGTTGCATCTTAGCTCAGCACTGAGCGCCCAAATAGACACTTAAACACCCGAGAATCAGACCGAAGGAAAGATGCAAAAGAATGGCGCATGATGCCTGGAATCCTAGTTAGTCTGAAGGCCAAGGGAGGAGGGTTACAAGTTCAAGGCCAGTCTGTGACTCTGTCTCAAATCAAAGTTAAAAACAAAGGCTGGAGAGATGGCTCAGAGGGTTAAGCATCTGCTTCACAGGCAGAAGGGGCCTGAATCTGGATCCCAAGTCCCACATAAAAACAGCAGGGCAGAAACACGTCCTATACGTCTTGTCCTGAAAGGCAGAGCCTGGGAAATCTCAGGGCAAAGCAAAGAGGAGGTAACACAATCTAGGACGATTCCCCAAGTTACCCTTGGGTCTCCACATACAGTACCCTTTTATTCACCCACACACATACACACACACACACACACACACACACACACTGGGTAGAAAAAGGAGGCAGGTACTATCGATCAGAATATTCTTTAGGACGACCATAGAGTATAGTTTTATAACCTATTTGATGAAAAAGTGCTTATAAAAATTTTCTAGCTCTCTAGGGGCTTGAGAGATGACTCCAGGGTCAAAACTCTGCCTTGAGAGCTGGAGAGATGGCTCAGGGGTCGTCAAGACTCTGACTCAAAAGCAGAAGGTCCTGAGTTTGAGTCCCAGGTCACACATAAAAACGCCAAGCAAAAACTGTGGCGGTGCCCCAGTGGGCAGAGCCTGGGAAATCCCAGAGCAAAGCAAAAAGGAGGTAGAAGCAATCCAGGATGATTCAAGAAGTGATCCTTGGTTGTCCACAGGGGCACACAGTGCCCTCTGATACACACACACACACACACACACACACACACACACACACACACACACACATCTTTAAAACAAAACTCTGCTTCAAAAGCAGAAGGATTTGAATTCAGATCCCACTGAATGTATTCCCGGCTCCGGAAGATGGAGCCTGGGAAACCTCATAGCAAAGCAATAAGGAGGTAGAACAATCCAGGATGATTCATGTTACCCTCAGGTCTCCAGTCACACACACTTACATGCTCTCTGGTGGCACACGCACACACAAGAAAATAAAAATGGAGGGTTGGTTTGAGCAGGTTGGCATCCTTCTGTACACTTGGCCAGACATGCTGATCTGGCAAGTAAGGACTGTCCCTCTCTCAGCCGTTATGTGGTGATGACGTGGCCAGTTCCCTCGGCCCTAGTATTGGTGCGTGCTCTTCTGTCAAGCTCACTGAAAACCGTTACCAGAAAATCATGAAATAAACCCCTTGCTCCCTTAAGCCATTCGATGGTCATTTGTCAGTAACCATGCAGGCAAACTGCAACACAGTGTGTGTCTATAAAAGCATTTTTTTTAAATTTTTTAAAAAATTTTTTTTATTATTATTATTTATTCAACTGTGCGCATGTGCATGTGTATGTGCGCACGCGTGTGTGTGTCTGTGTGTGTGTGTAGAACCACGGACGAATTCAACGCCTCCACCTCCTTCTGCCCCGGGATTCAACAGGCTCCGCCCTACCAGGACCAGAAGCGCAGGCCTCCCCTGCTTCTGCCTGGCGTCTATACGTGGCATCTGGGATCTGAACTCAGGACCTTCCGCCTGCAAGGCAGAGGCTTAACCCCTGAGCCACCTCTCCAGCCCCTATAAAAGCATTTTGAGATGATTCTGTGAACAATCCTGGGTTGCTCTACCTCCTTTTTGTTTTGCTCAAGAGTTTCCCAGGCTCTGCCTTCCAGGGCTGGAAGTGCAGACCTCCTCATTTCCACCTGTCAGATCTAGTCTGCAAGGACAGGATGAACCACGTGATTCGAAGAAGAAATCCTTATAGTTGGAGTTAGCAAGTATCTGCCCCAAGTGTTTGTCTGAGACAGGGACTCCGGCAAAGGTCCAGACTTGCCTTGAATCTACCTGTAACCCAAGGTGGCCTTGAACTCCTGATCCTCCTGCCTCTGTCTTACTCATGTTAAAATTACAGGGTTGCCTGGAGTCTTCTAGGAATTTAAAGGAACCAGCTACAGAGCACTGAATGGTCGACTCCCTCTGATAAGGGACTGAAGCACCAGCTCTTGGTAATCAGTAACGGAGAGGTCACCTGGAGGCAGAACACCCAAGAGTTATGGCCCTACTGCTTCTATGGTTTCCAGGGGAGCCTTTGTTTTTGTGTTTGAGGCATGAGCTCACCGTGTAGCCCAGGCTGAAGTCAGCTCTCCATCTTCCGGTTTCTGCCTCCCGCGTGCCAGCATCACTGGCGCGTGTCCCCAAGCCCCACCTCTGTACCTCTGGCCTCCGAATCCTTCTACAGGAGGATACTTTAGGAGATTCAGACTGTGAAAGGCTAGCGTGTGATTATCCAAGAGATGGGCAGGAAACTGAGGAATCCGGGGTAGGCCTGTGATCCCAACAATTGTGAGGCTAAGGAAGGAAGAGCGCCTGGGCCGCAGTGAGGACCAGACCAGGGAGTACTACAGTTCACACACACACACACACACACACACACACACACACACACGCACGCACACACACACACACACACCTGGCGATGAAACGATCAGTAGAGTGGCTGTCTAGCATTCATGGGGGCCTGAGTTTGATCTCTAGTATAAGAAAAGCTGTGTACGAAGGCATTCACCTGTAGTCCTGACATTTGCAAGGCAGAGGAAGGAGAATCAGGAGTTCAAGGCAATTCTGGAAAACCTAGTAGTTAAAAGCCAGACTGGGATGCATAAGACTCTGAGCAAAAAAGAAAGGAAAAAGAGAGAGAGAGAGGGAAGGGAGGGAGGGAGGGGGAGGGGAAGGAAGGAGGAGGGGGAGGGAGGAAGGAAGGAAGGAAGGAAGGAAGGAAGGAAGGAAGGAAGGAAGGAAGGAAGGAAGGAAGGAAGGAAGAGAGGGAAGGAGGGAGGGAGGAAAGGAGGAAGGAAGGAAGGAAAGGGTTCTTTCTCAGTATGTTCCAGGCAGATTACGTTTAATCCAGCAATAACCAGTTCCTCTGCTCACACACCATCCTGTAGAATTAGTCACAGCACTGGCTATAGCAAGGGTGCGAAACTTTCCTCCCTCTGCCTGCCTTCACTTCTGTAAGTTTCTCCGCATCTAATTTAGAATTTTCAAGGAATTAGATTTTTGTCGGGAATCATTCTGGATTGCGTCTACCTCTTTTTTTGCTTCATTCTGAAATTTCCCAGGTTCTTCCCACCAGGACTGGATGTGCAGGCTGCTGCCATTTCCTTCTGGTGTTTTTGTTTTTTTTTGTTTTGTTTTGTTTTAATTTATTTATTTATTCAATTGTGCGTGTGTGTGTATGTATGTGTGCACGCGTGTGTCTGTGTGTGTGTGTGTGTAGAACCACGGACGAATTCGGGAACCACCATGGACGCCTCCACTTCCTCCACCCCGGGATTCACAGGCTCCGTCCTACCAGGACCAGAAGCGCAGGCCGCCCCCGCTTCCGCCTGGCGTCTATACGTGAGATCTGGGATCCGAACTCAGGACCTTCTGCCTGCAAGGCAGAGGCCTAACCCCTGAGCCACCTCTCCAGCCCCCCTTCTGGTGTTTTTTGTTGTTGTTGTTTGTTTTTGTTTTAATGTGGGACCTGGGATTCCAACTCAGGATCTTCTACTTGAGATGCAGAGTCTTAAATCCTGAGCCATCTCTCCAGTCCTTTAATTTTTTTTGACATTGCTGCATACTGCAACGATTATTAAATTTTAGAACTAGTTTTGTGCGTGGGTATGTGTGTATCTCACAATTAGAAAAAAACCAGACTTAATGGTGCATGCCTGTAATCCCAGCACTCAGGGGACAGAGGCAGGTTGAAGCCAGTCGGGTTCAGTATAGATCAGCAGTACATGTATTTCATTTTTTAATTTAATTTAATTTTATTTTATGAGAGAGAGAGAGAGAGAGAAAGAGAGAAAGAGAGTGTGAAGGTCAGAAGACAACTTCCAGAAGTTGGTTCTTCCTTCTACCACGTGGACTTCTGGGGATTGAAGTCAGATCCTCGGGTTTGTGGGCAGGCACCAGTCGGATCTCTCCGTCCAGGGATCAAACTCAGATTGCTAGGCTTGCACCCAAGCATCCCATCTGCTGAACTTATCTTGCTGGCCCTACACCGCATCTATTTAAGGTGCTTTGCATGAGACTGAAGCAACCAGCTACGTATCTAGGAAGACGCCTTATCAGGTCCTTTAATATGTTAATATGTTCTACTTACAGAGGGAAA
The DNA here is from genome assembly GCA_023101885.1 of Typhlomys cinereus. Taxonomy (NCBI): domain Eukaryota; kingdom Metazoa; phylum Chordata; class Mammalia; order Rodentia; family Platacanthomyidae; genus Typhlomys; species Typhlomys cinereus. The sequence continues at coordinate 4,007,170 of JALPQD010000172.1, read as the reverse complement.
AGCTGAGTTAGGAGATCCCACAGAACAAGGGAAATCTCTTTCATATGGCTAACTCTATAGGGATATGTGATGGCATATAGGGAGTGGAGTTTGATCTTAGAGAGGAGAGATCTCTGAGTTTAGCATATTAGTTAGTAAAGGTTCTAGAACCCAGTGTTCTCTTCCTTAGGCCTTTTATGAGCTGGGAGTTTATCCGTTCAGAGAAGGTGTGATAGTTAAGCCTGGGTGTCAACTTGACACACCTGGAATTAACTAAGATGTGCTGAGACCCACACCTGGAAGGATCAATTGAGACCACCTGATAGGGTTATAACCACCCTGGATCCCATCAGAACCTCCAAAGATCTCATAGGATCCTCTCAGTACTGCATCATATAAAAAGGAGCCACCAAAGAGAAGAGATGCTCATTGCAGCTGTGCTAGGAATCGCTCTTCCTTCCGGCTGCCCGGTTTCTTCGACTCTCTAGCCTTCGACTAGACTAAAGACTCTAGGAGTTCTCCAGCCTTCAGCCATCACCCACTTGACTACCAAACTGAGCAGCTAGCTACTGGCAGCCATCATTGGACTACCTCAGTCATATTCATTCATTCATTCATTCATTCATTCGGCCCTATCTATCTATCTATCTATCTATCTATCTATCTATCTATCTATCTATCTATTTCTATTCTATGAATTCCGTGACTCTAGAGAACCCTGACTAATACAGAAGGCATCAGCTAGATGGAAGGTGTGATTGATCCCACCTACAGAGGCAGTTTCTGTGATCTAACAACCTCTTGCCCCCTGTGTCCAGAGAGCCATCCTTTATCTCTAGCGGTCATCTTGACCTTCATCTCTGCTGTGACCTTCATCACATCCCTGGCTGCAGGGCAGCATCACAGGATAGATAATCACTGTGGAGCCACCCCACCACTCAGTGGGTGCCCCCAGGGGCCAAAGGGTGCAGTGTGAATTAACGTTTGAGAAGGTGTGACCTTCTCTGGCTGTCAACTTGACAGCTCCTGAACACACCTCTGAAGAACCGTCTAGCGAGGCCGTCCTCTGACAAAAACTAGAGACCGTTGTCTTGACTACGTAATTGGTATGGGAAGCCTCACCGCATACTGTGCAGAAACATTCCCTGGGCAGGTGAACAAGATGGAAGGAGCTGACTGAGCACGTGGCAAGCCACAAAGAAAGCATGTGGCACCCACTGGTCTTTACCCTGTGCCCTTGCTGTGGATGTGATGTGGCCACGTCCCACGCTCCTGAGCTGGTATCATGTCCCACGCTCCTGAGCTGGTATGATTTCTCCAGCCATGATGGACTGTACCTAGTATATGAGCTGAAATGAAATCCTCTTTTGTTCCCTGAGTTACATACACACATTCACACACACACAATGTATTTGCTTGAAAGAGAAAAAGACAGAAGATGAACATGGAGAATGGAGATCAGAGGACAACTTTCAGAAGTTAGTTCTCTCCTTCCACCCTATGGGTTTCTGGGCATTGAACTCAGGTCACCACTCTTGGGGGCTTTACCCCATATACTGTCTCACCAGCCAGAGGGTCAGGTATTTCTTACAGCAGTGGAATATGAAACTGAAGCAAGAGGTCAACTCTACCTTGGACAGACGAGGGATACGAAGGAAGCAGGAGACAAATTCTCATTTTTTCCACATTTGAAACAAGCTGTGTTTCTTCCAGCCTATTGGAAACATCACCTGCGACTGAGCAACGGACTGGGGCTTCGAAGTTGTGGTCACTTGGTTACATATACCTGAAAGCATTTGCTTCCTCCTAGCCTGCTTCTCTTTGATTTCTGATTTCCGCTGCCCTGGGCGGGGGACCTCCAGTTAAAGTAGGAGAATCAGGGTAACAACACATTGACCTAGTCTTGTGAGAATTATCGCAGGGCTGCTTTTCCATGGGGCTCACACAGGGAAATGTTAGCATAGAGACCTCCTTCCCTCCTTCCCTCCTTCCCTCCTTCCTCCTTCCCCACGTCAACCCCAGGCCTCCACGTGGCACACATACTCATGCACCTGCATACATACATATACCCTCATGCGTAGACACCTTCAATGGGATGTAAGCCAAGCTTGACTGAGCCTTCTATCCATCAGGCCTTACACTGCTCATTCACTCTTCTCTAGAAAAACAGGTTGTTGGTTGGGGAAATGACTTAGCTGCTAAAGCATTTATTGTAAAAGCAAAGTGACTAGAATTTGGATCCCTAGATCCTAGGTAAAAATGTTAGGTGGTTGTGGGGGACCCCCAGGTAATTCTAGCCCCACGGGTGGAGCCTGGGAATCCCCAGTGCAAATTGGCTAGCCTGACTATCCCTATAGGCAAGCTCTAGGTTCAGTTACAGACACGGCCTCAAAAGAATAAGACGGGAAAAGCAATTGAGAATGTGTGATTCCCTATATCAACCCTGGGCCTCTACATACATATGCATGCATATTTATGCACCCACACACATACATATGCCCACCCATATGCAAATGCTCATACACACACATATGCACGCACACATACACACACACATACACATGGAAAAATTGAAAAATAATGAAAGAAAGAACAGGTTGAATGGAAGCTGGAGTTGTGGGTCAGAAGTACAGTGGTCAATTAGTATGTCCAAAGCCCTCAGTTCCATTCCCAGAGAGAAAGGGGGAGGGGGCTGAATGAAACTTTGCTTTAGTAATTACAGGAAAAGAGCGTGTGCGTTTATTAAAACAACATATAACACAAATTCAGTCCCCCGCCCATGTCGGGGATGGGCACTGAAATACAGTACATTAACCCTTTCTGGGCCTTTGAGTGAGACTCAAGGAGAGGAAGTGGGCAGCTCTATCAACCTGGCTTCCTTCCTTCTTTGTGACAATCACTAGTCAGACAATGACCAGGCGTGATCATACAAAAGTTCTTTACAAAAAGCACCAAATTGGCACACATATATAAGTATATACAAAAATCACATTTTAAAAACGTACAAAATATTTCATTTTGTACCAACGTAGAAAAGTGTTCTATTTTTTGGGTTTTTTTTTTTTTTTTTCAGCGTGTTTCCAAGCTTGGTTCAGCGGCTGCAGGACACAACGGTGGCGGAGGTCCTACACTAGTCTCTGCTCTCTGAGCAGAGAGAAGACACACGTCCCATTGCCCCTCCAGGGGCCCCGACCCCCTCCCCCAGGGCCCGTCTTATGGCTGCCAGGCCCATCCCCTTCCCAGATGTCTTCATGTCCCCAGGGCGTCTGTCACTCAGCCATTCCTCATTGGTGCCCTAGAACAGAAAAGCCAGACACAGAGGTACATGTGAGACAAGGATCAGGGGGGACCCCAGGGCCTCCAGAGCTGTGGCTACCAGTCAAAACCCCAACAGTACTCTGAGTTTTTCCTCTGAAAACCAAAGTAGAATTGAGCTGTAGAAATGTAGATACTCAGCAAAACATCTCTTTGGAGTTAGACCACCTGCTACCCAGCTGGGACAGAATTTAGTTCTAGTAACTAGGTTGGAAAAGTAACCATATTAGCAAACACATGCTTGGTGACAGACCTCCCCTCCCTACTCCCACATGGTCGCCTCCTTACAAATGTCACCCCATGCATAGCGGAGAAGCCCACGGCTCAGAGGAATCTTGAGCGGTTCAGGATCACATGACAGGTGATCACATGACTAAGAAGCCAGGACTTGGGGGGTGCAGGTAGAAGGATGTGATGGGGGATAGACCCCAGGGCTTCCAGTGTGCCGGGTAGTCACTCTAGCCCTGGGCCATGACCCCAGTTTCTACCCCATCTCTCTTTAAATTATTTTATTTTTTATTTATTTTTATTTACTCATTTTTATTATTTTATTTTTTAAATCATTTTATTTTATTTTTGAAACAGGGTCTCGTTAAATTGCCCAGGCTAGTCTTCAACTTTTGACCCTCTTGCCTCCGCCTCTCAAGTAGCCAGGATTGCAGGCCTGTATCACTATGACAATCATAATGCTTTTTTTTATACATTTTTTATTATTATTTCCGCTCATACAAACTTAATAGGTACCCCAGTTCCCTCCCTCCCCCCAACCCCCTGCTCCCCCTCCCCTCACTCCTCCCTCCCCATCCCCCAGTGCCTCCCCCGCCAATTCCCAGAGAGTCCTTTATTGTGCATGCCTGACTCTCCTCTGGGCCCTCCTCTCCGATGACGTATAAGGACCCAGTGGCATTTCCCTGAACCCTTTCCTGTGTTCCCCTTAAGCATAGGAACACTAATGTGGCTGTCAATCCCTTGCCTCCAAGGATCTTGGTGCCTTTAGCAGATGCTAGACTTTGTAAGGTCAATAATGCTTTTTTAAAGTGTTATATTTATGAAAGAGGAGAGAGAGAGAGAGAGAGAGAATATGCCAGGGCACACACATAGGACATCTGTATAGAGGTCAAAGGACAGCTTCTCAAAGTCAGTTCTTTCCTACTATGTGAGCTCTGGGAATCGAACTCAGGTCTCTAGGTTTTCTGGCAGGCCCCTTTACCCACTGAGCCACCTTACTATCATTAACCAAACTGCTACACTAGCAAACTCACATGAGCAAAACACCAGGAATGAATGCAGGGCTTGGCTTGACAATGGTGGAGGCAGCAAGCTGGAAAGTGTGTGTTCCTTGTAAAGGGGACACCTCTTCCCAGAGACCACTCTCTGGGACTAAGCTCAAGTCTAGCATTGTTCACTCTTTCTAAACTTTCACAGGAAGGGGGCAATGCAGATTCCTAATTAAGAATCTCTCTCTTTTTTAGTCTTTAAAAAAAATCATCTCGGGGCTGAAGAGGTAGCTCAGGGGTTAAGCCTCTGTCTTGCAGGCAGAAGGTCCTGAGTTCGGATCCTAGACCCCACGTATAGACGCCAGGCGGAAGCGGGGGTGGCCTACATTTCTGGTCCTGGTAGGGCGGAGCCTGTGAATCCCGGGGCAGAGTAAACAAAGGAGGAGGTGGAAGTGGTCCATGGTGGTTCCCGAATTCACCCGTGGTTCTACACACACACACACACACACACACACACACAATTGAATAAAAAATAATAAAAAAATTTAAAAAATCATCTCATGCATGCATGAATGGGGAATTCTTTATGAAATATCCCATCTGACCTTGTGATCAAATGATGTAATATAAGAATTTTATTTTTATATAAATAGTATAATTTTTTTAATCAGACAGAAGAATTGTCTGATACTGATCTGATACTGATACTACTTCAGAAGCTTCTTGATTTACATTTTCAAGGTTTCTAGATTGTCCTTGCTTTGGTTGTTTTGTTTTAATCCACAGTTGTGCCTTACTGTCTTGTTAAAATTGTGGGGCCTGGGAAATCCCAGAACAAAGCAAAAAGGAGGTAGAAGCAATTCAGGATGATTTCCAAAGTCATCCTTGGTCCTCCACAGGGATAGTGTGAAACACACACACACACACACACACACACACACACACACACACACACACCATTTTAAAAATCATCTCAAGCTATAGAGGCAAACACTGATAGTAGCCCCATCACTCAGGAGTCAGAGGCAATAGGATGACGGCAACTTCAAGGTCAAGCTGATCTACACGGTGACTTTCAGGATAGCTAGAGCCCTCCTAAGCGTAAAGAAACTAGGACTTTACTCTCAATAGGTTCAAAACACACCCTGGGTCAGACGGAATGGGCCAACATTCAAGAGGTGGGGGGATTATAAATCTGGGTTAGCAGAGCGCGAATTATCAATAAATAAGGGCTCCTCCCCTCATGGCACTCCACTTGTGGAGTCCATGAGCTCATTTCTAGCTCCTTGCCCCTCATGGATTCCATGCCTGGAGTCCACGAGTTCTTCAGGGTACCCTTGCCCCTCATGGCACTCCACGTCTGGAGTCCATGAGTTCTGTTCTTTCTCTCCTCTAATAAACTCTACCTTAATCCTCTAAAACAAACAAACAAACAATAAACAAATAATTGAGTGAGGCATGGTGCCTCACTTTGGAGGCTAAGGCAGGAACATCACAAGTTCCATGCCAGCCTGTGCTACAAAGTAAGACCCTGTCTCAAAACATTAAAGAAGGGAAGCAAAACCTACTCTAATAATAATTATGATAATGGAACGAAAAGCCCCACACCCTGGGAACAGGACCACAGCATTTGTACACAGAGGTACCTCATGCTGTCGCTGAAGGAAAGGACGGTAGACAGATTTCTCACCTTCCTTCTCTTCTGTGGGCACGTCCTCTTCCTCCTCTTCTTCTTCAATGAACTCCTCCTCATCCTCATCTGCGACAAAGACCCATGGCATTAGGATGGGCCTGGCTTCTTTTTTTTTTTTAATTTTTTTATTATTATTATTTATTCAACTGTGTGCACGTGCGTGTGTATGTGTGCGCGCGTGTGTGTGTCTGTGTGTGTATGTGTCTGTGTATGTGTAGAACCACGGACGAATTCTCGAACCACCATGGACTTCTCCACCTCCTTCTGCCCCGGGATTCACAGGCTCCGCCCTACCAGGACCAGAAGCACAGGCCGCCCCCGCTTCCGCCTGGCGTCTATACGTGGGATCTGGGATCCGAACTCAGGACCTTCCGCCTGCAAGGCGGAGGCTTAACCCCTGAGCCACCTCTCCTGCCCGGGCCTGGCTTCTTAAGGCAGCTATAAGACTACAGGGAGGATTGGAGAGATGGCTCAGGGATTAAGCTTCTGCTTCAAAAGCTGAAAGATCCCACATAAAAACACTAAGCAGAAATGGCGGCCACCCGTACTTCTGGCCCTGGAAAGCAAAGGCTGGGAAACCCCAGAGCAAAGCAATAAAGAGGTAGAATGATGCAGGATGATTCCTGAAGTCACACTTGGGCTGCCAGAGGCAAACACAGTGCCCTTTGATACACATAGACAGACAGATAGACAGATAGATAGATAGATACATACATACATACATATATACATAGTATAGATACATAGATATTTAGATAGATACTTAGATAGATAGATATTTAGATAGATAGATATTTAGATAGATAGATAGATAGATAGATAGATAGATAGATAGATAGATAGATAGATAGATAGATATTTAGATGGATGGATGCATAGATAGATAAATAAATAAATACATAGATACATAGATATTTAGATAGATAGATAGATACATACATACATATTTAGATGGATGGATGGACAGACAGACAGACAGACCGATAGATAGATAGATATTTAGATAGATGGATGGATGGATGGATGGAGAGAGAGGTTAAAGAAAACAAGAGTGCAGGGAACACTTGTTCCCATTCTGAACCCAGCTGGACAGACACTTGAAGGCAGCAGAGGCCCAGTAACTGTGAGGCTGTGGGGCGCCGGGTCTCCAGGGCCTCTACTCCTCCCTCCAGCTGTGTCCTTCCCCTCCCCCCAGGACATCAGTGCTTCTGTCAAGGTGCTTCTGAGAATCTCCACAGCACACACAGGTCATCAACAGAAAACAGGACAGGGCCATTCTCAGGGCCCAGAACCCTTGTCTTGAGGGTGGGCTGGGGAGTGGGTCTGGGATTGTCTCTCTCTCTCCCCCCTTAAATCTGTTTTTTTTTTTTTGCCTGTGTGCATGTGCACTTGTGTGTGTGTATCAGAGGGCAACTGTGTGCCTGTGGAGGCCCAAAGGCAACTCCAAGAACCATCCTGAATTGCTTCTACCCACTTTTTGTTTTGTTCTTCCCAAAGAGGCTTCCAGGGTTGGAAGTGCAGTCTGCTGCCATTTCCACATTTTTTTTTAAACATGGGATCCAGGATTTGAACTCAAGTCCTTCTGCTTTTGAGGCAGAGTCTTAACCCCTGAGTCATCATCTCTCCCAGCCCTATGTTCTTCATTCTACTCTGGGGAGACTGAGGCTGCGAGTAGTTTATAAAAGATAGCACAGGCCTTCTCAGTGACGTTTCCTCCTCTTGAATATCTCTCCTTTTCTGAGACAGCCTTACACAGCCAAAGCTGGTCTACACCGTCCTTCTCCCTCAGCTTCCCAAGTGCCAAGCTTTCAAACATGCATGAACAAGCCCAAAGTTTTAATTAGAAAATGAAGCTCAGAGCTTCAGTGGAGAAAAGTCTGGGGTTGGAGCTCAGTGGTAGAACACTGACCTAAGCACATGTGAGTCCCTAGGTTCAATCCCTAGTGTTACTCCCAAAAAAGAAAGCAGTGAGGTAGAAAGAGCTTGCCACAGGTCATGCAGACAGCGTATGCTTATCAGCATCAGGATCTGAATTTGGATCTGTCTTGTTCTCAGATGCCAAGATCTTTGGATTGATACATGATTTATTAACTATTATGTGCTAGGCACTGGGCTCATTTCAAAGTCATCTGTATGAGCTTGGCTTGGTAATAGCTGGGGGTCTCTCTCCGTGGATCTGCCTCCCAGCAGGGCTCAAAGAGAAGGATGTTGACTTTCAGGGGTCCAGCAGACCAGCAGGCAAGCAATGTTACCTGTTCCAAAGTCGATGGCTCGCAGGGTTTCTGCTATGTGATCCAAGTCCAAAGTAAAGTAGTCCATGTTCTCAAAGCCCTGCTCTGTCTTCCCTAGCTGGCAGCCCTTGGAAGCTTCCACAATGCTATGGGGGAAAGAGAGGCAGAGTGAGATCTTCAGGCTCTGTGCTGGGAGCGGCATCTTAGCCTCAGATCTCTGAGAATCCATGTCACCCAGACTCCCATCTGACCCTGCGGTGAGACCAGCAAAACCTGACCAGTTGCTGGGGCATGGTGGTATCTGTCTCTAATCCCAGCCCTTGGGAGGCAGAGGTGAGAGAGTTGCAAGTTCAAGGCTAACTTGGGCAACTTGGTGAGATCCTATCTCAAAATGAACAACTACCAAAACCAAAATAAATAACTAAATAAAAGGCCGGGCATACAGCTCAATGATAGAGTGTGCCCCTAGCAAGCCTGAAGCTCTAGGTTCAATTCCCAGGACAAAACACAATCAAAACTAAAGCCGACTTTTAGCTATTCTCCATTTGTCTTCTGTCTTACTGTGGATCTTGGCCTGTGGAAATCACTTCTTTCCTCTTGCTGTTTTATGGGGCTAAACTAAGAGGATTCTTGGGAAACACTTTTAGAAGCTGCAGAGAACAGTGCCCCCCCCAGAGGCAACCCGTTGAGTTCCTACTGTAGGCCAGGTTCTGTGAACAGAGATGAACAAGAACGGTCTCTCCCTGCATGGGCATGTTGGGCAGGGCATGTTGGGCAAGACAGAAAGCTCACCTCAGAGAATTTGAGCTTAGTTTGGCCCATCAGATATAGCTTCACACTGAGCACGGTGATGCACACTTGTAGACCCAACACCCGGGAGGAAGAGGAAGAGGAAGAGTCGGGAGGAGCAGGGGTCAGAGGCCATCCCAGACAGAGTCAGTTCTGGCCTAGCCTGGGCTATAAGAAACTCTGTTTCAAAAACAAAACAAAACAACACACACACACACACACACACACACACACACACACACACAAAACATGCCTTCCACTCTTCCCATGGATTGGTTTTGTCCAGATCACGGGTCTGAAAAGGTGGTGTGGCTGATTATTAAACAGGACACTTGATGCATTAGAAGCTTTGGGGGGGTTCCTTCAAAAGTCCTGGTTTCTTGTCAGGGCAGTGGAAGGGTCCTGGGGTGCATATGGACAGGACCCTCGCTGACAACTGGAGGGAAAGGGTCCGAGCAGGAAGGAGGCTCTATGCCTGTGCTAGGCATGGTGTCCGGTGTCTGCGACACCAGGGTTGTTAATTTTGTTTGTCCTAAACTCATCCCTTCAGGAATCCTAACCTTCACTCTCTCTCCCCACAGAGTGCCAAGCAGCTCATCAAGAGGTCAGTAACTCCCCAAAGCCTGTAGACCCCAGTTTCCCACAGGGTTTCTGACTCCCCCCTAGAGGGACCCACCCAGCACAATAGGTCTGCAGGCTGCAGAGTGTGTGTGTGTGGTGGGGGGTTATCTCTGGCTTGAATCTCCTGCCTTCCAGGAAACACTTCCTGGTCTCACCGCAGGGTCAGATGGGAGTCTGGGTGACATGGATTCTCAGAGATCTGAGGCTAAGATGCCGCTCCCAGCACAGAGCCTGAAGATTCTCACTCTGCCTCTCTTTCCCCCATAGCATTGTGGAAGCTTCCAAGGGCTGCCAGCTAGGGAAGACAGAGCAGGGCTTTGAGAACATGGACTACTTTACTTTGGACTTGGATCACATAGAGAAACCCTGCGAGCCATCGACTTTGGAACAGGTAACATTGCTTGCCTGCTGGTCTGCTGGACCCCTGAAAGTCAACATCCTTCTCTTTGAGCCCTGCTGGGAGGCAGATCCACGAGAGAGACCCCCAGCTATTACCAAGCCAAGCTCATACAGATGACTTTGAAATGAGCCCAGTGCCTAGCACATAATAGTTAATAAATCATGTATCATCCAAAGATCTTGGCATCTGAGAACAAGAAGATCCAATTCAGATCCTGATGCTGATAAGCATACGCTGTCTGCATGACCTGTGGCAAGCTCTTTCTACCTCACTGCTTTCTTTTTTGGGATAACACTAGGGATTGAACCTAGGACTCACATGTGCTTAGGCAGTGTTCTACCACTGAGCTCCAACCCCAGACTTTTCTCCACTGAAGCTCTGAGCTTCATTTTCTAATTAAACTTTGGGCTTGTTCATGCATGTTTGAAAGCTTGGCACTTGGGAAGCTGGGGAGAAGGAGGTGTAGACCAGCTTTGGCTGTGTAAGGCTGTCTCAGAAAGGGAGATTTCAAGAGGAGGAAACGTCACTGAGAAGGCCTGTGCTATCTTTTATAAACTACTCGCAGCCTCAGTCTCCCCAGAGTAGAATGAAGAACATAGGGCTGGGGGAGAGATGATGACTCAGGGGTTAGACTCTGCCTCCAAAGCAGAAGGACTTGAGTTCAATCCTGGATCCCATGTTTAAAAAAAATGTGGAAATGGCAGCGACTGCACTTCCAACCCTGGAAGCCTCTTTGGGAGAAACAAAACAAAAGTGGGTAGAAGCAATTCAGGATGGTTCTTGGGGTTGCCTTTGGCCTCCACAGGCACACAGTTGCCCTCTGATACCACACACAGTGCACATGCCACAGGCAAAAAAAAAAAAAACAGATTTAAGGGGGAGAGAGAGAGCAATCCCAGACCCCCTCCCCAGCCACCCCTCAAGACAAGGGTTCTGGGCCCTGAGAATGGCCCTGTCTGTTTTCTGTTGATGACCTGTGTGTGCTGTGGAGATTCTCAGAAGCACCTTGACAGAAGCACTGATGTCCTGGGGGGAGGGGAAGGACACAGCTGGGGGAGGAGTAGGGCCCTGGAGACCGACCCGGCGCCCCACAGCCTCACAGTTACTGGGGCTCTGCGTGCCTTCAAGTTCTGTCCAGCTGGGTTCAGAATGGGAACAAGTGTTCCCTGCACTCTTGTTTTCTTTAACCTCTCTCTCCATCCATCATCCATCCATCTATCTAATATCTATCTATCATCGGTCTGTCTGTCTGTCTGTCCATCCATCATCTCAAATATGTATGTATGTATCTATCTATCTATCTAAATATCTATGTATCTATGTATTTATTTATTTTCTATCTATGCATCCATCCCTCTAATATCTATCTATCTATCTATCTATCTATCTATCTATCTATCTATCTATCTAACTATCTATCTATCTAATATCTATACTAATATCTTCTTCTAAGTATCTATCTAAATATCTTGTATCTATACTATGTATATATGTATGTATGTATGTATCTATCTATCTATCTGTCTATCTGTCTGTCTATGTGTATCAAAGGGCACTGTGTTTGCCTCTGGCAGCCCAAGTGTGACTTCAGGAATCATCCTGCATCATTCTACCTCTTTTTGCTTTGCTCTGGGGTTTCCCAGCCTTTGCTTTCCAGGGCCAGAAGTACGGGTGGCCCATTTCTGCTTGTGTTTTATGTGGGATCTTTCAGCTTTTGAAGCAGAAGCTTAATCCCTGAGCCTCTCTCCAATCCTCCCTGTAGTCTTATAGCTGCCTTAAGAAGCCAGCCCGGGCAGGAGAGGGGCTCAGGGGTTAAGCCTCCGCCTTGCAGGCGGAAGGTCCTGAGTTCGGATCCCAGATCCCACGTATAGACGCCAGGCGGAAGCGGGGGCGGCCTGTGCTTCTGGTCCTGGTAGGCGGAGCCTGTGAATCCCGGGGCGAAGGAGGGAGAAGTCCATGTGGTTCGAGAATTCGTCCGTGGTTCTACACTACACAGACACATACACACACAGACACCACACGCGCGCACACATACACACGCACGTGCACACAGTTGAATAAATATAATAATATAAAAAAATTAAAAAAAAAAAAGAAGCCAGGCCCATCCTAATGCCATGGGTCTTTGTCGCCGATGAGGATGAGGAGGAGTTCATTGAAGAAGAAGAGGAGGAAGAGGACGTGCCCACAGAAGAGAAGGAAGGTGAGAAATCTGTCTACCGTCCTTTCCTTCAGCGACAGCATGGGTACCTCTGTGTACAATGCTGTGGTCCTGTTCCCAGGGTGTGGGCTTTTCGTTCCCTTATCATAATTATTATTAGAGTAGGTTTTGCTTCCCTTCTTTAATGTTTTGAGACAGGGTCTTCTTGTAGCACAGGCTGGCATGGAACTTGTGATTTCCTCCTTAGCCTCCAAAGTGAGGCCCATGCCTCACTCAATTATTGTTTATTGTTTGTTTGTTTGTTTTAGAGGATTAAGTGAGTTTATTAGAGGAGAGAAAGACAGAACTCATGGACTCCCGACGTGGAGTGCCATGAGGGGCAAGGGTACCCTGAAGAACTCGTGGACTCCAGGCATGGAATCCATGAGGGGCAAGGAGGATAGATGAGCTCATGGACTCACAAGTGGAGTGCCATGAGGGGAGGAGCCCTTATTTATTGATAATTCGCGCTCTGCTAACCCAGATTTTAATCCCCCCACCTCTTGAATGTTGGCCCATTCCGTCTGACCCCGGTGTGTTTTGAACCTATTGAGAGTAAGTCCTAGTTTCTTTACGCTTAGGGGGCTCTAGCTATCCTGAAAGTCACCGTGTAGATCAGCTTGACCTTGAAGTTGCCGTCATCCTATTGCCTCTGACTCCTGAGTGATGGGGCTACTATCAGTGTTTGCCTCTATAGCTTGAGATGATTTTTAAAATGGTGTGTGTTTGTGTGTGTGGTGTGTGTGTGTGTGTGTGTGTGTTTCACACTATCCCTGTGGAGGACCAAGGATGACTTTGGAAATCATCCTGAATTGCTTCTACCTCCTTTTTGCTTTGTTCTGGGATTTCCCAGGCCCCACAATTTTAACAAGACAGTAGGCAAACTGTGGATTAAAACAAAACAACCAAGCAAGGACAATCTAGAAACCTTGAAAATGTAAATCAAGAAGCTTCTGAAGTGTATCAGTATCAGATCAGTATCAGACATCTTCTGTCTGATTAAAAAAATTATACTATTATATAAAAATAAAATTCTTATATTACATCATTTGATCACAAGGTCAGATGGGATATTTCATAAAGAATTCCCCATTCATGCATGCATGAGATATTTTTTAAATTTTTTTTATTTTTTATTCAATTGTGTGTGTGTGTGTGTGTGTGTGTGTGTGTAGAACCACGGGTGAATTCGGGAACCACCATGGACCACTTCCACCTCCTCCTTTGTTACTCTGCCCCGGATTCACAGGCTCCGCCCTACCAGGACCAGAAATGTAGGCCACCCCCGCTTCCGCCTGGCGTCTATACGTGGGGTCTAGGATCGAACTCAGGACCTTCTGCCTGCAGACAGAGGCTTAACCCCTGAGCTACCTCTTCAGCCCCGAGATGATTTTTTTTAAGACTAAAAAAGAGAGAGATTCTTAATTAGGAATCTGCTTGCCCCCTTCCTGTGAAAGTTTAGAAAGAGTGAACAATGCTAGACTTGAGCTTAGTCCCAGAGAGTGTTCTGGGAAGAGGTGTCCCCTTTACAAGGACACACACTTTCCAGCTTGCTGCCTCCACCATTGTCAAGCCAAGCCCTGCATTCATTCCTGGTGTTTTGCTCATGTGAGTTTGCTAGTGTAGCAGTTGGTTAATGATGTAAGGGTGGCTCAGTGGGTAAAGGGGCCTGCCAGAAACCTAGAGACCTGAGTTCGATTCCCAGAGCTCACATAGTAGGAAAGAACTGCTTTGAGAAGCTGTCCTTTGACCTCTATACAGATGTCCTATGTGTGTGCCCTGGCATATTCTCTTCTCTCTTCTCTCTCTCTTTCATAAATATAACACTTTAAAAAAGCATTATTGACCTTACAAAGTCTAGCATCTGCTAAGGCACCAAGATCCTTGGAGGCAAGGGTTGACAGCCACATTAGTGTTCCTATGCTTAAGGGGAACACGGAAAGGGTTCAGGGAATGCCACTGGTCCTTATACGTCATCGGAGAGGAGGGCCCAGAGGAGAGTCAGGCATGCACAATAAAGGACTCTCTGGAATTGCGGGGGGGAGGCCTGGGGGATGGGAGGGAGGGAGTGGGGAGGGGGAGCAGGGGGTTGGGGGGAGGGGAGGGAGGGAACTGGGGTACCTATTAGTTTGTATGAGCGGAAATAATAATAAAAATGTATAAAAAAAAGATTATGATTGTCATAGTGATACAGGCCTGCAATCCTGGCTACTTGAGAGGCGGAGGCAAGAGGGTCAAAAGTTGAAGCTGCCGGGCAATTACGAGACCCTGTTTCAAAAATAAAATAAAATGATTTAAATAAAATAAAATAATAAAAATGAGTAAATAAAAATAAATAAAAAATAAAATAATTTAAAGAGAGATGGGGTAGAAACTGGGGTCATGGCCCAGGGCTAGAGTGACTACCCGGCACACTGGAGCCCTGGGGTCTCTCCCCATCACATCCTTCTACCTGCACCCCCCAAGTCCTGGCTTCTTAGTCATGTGATCACCTGTCATGTGATCCTGACCGCTCAAGATTCCTCTGAGCCGTGGGCTTCTCCGCTATGCATGGGGTGACATTTGTAAGGAGGCGACCATGTGGGAGTAGGGAGGGGAGGTCTGTCACCAAGCATGTGTTTGCTATATGGTTACTTTTCCAACCTAGTTACTAGAACTAAATTCTGTCCCCGCTGGGTAGCGGTGGTCTAACTCCAAGAGATGTTTTGCTGAGTATCTACATTTCTACAGCTCAATTCTACTTTGGTTTTCAGAGGAAAAACTCAGAGTACTGTTGGGGTTTTGACTGGTAGCCACAGCTCTGGGGCCCTGGGGTCCCCCCTGATCCTTGTCTCACATGTACCTCTGTGTCTGGCTTTTCTGTTCTGGGCACCAATGAGGAATGGCTGAGTGACAGACACCCTGGGGACATGAAGACATCTGGGAAGGGGATGGGCCTGGCAGCCATAAGACGGGCCCTGGGGGGGGGTCGGGCCCCTGGAGGGGCAATGGGACGTGTGTCTTCTCTCTGCTCAGAGGCAGAGACTAGTGTGACCTCCGCCACCGTTGTGTCCTGCAGCCGCTGAACCAAGCTTGGAAACACGCTGAAAAAAAAAAAAAAAAACCCAAAAAATAGAACACTTTTCTACGTTGGTACAAAATGAAATATTTTGTACGTTTTTAAATGTGATTTTTGTATATACTATATATGTGTGCCAATTTGTGCTTTTTGTAAAGAACTTTTGTATGATCACGCCTGGTCATTGTCTGACTAGTGATTGTCACAAAGAAGGAAGGAAGCCAGGTTGATAGAGCTGCCCACTTCCTCTCCTTGGAGTCTCACTCAAAGGCCCAGAAAGGGTTAATGTACTGTATTTCAGTGCCCATCCCCGACATGGGCGGGGGACTGAATTTGTGTTTATGTTGTTTTAATAAACGCACACGTCTTTTCCTGTAATTACTAAAGCAAAGTTTCATTCAGCCCCCTCCCCCTTTCTCTCTGGGAATGGAACTGAGGGCTTTGGACATACTAATTGCCACTGTACTTCTGACCCACAACTCCAGCTTCCATTCAACCTGTTCTTTCTTTCATTATTTTTCAATTTTTCCTGTGTATGTGTGTGTGTATGTGTGCGTGCATATTTGTGTGTGAGCATTTGCTAGGGTGGGCATATGTATGTGTGTGGGTGCATAAATATGCATGCATATGTATGTAGAGGCCCAGGGTTGATTATGGGAATCACACATTCTCAATTGCTTTTCCCGTCTTTATTCTTTTGAGGCCGTGTCTGTAACTGAACCTAGAGCTTGGCTATGGGATAGTCAGGCTAGCCAATTTGCACTGGGGATTCCCGGCTCCACCCGTGGGCTAGAATTACCTGGGGGTCCCACAACCACCTAACATTTTTACCTAGATCTAGGGATCCAAATTCTAGTCCATTTGCTTTTACAATAATGCTTAGCAGCTAAGTCATTTCCCCAACCAACAACCTGTTTTTCTAGAGAAGAGTGAATGGCCAGTGTAAGGCCTGATGGATAGAAGGCTCAGTCAAGCTTGGCTTACATCCCATTGAAGGTGTCTACGCATGAGGGTATATGTATGTATGCAGGTGCATGAGTATGTGTGCCCGTGGAGGCCTGGGGTTGACGTGGGGAAGGAGGAGGAGGGAGGAGGGAAGGAGGAAGGAGGTTCTTCTGCTAACATTTCCCTGTGTGAGCCCCATGGAAAAGCAGCCCTGCGATAATTCTCACAAGACTAGGTCAATGTGTTGTTACCCTGATTCTCCTACTTTAAATGGAGGTCCCCCGCCCAGGGCAGCGGAAATCAGAAATCAAAGAGAAGCAGGCTAGGGAAGCAAATGCTTTCAGGTATATGTAACCAACCAAGTGACCACAACTTCGAAGCCCCAGTCGTTGCTCAGTCGCAGGTGATGTTTCCAATAGGCTGGAAGAAACACAGCTTGTTTCAAATGTGGAAAAAATGGGAATTTGTTCCTGCTTCCTTCGTATCCCTCGTCTGTCCAAGGTAGAGTTGACCTCTTGCTTCAGTTTCATATTCCATGCTGTAGAAATACCTGACCCTCTGCGGTGGTGAGACAGTATGGGGTAAAGCCCCAAGAGTGGTGACCTGGTTCAATGCCCAGAAACCCATAGGGTGGAGGAGAGAACTAACTTCTGAAAGTTGTCCTCTGATCTCCATTCTCCATGTTCATCTTCTGTCTTTTTCTCTTTCAGCAAATACATTGTGTGTGTGTGAATTGTGTATGTAACTCAGGGAACAAAAGGGATTTCATTTCAGCTCATATACTAGGTACAGTCCATCATGGCTGGAGAAATCTACCAGCTCAGGAGCGTGGGACATGATACCAGCTCAGGAGCGTGGGACGTGGCCACATCACATCCACAGCAAGGGCACAGGGTAAAGACCAGTGGGTGCCACATGCTTCTTTGTGGCTTGCCACGTGCTCAGTCAGCTCCTTCCATCTTGTTCACCTGCCCAGGGAATGTTTCTGCACAGTATGCGGTGAGGCTTCCCATACCAATTACGTAGTCAAGACAACGGTCTCTAGTTTTGTCAGAGGACGGCCTCGCTAGGCGGTTCTTCAGAGGTGTGTTCAGGAGCTGTCAGTTGACAGCCAGAGAAGGTCACACCTTCTCAAACGTTAATTCACACTGCACCCTTTGGCCCCTGGGGCACCCATGAGTGGTGGGGGGCTCCACAGTGATTATCTATCCTGTGATGCTGCCCTGCAGCCCGGGATGTGATGAAGGTCACAGCGAGATGAGGTCAAGATGACCGCTAGAGATAAAGGATGGCTCTTCGGACCACAGGGGCAGAGGTTGTTGATCACAGAAACTGCCTCTGTAGGTGGGATCAATCACACCTTCCATCTAGCTGATGCCTTCTGTATTAGTCACGGGTTCTCTAGAGTCACGGAATTCATAGAATAGAATAGATAGATAGATAGATCGATAGTATATAGCTAGATAGATGATAGATAGATAGGGCCGAATGAATGAATGAATGAATGAATGAATTGACTGAGGTAGTCCAATGATGGCTGCCAGTAGCTAGCTGCTCCGTTTGGTAGTCAAGTGGGTGATTGCTGAAGGCTGGGAGAACTCCGAGTCTTTGTCTAGTCGAAGGCTAGAGAGTCGCGAAGAAACCGGGCAGCCGGAAGGAAGAGCGATTCCTAGCAAGCTGCCATGAGCATCTCTTCTCTTTGGTGGCTCCTTTTTATATGATGCAGTCTGAGAGGATCCTATGAGATCTTTGGAGGTTCTGATGGGATCCAGGGTGGTTTATAACCCTATCAGGTGGTCTCATTGTCCTTCCAGGTGTGGGTCTCAGCACATCTTAGTTAATTCCAGGTGTGTCAGTTGACACCCAGGCTTAACTATCACACCTTCTCTGAACGGATAAACTCCAGCTCATAAAAGGCCTAAGGAGAGCACACTGGTTCTAGAACCTTTACTAACTAATATGCTAAACTCAGAGATCTCTCCTCTCTAGATCAAACTCCACTCCTATATGCCATCACATATCCCTATAGAGTTAGCCATGAAAGAAGATTTCCCTTGTTCTGTGGGATCTCTAACTCAGCTTTTCCCTCGTAAGTAGAACATATTAACATATTAAAGGACTGATAAGGCGTCTTCCTAGATACGTAGCTGGTTGCTTCCGTCTCATGCAAAGCACCTTAAATAGATGCGGTGTAGGGCCAGCAAGATAAGTTCAGCAGATGGGATGCTTGGGTGCAAAGCCTAGCAATCTGGTTTGATCCTGGACGGAGAGATCCGACTGGTGCCTGCCCACAAACCGAGGATCTGACTTCCTATCCCCAGAAGTCCACGTTGTAGAAGGAAGAACCAACTTCTGGAAGTGTCTTCTGACCTTCACACTCTCTTTCTCTCTTCTCTCTCTCTCTCTCTCTCTCATATAAATAAAATTAAATTAAATTAAAAAATGAAATACATGTACTGCTGATCTATACTGAACCCGACTGGCTTCAACCTGCCTCTGTCCCCTGGTGCTGGGATTACAGCATGCACCATTAAGTCTGGTTTTTTTCTAATTGTGAGATACACACATACCCACGACCAAAACTAGTTCTAAAATTTAATATCGTTTGCAGTATGCAGCAATGTCAAAAAAAATTAAAGGACTGGAGAGATGGCTCAGGATTAGCTCTGCATCTCAGTAGAAGATCCTGAGTTGGAATCCCAGGTCCCACATTAAAAAAAAAACACAACAACAACAAAAAACACCAGAAGGGGGGCTGGAGAGGTGGCTCAGGGGTTAGGCCTCTGCCTTGCAGGCAGAAGGTCCTGAGTTCGGATCCCAGATCTCACGTATAGACGCCCGGCGGAGCGGGGGCGGCCTGCGTCTGGTCCTGGTAGGACGGGCCTGTGAATCCGGGTGGAGGAAGTGGAGCGTCCATGGTGGTTCCCGAATTCGTCCGTGGTTCTACACACCACACACAACAGACACACGCGTGCACCCATACATACACACACCCGCACCAATTGCATC